>CM053029.1:187451353-187811353 GCA_028564925.1 Lithobates sylvaticus | reverse complement strand
ATCCAGATTAAACTTTCCCGGGGTAACAAGGAGAAAATCTCCACCTTTCTCCCTGTCCAAATCTTCTCCCCGACCTCCTGCTATAAGTACGCTCCCCCTGGTCCCTCGACGCGTCCATACACCTCCGCATTTTGCCGCATCAGCTATCCCCACGATTCCGGATCCCACCGTCTGTTCCGCAGACCCTCTCTCAGCCACACTCACCTTGTCCGCTGTCTGGTTTGGAGCCCCTGCTGCAGCCGCTGTGACCGCCTCTCCACTAGGTGCCCCCCACCATAACCCCCCATCTTGGCTCTGTCCCACCACCCACGGTTGATCTTCTACTGCCAACAACGGCCCGGGAGGTGGTGCCCTGCCCCCCGCATAGGAAGCTACATCCCATAAATTCTGCAATGCATTTGTAAAAGCTACATCGTCTGTTGACTTACCGGGCTGACGGGCGCAGTCCCCACAGCCGCTGTGCTGACCTCCACCGACGGGAAAGTCCGGCTGGGCTCCTCCTCCTCTGACCATTCGCCTTCTGCTCTGCTCTCTTCTTCCTGTGGAAACAAAACGGACGCCCCCTCTGAGAGGGGCTCCCGAAAACAACGTGCCTCTGCCTTCCCGCACTTGTCCCCCGCCTGATCACTGTCTCTGCCGATCACTCGCTTCCCCCTTTCTTGAGCAGGCGGGCCGGTCTGGGCACCACTCCTGCCATGCGGCACTTTTTCGGCTGGTGGCGTCCGCCCACCCTTTTGTCCGCGTGACGAACTGCCCGTAAGCCACACTCTGGCCTTTTTGCCCCGGTATCCCTCCCTCCCAGCTTGTGCAGAGCCGCTGAGGGAACTGTTGCAGTGGCTTGTCTGTGAGATGGTACCCCCCCCTCCTGGCTGTACCCTGAGTGGCCGGTGGATCCCCACCCCTTTGCTCGTGCCAAGCTGCTGAGGGGGACGTTTGTCCTGGAAGCGCCTATTGTGCCGGCCATCTTCCTGTCCCTGTTAGCTGAGCCAGCTGCCCTGTGACCCCTGCTCCGTCCTCCCCCCAGCCCGTGCAGGGCTGCTGGGGGTGCTGTGGCTGTCAATAGCTCTACCAACTGTGCCTGGGGATGAAGCTCTGTGTAGGCCTGAGGCCCCGCCTCCCGCACTAGGCCCGCAGCGTTTAGCACTCCTGGGCCCTCCACCCTGTACCTCCGGCTTCGTTTTTTGCTGGGGGGGGGGGAGCGGGGGCTGACTGCTCCCCCCTGGGCCTCCACTCCACCCTCGATGGCCCCAGCGACCGACCCGTACGATACCTTTTCAGCGGCCTCGATATCCGCCCACGTGACCCCCGCACCGCCATCTTCCGGCCGCTCCTTCTCGTCTGCCCGTCCGTCCGGTTGTCTCATCCCGCACGCCCTCCACCTGGCTCTGCCGCCACTCCGGTCCTTGCTCCGCCAACCTCCCTCTGCAGCACCAGGCTGTCCTGCCCGTCGTCCATCTTGGATCCGGTACTAGTAAGCGAGGAGCAGTGAGAAAACTGCCTCCTCGCGTGCTGCCTTCTCCTCGACTGAAACCATTAGTCCCGCCCCCTCTTTTATATGGCCACTCCCCTCGCTGCTTACAGGGCCAGCCCTGCCTGGCCACCCCTTTACATCCTCCCTGTGTGTCACTAGACACCTTGTCATGTCCGGCCCTCCCCTACCATTACCCTGCGGTCCATTTTCGCTCCGGCCCTTTCTGTACCCAGGAATGCTGCCCTAGGCTGAGAAGATCAGTAGAATGTTTTTTTGTTTTTTTTTTTAACATTTTCGGTGGTTGAAATACACATGACTTTCTCTTAAGGCTGAGCTCCTGGTATGATCTTTCCTGCATACTAACATTGGTCCAGCATAACACAATGTAAATCTGCAAATTTCTGAGTGGCTGCTGGAAAAGCTGATGATCGATGTAGTCGTCGATGGTACTACAGTAATAACTACAATCTTCCAGGTTCGTGCTTCCATTCTATGCAAGCAGCTGCCCCTCTGGACACTAAGGCCCCAGTCACACCTGAGCGTTTTGTAGCTTGGAGCCTGAAGCTACAAAACGCTGGAGTGGAAGAAATCAATTATTCTCTATGGATATGGTTCACATCTCCACTCCAAAACCCCTGAAGCCAGAAGCTCCAAAACGCGTGTCTCCGTCCTCCGGGGAGAGAAGGGTGTCCCCATTCTAAGGGGGAGAGAAGGGTGTCCCCGTCCCCCGGGGGAGAGAAGGGTGTCCCCATTCTCCGGGGGTGAGAAGGCTGTCCCCGTCCTCCTGGGAGAGAAGGCATCCTCCGGGAGAGAAGGGTGTCCCCGTCCTCCGGAAGAGAAGGGTGTCCCCGTCCTCAGGTTAGAAGTATGGCACCCTCTCCTCCTCCAACCACCCAAAGAAGGCGTCCTCCGGGGAGAGAAGCGTGTCCCCTACCTCCGGGGAGAGAAGGGTGTCCCCGTTCTAAGGGGGAGAGAAGGGTGTCCCTGTCCTCGGGGGGAGAGAAGAGTGTCCCCGTCCCCTGGGGGAGAGAAGGGTGTCCCCGTTCTCCGGGGGTGAGAAGGCTGTCCCCGTCCTCCTGGGAGAGAAGGCGTCCTCCGGGAGAGAAGGGTGTCCCCATCCTCCGGGAGAGAAGGGTGTTTCCGTCCTCCGGGGGGAGAGAAGGGTGTCCCCATCCTCCGGGGGAGAGAAGGGTGTCCCCATCCTCCGGGGGAGAGAAGGGTGTCCCCATCCTCCAGGGGAGAGAAGGGTGTCCCCGTCCTCCGGGGGGAGAAGGGTGTCCCCGTCCTCCTGGGGAGAGAAGGGTGTCCCCGTCCTCTGGGGAGAGAAGGGTGTCCCCGTCCTCTGGGGAGAGAAGGCGTCCTCTACCTCCTGGGACAGAAGGGTGTCCCCTACCTCCAGGGAGACAAGGGTGTCCCCGTCCTCTGGGGGAGAGAAGGGTGTCCCCGTCCCCCAGGGGAGAGAAGGGTGTCCCCGTTCTCCGGGAGTGAGAAGGCTGTCCCCGTCCTCCGGGAGAGAAGGGTGTCCCCGTCCTCCGGAAGAGAAGGCTGTCCCCGTCCTCCTGGGAGAGAAGGCGTCCTCCAAGAGAGAAGGGTGTCCCCGTCTTCTTGAAGAGAAGGGTGTCCCCGTCCTCTGGGGAGAGAAGGGTGTCCCCGTCCTCAGGTTAGAAGGATGGCACCCTCTCCTCCTCCAACCACCCAAGGACCAGCTCTTCCAATTTTGGCCAACCCTGGGGCCATCTCCGTCTCCTTCAAACAGCCAGGGGCCAACTCCTTCTCTGCCAACCACCCAGGTGCCCTCTTCTTCTCCCCCGGCCCCCTAGGGGCCCTCTTCTTCACTAAATGGCCACTCAAGGGCCCTCTCCTCCTCCAAACACCCAGCGGCTCTCTCCTTCTCCACCAGCCAGCCAGGGGCTCTCTCCTTCTCCACCGGCCACCCAGGGGCTCTCTCCTTCTCCCAAGTCCACCCAGGAGCCCTTTCCTTCTCCCATGTCCACCCAAGAAGCCTCTCCTTCTCCCACATCTACCCAGAAGCTAACTCCTTCTCTCTCCCTGTCACCTCTGCCGCCCTCCCTATTCATGTGCCCAGCCCCTTTCAGGACGCAGGACACATTAATTACTATGGTGGGCATAGGCCGGGGGGTGTATTTTGAAGCATGTGATTAGAGTCAGAGGTTCTAATAGGCTGGGCTCGGGGCCAAGACCACTGCGTATCGATCCCACCCTGTTGTGTGGCATAGCAAATAAATTTTCGCTATTTTCACACTAACTTTCCTCCCTGCCAATAAGCAGGCATGTCAGTGAGACCTGTCTCCTGATTGGCCAAAGCATTAGGCGATCCTATTTGGCGGAAAAGAAGACACGATGGAGGAAGCCTGAGGAGCCGAGCGGACACAGGAGCCACAGCCGCTGCTACAGAAGAGGAGGAGGAAACCCCGTCACTCTGTAAGTGCCGCGCGGGGGGAGGGGTGGCGATTAGTGAAGTGACAGCTGAGCCAGGGGATACGCCTGGCTGCATTTGATGGGCACAAGTGGCTGCATATACTGGGCACAAGTGGCTGCAAATGATATGCACAAGTGGCTGCATTCGACGGGCACAGTGGCTGCATTTGATGGGCACAAATGGCTGCATTTGACGGGCACAGTGAGGCTGGAGGCCCACCCACTCGAGTCTATAATTTTCCTCGACCGAAATGAAATTTTGCGCATGCACGGTATAGCAGCAGCGAAGATGCGCATGCACAGTGGAGCCCCGAGATCAGCTGTTTTGTGACGTAGCTGCACAGGAAGTGATGTGGTCGAGCTTCTGCATGAGTCAAGGTTTTTTTTACAACACCGGCAGCACTCATGCAGCCCCAGACCATGGACACTCCCACCACCATGCTTGACTGTAGGCAGGACACACTTGTCTTTGTACTCCTCACCTGGTTGCCGCCACACACGCTTGACACCATCTAAACCAAATATGTTTATCTTGGTCTCAACAAACCACAGAACATGGTTCCAGTAATCCATGTCCTTAGTCTGCTTGTCTTCAGCAATTTGTTTGCATCATCTTTAGAAGAGGCTTCCTTCTGGGATGACAGCCATGCAGACCAATTTGATGCAGTGTGTGGCGTATGATCTGAGCACTGACAGGCTGACCCCCAACCTTCAACTTCTGCAGCAATGCTGGCAGCACTCATATGTCTATTTCCTAAATACAACCTCTGGATATGATGTTGAGCACGGGCACTCAACTTTTTTGGTCGAGGCCTGTTCTGAGCGGAACCTCTCCTGTTTAACCTCTGTATGGTCTTGGCCACTGTTCTGCAGCTCAGTTTCAGGGTCTTGGCAATTTTCTTATAGCCTATGCCAGCTTTATGTAGAGCAACACTTCTTTTTTTCAGATCCTCAGAGAGTTCTTTGCCATGAGGTGCCATGTTGAACTTCCAGTGACCAGTATGAGAGAGTGAGAGCAATAACACCAAATTTACCACACCTGCTCCCCATTCACACCTAAGACCTTGTAACACCATACCTCCCAACTTTTTGAGATGGGAATGAGGGACACCTATCAGCAAAATGATGCAGGGCATAGGACACACCCCTTGCCACGCCGCCTTAAAAGAGAATTGTTCAAAAAAACAAGATTGGTTAAACCCACAAGTGCTTTTTTTTACCATTACTATTTCTTCATATTGGCTTTTGGAATTTACAGATGCTGCAATTTAGAAATTGGATGAAAGGTTTAGACCTGAAAAACACTTTTTGATGGATAAAAAGTGCATTTTATATACATCTATATAGATCAGACCAAAATGAGGGACAAATGAGGAGGAATGAGAGACAGAGGGACATTGCTCCCAATCAGGGACAGTCCCTCGAAATCAGGGACAGTTGGGAGTCACATAACACTGGGGAGGGAAAATGGCTAATTGGGCCCAATTTGGACATTTTCACTTAGGGATGTACTCACTTTTGTTGCCAGCAGTTTAGACATTAAGGCTCCTTTCACACTGGGGCGGTGGGTGCGTCGGCTGTAAAGCGCCGCTATTTTTAGCAGTGCTTTACCGTCAATTTCGCTGAGCTATTAGGCCGCTAGCAGGGCCCTACCCCCCCCCCCCCCCCGCTTCAGCACAACATTCATAGGATAAATCTAGAGGGGAATACCGAGGACTGTCTGTGTACAAAGCCCAGACTAGGGTAGATATCCAAAAACATTCATATGCCACTATAGTCCCTTCTACACCCCTCATATTATCATATACAAGGAACTTCCTGAACGTGAGTGTCTGCAACTCTTTTTTTATTTCCAAAACAATTCTTTACATGAATCACTTCAGCCCCGGAAGATTTTACCCCCTTAACCACTTAAGCCCCGGACCAATTTGCAGCCAAAGGACCAGGCCCCTTTTTGTGATTCGGCACTGCGTCGCTTTAACTGACAATTGCGCGGTCTTGCGATGTGGCTTTTTGGTGTCCTTTTTTTCCCACAAATAGAGCTTTCTTTTGGTGGTATTTGATCGCCCCTTTGGTTTTCATTTTTTGCGCTATAAACAAAAATAGAGCAACAATTTGGAAAAAAATGCAATATTTTTTACTTTTTGCTATAATAAATATCCCCAAAAAATATATAAAACATTTTCTTTTTTCCTCAGTTTAGGCCGATACGTATTCTTCTACATATTTTTGGTAAAAAAAAATTGCAATTAGCGATTATTGATTGGTTTGCGCAAAAGTTATAGCGTTTACAAAATAGGGGATAGTTTTATAGCATTTTTCTTAATATTTTTTTTTTTTACTAGTAATGGCGGCGATCAGCGATTTTTATTGTGACTGCGACATTATGGCGGACACATCGGACATTTTTGACACATTTTTGGGACCATTGTCATTTATACAGAAATCAGTGCTGTTTAAATGCACTGATTCCTATGTAAATGACAATGGCAGTGAAGGAGTTAACTACTAAGGGGCGGGGAGGGGTTGGTGTGACGTGTGTGTTTTTTTTTACAGTAGGGGCCGTGGCTTTACATCTGACGTCACTGATTGGCTTTCCCGATGACAGGGAACAGCCGATCAGTGACAGGCAGTGTAGGAAGCACGGGGAGAGTTTTTTTTACACAGACCTCTCTCCATTCTTCAGCTCTGTGACCCGATCGCGGGACACCAGCGGCGATCGGGTCCGCTGGTCCCGCGGCCGCGGTCACGGAGCTCAGGACCGGGTCACGAGCGTGCAGGCGACGAGCGCGCAGGCAGCGCGCGTGCGCGACCCACGGCTGGGCTCTTAAAGGACCACGTACAGGTACGTGGTTTTGCCCAGCCATGCCATTCTGCCGACGTATATGTGCAGGAGGCGGTCCTGAAGTGGTTAATGACCAGGCCATTTTTTGCGATACAGCACTACGTAGATTTAACTGACAATTGCGCGGTCCTGCGACACTGTACCCAAACTAAATTTGTGTCCTTTTTTTCCCACAAATAAAGATTTCTTTTGGTGCTATTTGATCACCTCTGCAGTTTTTATTTCTTGCGCTATAAACAAAAAAAGCGAGAATTAAAAAAAATATATATATATTTTTTACTTTTTGCTATAATAAATATCAGCCCAAAAATGTTTTTTAAAAAAAAATTTCTTCATCAGTTTAGTCCAATATATATTCTATATATTTTTGGTAAACAAAAACGCAATAAGTGTATATTTATTGGTTTGCGCAAAAGTTAGAGCGTCTAAAAAACTATGGGAAAGATTTATGGCATTTTTATTATTTCTTAATTTTTTTTACTAGTAATGGCGGCGATCTGCGATTTTTATCGGTATTGCGACGGACAGATCGGACACTTTTGACACATTTCTGGGACCAGTGACATTTATACAGCTATCAGTGCTATAAATATGCACTAATTACTGTGTAAATGTCACTGGCAGGGAAGGGGTTAACACTAGGGGGCGATCAAGGGGTTAAATGTGTGTTCTAACTGTATGGGGATAGGACTGACTGGGGGAGGAGACATCGTTGTTCCTACTCCAGGATTGAGTGTGCTACATACCCTAATGCCGCATACACACGGTTGGAATTTCCGATGGAAACAGTCTTTTCATCGGATTTTCCGACCGTGTGTATGCCCATCGGTCTTTTTCTGTCAGAATTTCCGACGGACTTTGGATTGAGAACCTGTTCTTAATTTTTCCAACGGAAAACCTTTCTATCGGATTTTCCGACACGCAAAATTCCGATGCATGCTCGGAAACAATTCGATGCATGCTCAGAAGCATTAAACTTCCCTTTTATAGTGCCTTTGAATGTTTTTTAAGGCGTGGTGTTATTGACCGTCGGAATTTGGTGTGACCGTGTGTAGGCTAGACAGTTTGAGCAAAATTCCATCGGAATTCTGATGGGAAAACCATCAGAGCTTTTTCTGACGAAAATACCGACCGTGTGTACGTGGCATAAGTCTGGAAAGGAGTACTGGGGTTGTACGCACAGCCTGGCCACCGCAGTGGCTTGACACTTGTCATCCTTTTTCTTTTTTTTTTTACTCCAAGATTGAGTGTGCTACATACCCTAAGTCTGGAAAGGAGTACTGGGGTCGTACGCATGGTCTGGCCACCGCAGCTGCTTGACACTTGTCATTCTTTTTTCTTTTGGTCTTGGATTGAGTGTGCTACATACCTTAAGTCTGTAAAGGAGAACTGGGGTTGTATACACTGCCTGGCCTCCGCAGCGGCTTGACACTTTTCATCCTTTCTTTATTTTTTTTTTGGTCTAGGATTGAGTGTGCTACATACCCTGAGTCTGGAAAGGAGTACTGGGGTTTTACGCACGGCCTGGCCACTGCAGCGGCTTGACATTTGTCATGCTTTTGGTTATTTTATTTTGGTCTAGGATTGAGTGTGCTACATACCTTAAGTCTGGAAAGGAGTACTGGGGTTGTACACACAGACTGGCCACGGCAGCAGCTTGACACTTGTCATCCTTTTTCTTTTTTTTTTTACTCCAAGATTGAGTGTCCTACATACCCTAAGTCTGGAAAGGAGTACTGGGGTTTTACGCACGGCCTGGCCACTGCAGCGGCTTGACATTTGTCATGCTTTTGGTTATTTTATTTTGGTCTAGGATTGAGTGTGCTACATACCTTAAGTCTGGAAAGGAGTACTGGGGTTGTACACACAGACTGGCCACGGCAGCAGCTTGACACTTGTCATCCTTTTTCTTTTTTTTTTTACTCCAAGATTGAGTGTCCTACATACCCTAAGTCTGGAAAGGAGTACTGGGGTTGTACGCATGGTCTGGCCACCGCAGCTGCTTGACACTTGTCATTCTTTTTTCTTTTGGTCTAGGATTGAGTGTGCTACATACCTTAAGTCTGGAAAGGAGAACTGGGGTTGTATACACTGCCTGGCCTCCGCAGCGGCTTGACACTTTTCATCCTTTCTTTATTTTTTTTGGTCTAGGATTGAGTGTGCTACATACCCTGAGTCTGGAAAGGAGTACTGGGGTTTTACGCACGGCCTGGCTACTGCAGCGGCTTGACATTTGTCATGCTTTTGGTTATTTTATTTTGGTCTAGGATTGAGTGTGCTACATACCTTAAGTCTGGAAAGGAGTACTGGGGTTGTACGCACAGACTGGCCACCGCAGCAGCTTGACACTTGTCATCCTTTTTCTTTTTTTTTTTACTCCAAGATTGAGTGTGCTACATACCCTTAGTCTGGAAAGGAGTACTGGGGTTGTACGCAGGGTCTGGCCACCGCAGCTGCTTGACACTTGTCATTCTTTTTTCTTTTGGTCTAGGATTGAGTGTGCTACATACCTTAAGTCTGGAAAGGAGTACTGGGGTTTTACGCACGGCCTGGCCACCGCAGCGGCTTGACACTTGTCATCCTTTTTCTTTTTTTTTTTACTCCAAGATTGAGTGTGCTACATACCCTAAGTCTGGAAAGGAGTACTGGGGTTTTACGCACGGCCTGGCCACCGCAGCGGCTTGACACTTGTCATACTTTATTTTTTATTTTTGGTCTAGGATTGAGTGTGCTACATACCCTGAGTCTGGAAAGGAGTACTTGGGGTGGTACGCATGGTCTGGCCACTTCAGCGGCTTGACACTTGTCATACTTTATTTTTGGTCTAGGATTGAGTGTGCTACATACCCTAAAGTCTAGAAAGGAGTACTGGGGTTGTAGACACTGCCTGGCCTCCGCAGCGGCTTGACACTTTTCATGCTTTCTTTATTTTTTTTGGTCTAGGATTGAGTGTGCTACATACCCTTAAGAAGGAAAAGTTACAATGTAATAGTTCTCTACTAGCGCTGACAATGTTGTGAAAAACTTGTCAGACTGCCCGTTTTTTTCTTTTGACAGCTGAGTGAGCAGAGATCTCTCTGCACTTGATACATGAATGAATCAGGGAATTCTGCATAGAGATCGTGAGGGGGGTTGAATCGAGATTGCGATTATTTAACGATTAATCGTGCAGCTCTAATATATACTTAAGTGAACCTTAAGAAGTTGTTAATTGTCCTCAGCCGCGAACAGCATAGCAGTGTAAATACACCCTATAATATGTCTAAACTACACACATATAAATGAAAGTGGGCCCCATCCTCGTCCGAAGATGCCACCCCCTTCCATAACTAGTCTACAGAGACTTTCCTTAGCATGTTCTATCAGATATACACATAATATGAATAAAGACTCACTCGGGTTGGCACTACTCACGCCACATGGTCAGCATAGGAAACAATCCTGGTACATTGAACAGTCCATCATTCAAAGGTAAGGTGAGAATTTGCCCCTTTGCTTACTCTACCTAACTAGCTAAACACCCCAGTGTCCTTAACGTTTCACAGTCCATCAAAATATTTTCATTCGGGGTAGATCAATATTTCCCAGCAGTCTCCCTTCTTCTCAGGGACAACTCTGGGGACAGGAGGCACAGCTGCAATCAAGCAACAAGCAGCCAGGCCATGGTGCAAGGGACCGCACTTTTAAACACAGGTGCCCTTGCAATGGTAATGTTAATCTGCCCACACAACAGCCGGGGACTGAGAAAGAGTTTCTCATTGGTTAAAGAACAAACATGTTGAATGTCATCTCAACAGGTTACTTTTCAGAGGGAGACGCACTGGCAATTCCGCAGCACTAGCCAGCGTGACTCAAGTGGGCACTCCCTGTATCTGCCAGCAGTATTCAGTCCAGCACAGTCTTATCAATACAGCTAACACAGGGGTGTCCAAACTTTTTTCAAAGAGGGCCAGATTTGATGAAGTGAACATGCGTAAGGGCCGACCATTTTGCCTGATATTCTTTGAACCTTAAAATTTGGCCTAAGTATGTTCGTTGGAGCACTAATACACTGCCCAACAAGAATTCCCTTGCCTTTGTGGCTGTGTGTGAGTAAAGAGATGAGCTTGGGCGTGTTATTTGGATATACCGTATTTATTGTCGTATAACACGCACTTTCACTTTAAGAGGGAAGTTTCAGGGAAAAAAAATTAAATTTTGAATAAAGAACTATGAAGCAAAATAAGGGTCAGTGCCCATCTGCAGCCTCACAAGTGCCATGAATGCAGCACCACCATTGCCATGAATGCAGCCCCACCATTGCCTTGAAGGCAGCACCCCCATTGCCATCAGTGCAGCACCCCCATTTCCATGAATGCAGCACCCCTTTACCATTAGTGCAGAACCCCCATTTCCATTAGTGCAGCACCCCCATTTCCATCATTGCAGCACCCCCATTTCCATCAGTGCAGCATCCCCATTGCCAGGAATGCAGCACCACCATTGCCAGGAATGCAGCACCCACCATTGCCAAGAATGCAGCACCCACCATTGCCAGGAATGCAGCACCCAGTATTGCCAGGAATTCAGCACCCAATATTGCCAGGAATGCAGCATCCACCATTGCCAGGGATGCAGCACCCGCCATTGCCAGGAATGTCGCACCCACCATTGTCAGGAATGCAGCATCCACCATTGCCAGGAATGCAGCACCCACCACTGCCAGGAATGCAGCACCCACCATTGCCAGGAATGCAGCACCCACCATTGCCAGGAATGCAGCACCCAATATTGCCAGAAATGCAGCATCCACCATTGCCAGGGATGCAGCACTCGCCATTGCCAGGAATGCAGCACCCGCCATTGCCAGGAATGCAGCACTAACCACTGCCAGGAATGCAGCACCTACCACTTCCAGGAATGCAGCACCCACAACTGCCAGGAATGCAGCACCCACCATTGTCAGGAATGCAGACTCACCATTGGCATCAGTGAAGCCTGATTGATGCCCATCCATCTGCAGCCTCGGAGGGGACAGGGAGGAGGGGGGGACGAGCGCCAAAAGATTACATACAGGAAAAACTCCTGTTTTCTTGGCTGCCTCTTTGATAGAAAGTCCCGCCTCCTTTGATAGACAGAACAGTCGTCCAATGGCAGCGCCGGAGACAGGACTTCCTATTACAGAGGTTGCCGTGTAAACAGGAAATACTACTGTGTGTACGGCACTCGTACCGCCTCCTCCTCATCTCCTCCAAGGCAGCCAGCATATATATTTTTTGCGGCCCTGGCGCTGGGAAATCGTTGGGGGCCACAAACGATGCATATGTCCAGATAACCAGGTGGGCCGTTCAAAACCGCAACGCAGGCTGGACTTTGGTCATGCCTGAGCTAACAGGAAAGTTCTCCACTAGCAACAATTTTCCGTACGAAGGTGGATTGGCTTTCTAGCATAGCGTTCTAACTCCACAAAGCACACATTTTTAATCCACATAGGGTCAGTGAAACACAATTCGACATCTTCTATCGGTAATATCCGGGATCAGGTAACTTCAAGGCCTCTCCTTTGGCATTTACCGTAGTAATAAAGTATTGAATGTCCTTCTTGTTTGGCCTACGGATAATCACACAGTCTAAGTTGATTTTGTGACCATAGCCCCAAGTATGTAGCACTGAAATATACTTTTTATCTATCTTGGAAAGTCCACCCGCAAAGGAATTTGGAGGAAATATCGCACAGCTTCGTCTACCCATTGGGTTTCTTTATCCAAGATTTCTTCCTCTAAATGAGCCGGTGTATAAGGATACAGATATCCATATTCCTCAGCGCCTTTCTTAAAGATGACCAGACAGAATCCGCGTGTCTGGAGCACGCCGAACTGGTTACCCCACAATAGTATCAGGTTTTCAATCATATTTGGTGGCCTCCACCTGCTTAGTGAGAATTACTTTAGGGATCCAATGCTCCCAACGGCCTACCTCAATAGATTTAGTAATGAGCACAGTTGATACGGTATTGACAGACAGTTCTATCTTTACACTTGTATTAGGCCCCGAAGGAACCTCATCTTCTTCCAAGTCACACAACTGCTCCTCTTCACTCTCACTCCCATTTCCAGTCCAAGACAAAGTCTCGGAAAACAGTTCAGAGATCCCGTCAGAGGGGATGTCCGAATTGGAAATGGAGGAGCATTCTTCGGCCGGGAAAAAGTTGCGATTGGCACTGGCTCTGACCGGCACAACCATGTTTTCTCCCTTAATGGCCACAGGTATCACCTCCCCTGCTGGCACACTGCTTTCACTCCTTGCAGGCTTACCCGACTCCGGTACCCTTTTCCTCAGTGACTCCGACATCAAAGCGAGCAGGTGGGCCCGACCGTAGCCTTGAGGAGTGACCGAAGCGCTGGGTCCTGGGGCAGCCATCGAGACAGGAGGAGCAGCTTCCTGCACGACTCAGGTGATGGCAGGTGGGCTCTTGATATCACTCCCAGCCAGGATAGCAACATTCTTGTCCCACTCCACTTGCAGTATCCGAAGAGGTTGGGCTGGTGAGACTACCTCAAGCAGGGGTTCCCTGTAGCGTCCACAGACGATCCAAAGCCTCAGATGCGTGGCCAAACCAGAACACTTCCAGCAGATCAGTCCCAAAGCCTCATAGCTTCCAGCCGTGTACAGGGCAAGACCTTTAGGTGTATACCGCACTCTGGTGTCAGTCAGAACGTTTTTTGACTCGCTCAGACCAAAGCCAACACCCGGAGCATACATCTTTGAATCCGCCATTGCACTTCCAAACTGCGCCATCTTCTCCAACCTACAACCAGGCACACGTGGCAGCACTTCCTTATTCTCCTCTGCAAAGCGGGGACTCCTCCCCCTGCCAACAGATTGGTACCAATACTTTCTGGAAACGTCTGCACTCACCCCTTTCCTTCTGGAGTGTGCCAAATCTGTAATGGAGTCCATTTTAACCCTAGCAGTGCTTGCGGGAAGTGTCAAAAGACCAGGCTGGTACTCTCCCATGAGCAATGAGACTTGCTGGTCCTTCCCCACATTGTCGGAATGCATAATAACACAGTCTATAAGAAGTAGATGTTAGAAAAATGTTACTTACCACTTTCCCACGGAGCCAGACAAAATCCCGATGTAGCTGTAGCTGGTTGCCATTGGCGACTTCTGTGAGAATAATGCCTGGGCGGCAAATGTAGTCAAGTCCCGGGGCCCTTGAGGCCTAATGGTGACCTCCAGGGTTAGAGACAGATAACATCCTTCTGTGGAGAGTGGGTTACAAGGCATGGTGGGTGTAATGCCCCCCAGCCCCCCCGTTTTACTTACCTGAAAGCTATCATCTTGCGTCCAGGAACGAGCACACCAGCTCTAGCTGGTGTCTGGTGTTCTGATTGGATAGATTGAAAGCAGCGCAGCCATTGGCTCCCACTGCTGTCAATCAAATCCATGGATGCGGGTGCTGGGGGTGGGGCCGAGTCCTGCTTTCTGTGTCAATAGATGCAAAAGCAGGACTCTGGAGCGCGCCCGCATGGGTGTCCCGAAGGAGAGCACTTCTCCGACGGGGCACTCAAGAAGAGGAGGAGCTACCAGCGCCTCTGAGGGACCCCAGAAGAGGAGGCTCGGGGCCACTCTGTGCTTAACCAACTGCACAGTGGAGGTAAGAATGATATGTTTGTTATTTTTTTTTAAAACCCTAACTTTTAGTAACCCTTTAACCACTTCAATACCAGGTACTTTCCCTCTTCCTGCCCAAGCCAATTTTCATCTTTCAGCACTGTCACTTTTTAAATGACAATTTCGCAGTCATGCTACACTGTACCCAAACAAAATTGTTCTCATTTTGTTCCCACAAAGAGAGCTTTCTTTTGGTGGTGTTTGATCACCTCTGCCGTTTTTTTTGCAAAACAAACAAATAAAAAAAGACCAAAAATTTGGAGAAAAAAACGTTTTTCTTTGTTTCTTGTTTCTGTTATACAATTTTGTAAATAAGTTTTCTCCTTCACTGATGGGCACTGATGAGGCTGCACTGATGGGCACTGATAAGGAGGCACTGATGAGGTGGCATCTCTGATGGGCACTTAAAGGCTGCACTGATGGGTACTTATGAGTGGCACTAATAGGTGGCACTGATGGGAACTGATAGGTGGCACTGATAGATGGCACTGGCAGGCATTGCTGATGGGCACTGATTGGCATCTGCCTGGGCACTGACTGGCATATCTCTGGTGGTCCAGGGTGGCATATATTGTGGGTGTCCTTTGTGGGGATCCCTGGTGGTCCTGGGTGGGCATCTGCGGGGGGGGGGGGCTGTGCTGATAAACAATCAGCACAGACCCCCCCTGTCAGGAGAGAAAAAAAAGCTGGAGCTCTGCTTTAATACTCTATTTATATTTCTGAAAGCATTCTTAATTTGCAGCACTTTCAACAATATAAAGAGATGCCCTGAATCCTTATCACTATATAGAATCATACCCAGAGCCCTCACCAATATACAGTGACATACCAGGAACCTTAAAGCGGGACTGTACCTGAAATTTTTTTTTTTAAAAGCCAGCAGCTACAAATACTGCAGCTGCTGACTTTTAAAAAATGGACACTTACCTGTCACAGGTTCCAGGTTTTTTTTACACCTGTCTAAAACTTTTGCACAGTAGTGTACATGTAATGATTAATTAAAGAGGAACTACAGTCTGCTCACATAATTTGTAATAAAAACAGCTTTGCCATGAAGCTTCCCTCCAACCACTTTGCATATTATTTTATATATACTTTGATTCTGTACTTGATATATATATATATATATGCTGCACAAATCTCCATCCACTAATGGCCCATACACACAATCCGAAAATTGGAGGAAAAATCCCGCTTTCGACGCGATCGTACGATAATCGGATCGTTAGTACAGAGCTTTTCGAGAGCCGATCATGACAATTCATCCGATATTATTCGACTGGACAAGCACGAAAATTTTCCTTGTACCATACCAAATCGTACGATTTGCATGTAGTCAGTACAGTTGTCATCCGAAAATACAATACAAATACATTACATTTACATTTTTTCTGTCGTACAGGAATTTTTGTGACTTTAGTAACCTATTCAATTTCTACTTGCAACTATTAAAGTGGTTGTAAACCCTTATAAACCCTACAATAAGCCTTACCTGTAGCTACCCCTGTAGAACCCCGTGCAGGTTTAGGAGATATCCCCTGTATCTGCATGTGCCGGCGTCCTCGGCACATGCGCACTGAAGCAATGGCACATATGTACTATTGGCTTCAGTGAGTGTGCCGTTACCGGCGGCTCCCACGGGCAAGCGCGGGAGTGACGTCATCGCAGCTCCGGCCAATCACAGCGTTGGATCCGCGATACCCGGAACTAACTCTGGGGAGGAATGTCGCCAGGCGGTGCTGTGTACGGGCACCGCAACGGGGGCTTCGATCTCAGGTGACTATTACATAATGAGCTAGTATGCTATGCGTACTAGCTCATTATGCCTTTGTCTTGCAGGTCTTTTTTTTTTTTTTTCATGTGGGTTTACAACCACCTTAAGCGAAAAAAGTCGTACAATATTCAGATCGTGTGTACGGGTCATAACGCTGGCTGCAGTCGTTTTAACTGTGGGCAGCTGAAGCTGCTGCCTGTTAACTTCCTGGATGTAAACAGAGGCACACCTCCAGCTCTGCAGCTCTCATTGGCCCTTTTATGACTAATCCCCCCCCCCTCTCCCTTTCTTCCTGGCAAACACTCACAAGAGTGTGAGAGAGAGCTGTGCATGATGCCATACACCTACCAGACAAGAAACAGGAAGTGGTCTGTATAAGTTATTTACTGGCAGAAAAAAAAAATTTTTACTATCCAAAGTTAAAACAACGAGGGCAGAAGATTTAATAGATGGAAAGTTGAGAAAAATGGCCGAAGTTTCCGCTTTAATGATTGCGGAGATGTATATTATATCTTTTTAGAGTTCAGCTTTAAAAATTATACATTTCTGTCTATGATATATAACTTTAATAAAAAAATAAATAAAAATTAAAAAAAGATCATAAAAGCGGCAGCAGAAGCTGAGCTGCGACATACAGGAAACCCACCAGCGGTTTCATGCTTTCAAAAACTGAACTATATGTCTTGGGTGAATTAGCACATGAGATAAAGGTCTATATATGAATGAACAGTAGCGCTTATGTCACTAAGACGTTGAATGGTCACACTGAGCTTTGTGTTCTATGCCTAGAATAAAATGCTCTGCGTTAATATGACCTCTGTTAGGGGGGGGGGGGGGGGGGGGGGGTTGGCTGGTGTCTGAGTGGGAAGGGAGGGGGAACGCATACAGCAGTACTTCCCATCTGCTGCTGCTGCAGCCATGTTGGGCTCTTTGTGAGGGGGTGGGAGAGAGGGGAGGGGAGAAACACACACAAGCTGATCAGAGCTAGAGGATGGTGGGAGACATCAGCCTGTGACTGCTGCTTGGATATTCATAGAGAAAAATAGAATCTATGCAGAGAAGGCCAGCAGCCATCTGCTTGCACCTGAGCCCTCAGCATCCTCCTGCAGCCTCCCCAGGACCATGAGCTGCTGCTGAGCTGGTAAGTGACATCAGCACCAAGCCTGTCATTGGGGTTGCTGCTGCTATTTGCTAGCTTCACCCTTTCCATCCCACCACTGTCGGTCTTATTTGTATTTTCCGCTGTGTACTATGGTCAAGGGAGAGTCATTTCATTCAGTAGAAAATGTCAGCCAGCTTCCACCTGCAGTGTCCATCATCCACTGGCCATATCTTCCATCATTCATTATGTATCATGGGGTTTCCATTCATCCTATTGCAAAGCTGTATGATGTCATGTGTGCTGCTCAGCCCAGAAGCACCTGCTAGCTGCCGACGTTCAAGATGGCATCATCTGAATCTGCACAATCTGCCTTTCCAGATTCCTCCTTGAAATTTTTTTGGTAGAGGGATAGTCTGATGCTGCATTTACACCACCTATGTAGGAGGCCAGATATAGAAATAGAGAAGAGCGACGACAGAAAAAGAGCAAGTGGTCCGTTGAGTCTGCCCCCCCTTTTTTTTTTTTTTAACCTGTATAGCAGGGTTTCTCAACCAGGGTTCCTCCAATGGATGCTAGGGGTTCCTTGAGCAATGACCAATTTGTGCCTCTAAGATAAACTCCTACTGACACCAGTGATCTTTTTAGCTATCTGTAGGGGGGGGGGGGGGGGGGGGGATTCTTCCCCAAGACCACAGATGTAAGGAACCCTCTTCCACTGACCATCACACCAATGTATCATGAGTTGTAGATATATCCATTTTTAACAGGGGTTCTCTGAGACCGAAAGGTTATTTCAAGGGTTCCTCCTTGTTGAAAAGGTTGAGAAAGTCTGCTGTATAGTATGGGATTTACGTTTGTCCAAAGCATGCTTAGATTCACTTACTGTTGACTGACTCGCTACCACTGCTGGAAGTCTGTTTCAACCATCAACTACTCTTTTGGCAAAATAATACTTTCTAAGCTTAGCTTTGAACATTACTTCCTCTAGTTTGCGGTTATGTCCCCCATGTTCTTGGTCCTAGCTTCATATTGAAAATAGTGCCCCCTTGAATCTTACTCACACCCTTCATGTATTTAAAGTATAATTCATATCCCCCCAATTTCCTTCTTTCCCCAAGACTGTACATAATAAAATCTAACAGTGTCTCCTGAAAGGTTTTAACTCTCTGACCTTTCCAGAGGGCTACAGAACCTGACAGAGTATTCAAAATGAGGTCTAAAACAGTTCCAAATCACACGACAGGTAGCAGCCCATTGCCGGCAATGGAACCTATCATACCACAGCGACTCATGTCGCTGCAATTATAAAAAAAAAGGTTCCTGCACTACTTTTTACGATTTCATTGCGACTCGCAACCGCAATGTAATTGACAGTACAAATTGCACTGATCTGCGCCTTTGAAACGCACAATTTCAAAGCCGCACCAGTGTGAACCAGGGCTAAAGATCCATATAGAGGAATCAGGACCTCCTGCTGGTGATCCCTCTAGTGATAACTAAATATCTATGAAGGGAAATCAGGATGTCTTTCCCCCTGTTGGTGACCCCCCCCCCAGTGATAACTAGAGATTTGTATAGGGAATTCAGGACCGTTTTCCTCCTGCTCATGATCCCTCCAGCGATACCTAAAGATCTGTATAGAGGAATCAGGACCTCCATCCACCAACTGGCGATCCCTCTAGTGATGACTAAAGATCTGTATAGGGCAGGGGTCTTCAAACTATGGCCCTCCAGTTGTTCAGGAACTACAATTCCCATCATGCCTTGTCATGTCTGTGAATGTCAGAGTTTTACAATGCCTCATGGCATGTGTAGTTCTGCAACAGCTGGAGGGCCATAGTTTAAGGATCCCTGGTATAGGGGAATCAGGACCTCCTTTCACCAGATGGTAATCCCTCTAGTGATAACTAAAGATCTACATAGAGCAATCAAGACATCCTTCCCCCTGTTGGTGACCGTGATCCCACTAGTGATAACTGAAGATTTGTATAGGGGAATAAGAACCTCTTTCCCCCAGTGGCGTCTCCAGCTTTCATATTTAGGGGGGGGCACATGGGGGGACAGGGACAAAATAAGGGGGGCAACTATAAAATGCAATTTTACTACGATCCCCAGGGTGGCAGAAAACAAGAGATATATGTCACCAGCATACGAAGAAAATATAAGGGTTCAAAGCAGTGGGAGAACTATCAGGTTTGCAAAGGTTGTCTTGCCTCCGGGCCTTGGTGTTCTGCCACTGTGGTGTTCCCCAGCCTCCTCTTACTGTCCTGCCCCTGCTATTGACAGTGCTGGTCTGGCATCTGTCTCCTTGGCAGTGGCAGCAGTCTATTAGGACCTAGGGCTGGTGACATTATGGGTGCATGCATGGGAAGGCTGGCACTATTGGTTGTAGAGAGCCAAGCCCCCAGCTGGTCACCTAGCAGCAGTAATGCTGTATAACCTTCTCTGTTGACATGCTGATCGGGATGTGATCCAGGTGATGCTCCCAGTCATATATAATAAACACAGTATTTATTAGCATCAACAGTACAACCACATCAACCGTATGTTCAGCAGCCATGTGGGCTCTATGCCTGTAAGGTGTGGGCTTTGATCAATAAAATCACTATGATATTTAACACTAGGATTTAACTAGGAGCATCACCTGGATTGCATCATGATCAGCATGTCAGAGAAGGCTGCACTGCTGCTAAGCAACCTGCAGGGAGGTCAACTGTCTACAACCATTAGAGATGGGCTTGGGTGTGTTTGAAATCCCACTTGCACGATCCCACCAGGAAGCCGACACTGCACACGGCTAATCACAGGCAGTGAGACATTCCTGATCTGTGCAGCTAAGGACCAGGAAATGTCTCACTGCCTGTGCTTAGCGCTGTGCAGTGTGGGCTTCCTGGCGGGGTCGGGCATGTTGGATTTTGAACATGCCCTGCCCATCTCTAACAACAAATTGTGCTGGCTCTCCTGTACATTAGCCCCATAAAGTAACCAGCACTGGGTTCCAACGTGCCGCCGCTGCCATGGAGACAGAGACCAGCGCTGTGAATAGCCGGGACAGGACAGCAACCCTGGTAGTTCACTGGTCCACACTGCAAGGATTCCCCCATCCACCTATAATGTGTAGATGGGAGAATTGGATCATTTATTTTTTTTTTTTTTAATGCAACCTACTAGTTAAATTAAAAAAGTGGGGCTGCCTAAGTGCTAAGTGCCTAAGTGCTAAGACCAGCCATAGGCAGTTTAAATCTCAGCTGGTTCATCAGGAACTGGCTGAGGTTTGAACCATTAATGAGCAGGCTGAATGTACCAAGTTGATCGATCAAATTGGGAACAACCAGCCTGCCAGATACTCTTATGATTATCACTAGTGGTTGCTATAGCCACTAGTGATAATGACTGTTTGTTGGGAGAATACAATTGCTGGGCAGGAAGGATATTCCCCTTGTCACCACTGTCTGTGTTGATGGGGGAATCATGCAAGTTTCTTTCCTGCACTCTGTGGATGCAGGAAAGAAATTTGCTTAGTCTATTACCTGCCTAACTGAAAGTGAAAGTAAGTTGTGAAGGTCTTGAAAGAACAGTAGAGGGGAGGGACAGATGGTGGAGAGAAGAGATGGAGATAATGCAGTTCAGTGATTACAGTGTACTGCAGTGCACACACTTACCCACGCGTCCAGGCTAGAAGAATACTCCCCTCTCAATAGAGACTGTGTTACTCCAGCAGCGGCCTGAGTAAGATGTGGCACATCCGCTACGAATGCAAACAAAAAGACATTGCCTTTTTGTAAAGGGGGGCACATGGTGGGGCACAGCATAATTTTGGGGGGGGGGGGTCAGGGCCCCCTCTGCCCCCCCCCCTAGGGACGCCATTGCTTTCCCCCTACTCATAGTCTCTCCAGTGATACCTAAAGATCTGTATAGAGGAATCAGGACCTTCATCCACCAACTGGCAATCCCTCTAGTGATGACTAAAGATCTATATAAAGGAATCAGGACCTCGTTCTCCCTGCTTGTGATCCCTTCAGTGATAACCAAAGATCTATCCAGAAGAATCAGGATCTTCTTCCTACTCCTGGCGATCCCTCTAGTGATGACTAAAGATCTATATAGAGGAATCAGGACCTCCTTCTCCCTGCTTGTGGTCCCTTCAGTGATAACCAAAGATCTATACAGAGGAATCAGGATCTTCTTCCCACTCCTGGCGATCCCTCAAGTGATAACTAAAAATGTATACAGAGGAATCAGAATCTCCTTCTTCCAGCTGATGACCCCTCTAAAGATGACTAAAGATCTATATAGGAGAATCCGGTCCTTCTTCCTCCTGCTGATGGTCCCGCTAGAGATGACTAAAGATCTGTTTGGTGGAATCAGGACCTCCACCCCCCTGCTGGTGATCCCTTTAGTGATAACAAAAGATCTATATAGAGGTCTCAAAAAGAGAGAAAATTTGGTCGGCGGGACTTTGAATGAGGTCAATCACTATATAGAGTAAGCATGTAGGATATAAAACACAGTATTGCTTATATGGGTTCTGACAAAAAGGAGGGAGTTTTTTGGGGACTTTAAACGTGAGATGTAGAGGTTTCAGGACCTCCTTCCTCCTGCTGGAGATCCCTCTAGTGATAACTAAATATCTTAATATGGAAATCAGGACCTACCTCCTCCTGCTGATGACCCCCCTAGTGACCCACCTCAGAATTATGTTTGCTTTTCCCACTGCCAGGCCACAGTGTTTGCTCATTTTACAATCATCTGTGATAAGAACCCCACATTTTTTTCCACTGTAGTTCTGGCCAACACGGTACCCCCAATATTGTACTCTATCAGCATTGATTGCAATACTATTCTGTGCCTGCTTCTTCTGTTCTTCTTCTATCTTCTGTGTATTATGCCGATATGTGTTGAGGCTCTGCCCAGGTATGTACAAGAAAAATATATTTCCAGCTCTTGGCTCAGAAACACTGTTTACCAGCTTAGTATCTTCTGAGTTAACAAAGATCCAAATCCAATCACTAAAATCTTATAAAGGCTTTAAAATGTTAATGGAATTCCAAAAGTTGTGTTTATTTATGTTTATTTATTTTAAATCTGCAGTTTATATTAATACCGTTAATACAGTTTGAATAAAAATTGTTTGTCAGTATTACGCTATGGGCGGCCCCCTTCTTTTGTATACTTGAGTCAATCAGTTGGATATCCCTGAGTGGAGCGGAGGTTGTGGAGGTCCCTCTTTCCTTCTGAGCGGTTGTTCCTGATCCGATCGGCCCGACCAGTCATTTTTTATCTGGGAAGTTGCAGGCTCCATATGCAGTGCTCGTTTTATTTAGCCATCTGGTAAGCGCCAAATTCAAAAGGTGGATGGGATCGCACAGAACTCTTGCATGTCACAGCGTGTTGTTTTAGATCAGTCACAGTGGTGTTTTATTTGCTACAAAATACAAGTCTGCCGACTACATGCAACCAGGTTTTGTGTACTAAAGAAGACATATGATCTGGACTAATGCGGTCCTCACTGGACTTTATTTATCAGAATTTGTGTGTGTTTTTTATGGTCACGCTTTTTATGTACTTTACCCTCTTTTTTTGTATACATTAATTTTTTGGTCATTTGTGTTCTTCTTTTTATTTATTTTAAATCTGCAGTTTATATTAATACCGTGCCTGATAATCCTGTAATGAAGGTTCTTGCTCAGGCACTTCCTGTTATGGGGTGACACCTGTCTCCCAGTTGTGCAGCTGTGTTGTCACCCTGTCACATGCACCCCTGGTGGAGATTACAGGCAGCTGTTGTGACACAGGCATAGTTCCCTGTCATAACTACGAGGAAGCAAGCCCAGAGCAATGAATGTAGCTTGAGCAAGTGCATGTAAGGTAGCCCATAAATTAGTAAGTTTTTCCATTCAACCATCAGGTTTAACAAACAAAAAAGGACCGATTTCCCCATCCACACATTTGAGGTGGATTGGGGAATCCTCCCCGCTGTGTCATTGTATTCTGATGGTCTATAGCAGTGATGGTGAACCTTGGCACCCCAGATGTTTTGAAACTACATTTCCCATAATGCTCCACTACACTGCAGAGTGCATGAGCATCATGGTTAGTTCCAAAACATCTGGAGTGCCAAGGTTCGCCATCACTGGTCTATAGCCTGCAGTGCTGATTGAATGAGGCAATCTGACAGGCCAATTGTACAAAAGTCGAACGGTGAATCGACTTCTGAACAACCACAGTGCCCATTCGTGGATCAAAATTTGTTGAGTAGATGCCAAATTTTGATCCATGTATGTACAACTTAGGCCTCATTCTCACGAGGCGGATCCGCTTCAACAGAGTCCGCCTCTGTCCACCAGCTCAGGTCCCTCTCTGCTCACTGAGCGGGGAGGGGCTTGTCGAGCGCCGCTGGTTTCTATGGAGAGATCGCACAAAAACGGACAGCATGTCCGGTTTCACCAGATCTCACCCAATCCGATCTGCCAGCGATGGATCCGAAAGTAGGGCCATCCATCTGCTTTTGGCGGATCGGACCGGGTCGGATGTCAGCGGACATGTCACCGCTGACATCCGTCGCTCCAAAGACTAGTCCGACAGTGTGAAAGGGGCCTTAGACTGAAGTGGCTGAAAAAGGGTTGGAAAAAATGGGGTGCAAAGTTGAAAACAGTATTTACACAGCAAACTAAGGGGCTGATTTACTAAAGGCAAATAGACTGTGAACTCTGCAAGTGGAGTTGCTCCAAAGTTTATTAAATGACAGGCAAGGAAAATAAAAAAATTATTAATTTTTGTCTGCACATGATTGGATGATAGAAGTCAGCAGAACTTCTGCCAATTTACTAAGCTCTGGAGCAACTACACTTGCAGAAGACAACTGCATCTTGTTTTTTTTTTTTTGTACATTTCTCCTTTAAGGGGGCGTGGCAAGGGACGTGTCCTATACCTGCATACTTTTGCTGATAGGTGTTCCTCATTCCCATCTCAAAAATTTGGGAGGTATGCAATACTGTTTTCTGTTTCTGACTCTCAACTGTGGTAGTTCAGGCCAGAGAGAGGTGGGAGAGGTGGGACCATATTAACAGGCTATTCCCTTTTATGCCTGAAAGTGGAAAATTATTTTAACCACTTCAGCCCCTGAAGGATTTACCCACTTCCTGACCAGGCCATTTTTTGCGATACGGCACTACATCGCTTTAGCTGCCAATTGCGTGAACGTGCGACGTTGTACCCAAACTAAATTGATGTCCTTATTTTTCCCACAAATAGAGCTTTCTTTTAGTGGTATTTGATCACCTCTGCAGTTTTTATTTTTTGCGCTCTAAACAAAAAAAGAGCGACAATTTAGAATTTTTTTTTTTTTACTTTTTGCTATAATAAATATTCCTCAAAAAAATGTAAAAAAATTATTTCTTCCTCAGTTTAGGCCAATATGTATTCTACAAATGTTTGGTAAAAAAAATCCCAATTAGCGTATATTAATTGGTTTGCGCAAAAGTTATTGAGTCTACAAAATAGGGGATTGATTTATGGCATTTTTATTATTATTATTTTTTACTAGTAATGGCGGTGATCTGCGATTTTTAGCGGGACTGTGACATTGCGGTGGACAGATCGGACACTTTTGACACTTTTTTGGAATCAGTGACATTTATACAGTGATCAGTGCTAAAAAGGGGTTAACACCAGGGGCGATCAAAGGGTTAAATGTTCCCTAGGGAGGTGCTTTCTAACTGTGGGGGGGGGGGGACTGACTGGGAGTACAGAGAGATCACTGTTCCTGATAACTAGGAATAGACAATGTCGCTCTACTCCCCTGACAGAACGGGGATCTGTTTATTTACACTGGCAGATCCCCGTTCTACCTCTCTTTGGAGCGATCGCGCGTGGCCGGCGGACCACGAGTCCGCTGGACCCGCTGATTGGTCCCCTGCGAGCGAGTCGGCACTCGCGGCCCGCCGGTGGCACGGATCGCCGTGTACGCGCCCGACGTTCGATGATGGCGATTCCTGCAGGAGAGCCAGCCTGCCACAGCCTGCGGTGGCTGGTCGGGAACTAGTTAAAGGGTCGATCCTCCAAAAACATATTTTTAGTTTTTGTCAATCTCTATAGTCTCAGGGACCTTATTGGTTAGATCTGGGTTCCTGAGTCTGCACACCTACCATGGCCATTAGGAGGGAGTCCTACTACTCTTGTTGAATCTTTATATTATGGGGAATGCAAGGCACAAATATGGACAGGAACACCAAATACTCCCAGGTGGATGGGAGCAGAGTTAGGAATAATGGCAGGGAGATTTCCTTGTTGGAGCACCCAAGACATATAAGAAGAGGCCAGTGGCTACTTTTGCCCACCAGTCTCCACCTATAACTAAATTATAACTGTTGGGTGGGCTGACCCTTTACTCTCAGTCTTTTGCCCACCAGTCTCCACCTATAACTAAATTATAACTGTTGGGTGGAGTGACCCATTTCTCTCGGGCTTTTGTCCACCAATCTCCACCCATAACTAAATTATAACTGTTGGGTTGACTGACCCTGTACTCTCAGTCTTTTGCTCACCAGTCTCCACCTATAACTAAATTATAACGGTTGGGTGGACTGTTCAGCAGTTGTGATAGAATATTAGAGGTCTGTATTTGTCAGGAATATTATTGTTCCTGATGTTTGTAGCATGTCTTAGCAGCAAAGCATCCCTGTAGATTATTTCAACATGATAACTATGGTATTGCAGGATAATAGCTCTGCACATTAGCACTGAGTAGGAGGCTTTTGCTTTCTTAGCATTATCTGGTTCAGTTATCCTATCTAGTAGCTCCCTTTGTAGTAACTTTGTATGAAACCCATTGGATGTCTTCTAGCCTGTGGCTCCCAAGTATTGTGTGTCGGTCTTCTGTTTTCTTAGAAGTAACTGTATACCAGTGTGGTGTTTCATTCTGCCACTGATACTGTAGATTACATCTACAACTTACCAGGATACTGTTTTCTCAATGTTTAGCGCTCATTCACACTATTATAGTAATGCACATGTAACTGCAACACGTGGCAAAGCAAATAAAATTCTGAATGGTACCCCAATGCTCCTTGCTCACTAACATGCAAAGCACTGCTAGAAATGAATGGGCTACCTTCACACAATGCATAATAAAACAAGACATAATGTTTGTGCACTGACAAATCACAATAGTGTATATTGGCCCTTAATGCAGAACTGCAGGCACGTATAGCCACCCTGTCCTAAACAGGTGCCACTTGTCAAATTTAGTTCTGCTGGGTGGTTGACAACCTAGCTGATTTCTAGTCTACTTGTTCATTTTGTTTTTCCCCTAAACACAATGGAGTTGTAGTTTTCCTCTTCTGCCAGTAGGTGTCACTGGTACCTCTATTATTATTATTATGAGAAACTACAGTAAAACTTATTTATGAATATTCATACTTCCCCTAGCCAACCAAAATGAGGTTTTTGGCCACTGGTGCATGCTGGGGAAGAGTGTTAATATTTGGGGAGGGCAAAGTGATCTCTCCTCTTCTACCCAGGGTCTTGTCCAGGTAGGTGTGTGAGGAGAGGAGAGTGATTAGGCCTGAATCCTGAGGCCTGTGCGTATGTTTGTCTGTCCAGTGAGTCCTGATGCTTGAAGCTCTGTGGTTTGTGAGTCTGACTGACGGTGTCACTTTGCCACATGAGGTTGGCGAGGAACTTGTGTGAAGCCTGGGAAAGCATCAAAATGGAATCATGGAGACTAATGCTGCTGTCCCTGGAAATATTTGGTTACTAATGGGAAGGGGCTACTATTAAAAAGGTGCAGATTGGTGAAAATAGGCTTAAAGTGATAGTAAACCCTTTTCTAGTACTTTTACTTATAGGTAAGAATATACTAAAGCTTTCCTGTAGGTAATATAAATATCTTCTAAATGTGCCCCATTTAGGAGATATTCCAGTGAGCAGCAGCCAGTGACATCACTGGGACACAAATACGCCATCCCTTCAGAGCTCTGTGCCGTGATTCCCGCACGCATATGCATTCAAACGACCGGAGCCTGTGAATCCAGAAGGAAGACTGCGTGAAGGGTGAAAGCCCTGTCAGCGGTGACAGCGTGTCGCAGAAGGGCTTTGTTTTAGGGTAAATCTCATAATGTGCTAGTATGCGATGACCCGTTTCACACTGAGGCAGTTTTCAGGTGTTTTAGCGCTAGAAATAGCGCCTGAATACTGCCTCACATTCATTGCAATGAGTGCTTTCACACCCGGGCGGTGCGCTCGCACGTCCCGTTAGAAAAAGTCCTTCAAGCAGCATCTTTGGGGCGGTTTGGGAGTGCTGTATACAGCGCTCCCAAAACGCCCCTGCCCAATGGCATTGCCCATTCCAATGCCTGAAAAGCGCTTTGGAAGCACTGCAACGTGGGATTTTTGAACCCCTTCTTTGGGTTTAATAGCGCCCGCTAGCGGCTGAAAAGCATTGCAAAAGTGCTAACTCCCTGCATTTTGAATGGCTGGGGAAAGGTTAGAACCGTTGTATTCATGGTGCATGATGAGAAACCAGACACATTTTGCAAAGTCCAGAAATGTATTTTATTGAAAGTAACATTCAGTAAAAATACAATGCATTTGGGGTTCGCTTCAACGGAGCTTGAAAAAATGAGGATACTACAGAGGCAGCCGAAACTGTACTGTATGCCCCCAAACTTCCCTTTAAGATCACTCCACATTTACCTAGTCAAGCATCAGTTCTGTTTTTTCTGTTCTTCAATTTTTTCAAACCCTGATTAAGGGCGACCTTTTGAAACCCTAAGATTGCTTTGGATTTTCATTAAATATTACATACAAATAACTTTTATCTCTACAAAACAATGTCTGGTGCTTTCCTAGCCAAACACAAATCTACACGAGGCATGTGCTGACTGAGGCCCATTACACATGGCTGAGTTGGTTAAAAAGATCATTTCTCATTTACCAAACAGAACAGTACAGAATGAAAACAGCTAATCGAAACAACGATCAAGTGCCCAAAACTTCCTTCTGATATGTTTTTATTGTTATCTGGAGTAGATTATCTCACTTCCTACCTGTGTGGTCATCAGGACAGGAAGTAAGAACAAATCTACCAAACTAACAGCTCAACCTTACTTTCCCCCCAAATTGTATTTATATATATATATATAGATATATATATCTATATATACTGTATATAGATATATATATATATATATATATATATATATATATATATATATATATATATATATATAGATATAGATATAGATATTTCAAGCAATCCCCCTAGATGTAAATTTACTAAGCGCCTCACTAGTTCTCAAGAGGCCTTGAGTGCCCTTCTTGGTTAAAATTTGAGATTTGTGTGGGGAGGAAACTCTGACTGGGTGCCTCTTCTCACTCACCAGTCAGTGCTTCTGTTACTCACAGATCGCAGCCCATTCTGTGGTTCTCACCAAGTAGTACTGCTTATTGATATCAGAAACCAGAATTTGCTTGAAAGGCATTTAACCACTTGCTTACTGGGCACTTAAACACCCCTCCTGCCCAGACCCATTTTCAGCTTTCACACTTTGAATGACAATTGCGCGGTCATACAACACTGTACCCAAATGAAAATGTTATTATTTTTTTCACACAAATAAAGCTTTCTTTTTGGTGGTATTTAATCACAGCTGGGGTTTTTATTTTTTGTTAAACAAACTAAAAAAGATGGAAAATTAAAAAAAAAAAAAAACATGTTTCATAGTTATAAAATTTTGCAAACAGGCAATTTTTCTCCGTCGTTGATATGCGCTGATGAGGCGGCACTGGTGGGCACTGATACGCTGCGCTGATGGGCACTGATAGGCACAGTTAAGGCGGCACTGATAGGCACAGAATGCTCTCCTGAGCCCAATCTTCATCCAGCTTTGTGCACGAGAGCCTGGGCTCTCCTGGGACTCTCACTCCTCATTGGCTGAGACAGCAACGGGGGGGCATTGGCTCCCGCTGCTGTCAATCACAGACAGTGAGCCAATGAGAGAGTGGGGCAGGCCAAGACACAGCTCTATGTGTGAATGGAAAGACAAAGCAGCAGCTTGGGGGTGAGCCTGCCTGGGTGCACGCATAGCAACTGCTTGTTTTGAGGGCACTTGGCAGGAAGGAGGGGTCAGGAGCGCCAGTGGGGGACCCCAAGAAGAGGAGGACCGGGGCTACTCTGTGCAAAACCATTCCACAGGGCAGGTAAGTATAACATGTTTATTATTTTACTGTAAAAAAAATAATCTGATGCTTTAAAGGGGTTGTAAAGGTTTGATTTTTATTGTCTAAATAGGTTCCTTTAAGCTAGTGCATTGTTGGTTCACTTACCTTTTCCTTCGATTTCCCTTCTAAATGTTTTTTTTCTTTGTTTTCTTTGTCTGAATTTCTCACTTCCTGTTCCTCCTCAGTAAGCTGTTCTGGCTGACTAAACACCGCTCGGATGATGGTGTGAAGTTTACTGAGGAGAAACAGGAAGTGAGAAATTCAGACAAAGAAAAAAAAACATTTAGAAGGGAAATCGAAGGAAAAGGTAAGTGAACCAACAATGCACTAGCTTAAAGGAACCTATTTAGAAAATAAAAAAACGAAGCTTTACAACCCCTTTAATATCACTTTAATGTCATCCTTTCCAGCTGCACATACTCAACTTCCTTTTGCTCCTCCACTGTGTGGTTCAGCCACTGGGAATGAAGAAGGGATGGCCTGTGCTGGCTCCAAGTTAAGCTTACAGAGGTCTTATGACTCCCTTCCCCCATGTGGCATCGGTTGGTGTCTGAATGTCCAATCACTAAGCACCAGTGCTGTGACATGAAAGGGAAGGAGTCCTGTCCTCTCCATGTTCAGCCGGTCATGTGATTTACACAGCTATACTAGACAGCACAGGCAGATCCTGACCTTTTTGCAAGCTACACTGTGATGAAACATAACAGCTTGGGCCAATCCAGTAATTGGGTTGTAGGCAGGTGCGGTTTACCCCCCCCCCCCCCACATTCTGTAGGTGGTGTATTGGGCCACTGTACAGATGGAGGAGGAAGTTTGTTCTTATGCAGGCTCCATAGGTGTTTCAAGGTGAACAGTGGTCCAATTGCACACTGCAACACTGGGTGACCTCAGCAGCCATCTTTAGTGTGGGCGGTGCTAATACATATCAGTGCCCCACTGCATTTGGCATGCAGTTGCAGGTGGCTAGGTTAGAGAAAGGAACCCCACTTGCTAGGAATAGTGAATTTGCTTAGGGAAAAGGTTCCTGTTCAAGGAAGGACAGATTAGGGACTTTCCTCCGGACTTCATTACTGCACCATAGGACTAGCACCGCTTGTACCGCTACTCTGTCAGTCAAACCCCACACAGATGCTGCCCTGGTAATGTAGGCTATAACATGTGATAACCTTGATGCTGAACATATACCCTTGTACCGCTAGCATTGCTAGGATTACCATACCGCCATTCCTGCGCTCAGAACTGTTATGGCAAGTGTTTTGCCGCAGTTTCTACAGCCGCACACTAGTGCTAGTGATTGCTGATTGTTCCGCTTTGTTGTCTGTCAAACATGCAACTCAACCCAATATTATTTGTTCAACCTTCCTCTTGACTCTATGTGCCATTCTTCCAACTTGGGTACCAAGCACCTGGCCCTGCCCATAGGGCTGTGAAGGGGTTACTTACTGCGTATGAATTAGGTCTGCGTTTTTCTCCCATAAACATGTTTCCACTTAAAATGTAAGTTTGTAAAGCAGAAGAGACCTTTTAGCTATGAGTACAGCCCCTCCCTCTTCCAGTCTAAGTGCTGCTCTGCAGGGGAATACATGATGCTAATATAAAAAAAAAAAAAAAAAAAAATCAGGCTCTTCTACTGCATGTATTAAAAAATGCACTGAATGATACAAAGAAACACAGAGCTGGAGTGCATAGTGCTTACTTTATATTTGGTGCAGCTTCTGTACAGAAGTAGGGTTAGCTGTACAAGTATAATGGCATAGGAAGGAAGGACTGAGGATATGCTTCATTCTGCCTGCAGCTGACTATGACATCATTCCCGTAGAATGCAGATTTGAGGCTGACCCTGAGAGACTATTGACTGAAATTTTTATTTTTTAGGCCTCATGCACACTGGGCTTAAAAAAACACCACTTTTACAGACGTGTGGCTTTTTTTCAGCCTGTAAAAGCACCTCTATGTACGCCTATGTGTCCATGCATACATATGCATTTACAGGCGTATTAGAGAAAGAGCGCTTACAGGCTAAAAGAAAGAACCCACCAAAGGCACAAACAGGAGAAGAGCAGAAGAACAGAAAAAACGCTGAATGCATGGAAACGCGTGTAAATGCATCTAAATGCGAGATGTATTTAAGTGCATTTGAGAGTTAATGCATTCCAGTAGCCAGAATGAATTAATATTGGAAATAACTGGTCAATGGAATCCACTCAAACACTTGACGTGTCTAAATGTATGTGCAATACACGGCTTTTACATGCTTTTTAAGTGTTCTGGCAGTCAAAGGGGGTAAACAGCGCATGGTGTTTATGAGGCCTTACTGTCAGGGCCAGATTAACGTAGGGGCTATTGGAGCTGCAGCTCCAGGCCCCTACCTTAATATAGGCCCAGCAGGGTTGGACTGACCATTTGCCATTGCCCTACTGATGCCGTCCACTACCAAACCCAGCCCCAAATGCATTTAAAAACAATTAAATTGTAAAAAATTATTAAAAAATTGAATAAAAATATAAAATAAACTGCTGACACTGACTCCCTCCACTGCCCTACTGACACCATGCACTGCCCTCCACTGCCCCCCCCCCCCCAAAAGCATTGTGGGAAAAAAAATACTAAAAAGTTAAATTGAAAAATAAAAAATTATAAACAAAAAAACAAAAATAGAAATGTAAACCATAAAAGATTTTTTTTTTAAAAAAAAGAGAAATGTAAACCATAAAAGATTTTTTTTTTTAAAAGTATTAAAACATTTTTTTGCATTTAATTTCATTTATGAACCATAAAAACGTCCCTCCAAAATCATCAGCACCAGGGCCCATGGTGCTCTTAATGTGGCCCTGCTTACTATTGCTGTGTATTGTTACACACCGAGGGTTATCCTATGTAGACTTCTGGAGCTACTGAAAAGGTCACTTTAAAGCAAGCCTGCAATTAGAAAATACATAGGCTGCCATTGCTGAACTTTCTTTTGAAATACTAGCTGTTATGTTTACAAATGTGTTTTTTTATTTGAGTCACCGTAGGGCTTATTTCCCATCACTTCCTGTTCTGGCAGGAAATGTGGGGAAATCTCCCCTCCAAAAGCTTGACAGTCAAAAAACTTTCACCAACCCTTGTCTGCTCTTTCCAAAACAAAATAAATACCTTTGGTTGGAGCTGAACTGTACAAGTAACATACACACAAAATAAAATGCACAAAGCGCCTGTTTAGTTCCTGTATACGTAAGGCCTTGTACACACAGCACAGGATACATGGCAAGTCTCTCAATTGGCAATCTGCAGTGTATTGCTTTTCAGAGTGCAACTAAACAGGTGTTCAGGACGCAATCTTGCTTTTTTAAATTTTTTTATTGCTGAAAAATTTTCAATGGGACCAGTGTGCCACAAACGTGAGCCAAAACTGCAGCACAACCCCATTGACTTGAATAGCAGAGTTTGACAGACATTACGCCTGTCAACTCTTCATGCCTGGCTGTATTGTAGGCTTTAGGTTGGTGGTTGGGGGGGGGGGGGGGGTAGTAAAACTCCGGCTCAAATGCCTGTTTCTAACACCACCACCCTTCCCTATCCCCTAAATGCCCATGGGAAAGAGGCATTTTTATATGACTTCCAGGACATGTTCGATCTCTCCATCCTTCCAGCACTTCCCTTGCACTGTGGAGAACAAGGGGTACTCAGTGGGTGTGCAGCCTGGACCACAGTCTTATGCCCGCATGTCACATTTCATGCTTTTCTGCTCCATCAGTGGTCCTAAAGATGTCTGTCCATGGTTGTGAACAAGCAAGCTATCGTTTGGCGTCAACTGGTTGTCCTGTGTCTATCCGATACACTTGTGACAATAAAGGTACATCAAGCAAGTTTTTTGGAAATTTCAGAGTGTGACCATTTCTTTGTTTTACTGGCATATAATCTACCAGCTGACTGAGCTACAGTTTTATAGTAGCTAAATTATTAGACATGTGCAATTCGTTTTTCGTTTTTTTTCGTTTTTTTTTCGTTCGTTCGTTTTCATACGAATGAACGAATCGTTCGAATCGAACGAATCCGAATAACGAATCGTACGAATCCGATTAACGAATCGTTCGAATCGAACGAATCCGAAAAGCAACGAAAATCCGAAAAACCAAACAACGAAAATCCGAAAAACGAAAAAAGGAACAACGAAAATGAACGAAAAAATTCGTACATTCGTAACTTTTTTTTGGTGAATTGGTAATTTTCTGTGTCCCTTACAATGGTGCTGCTTAACCACTTGCCGACCGGCGCACGACGATATACATTGGCAGAATGGCGCGTACAGGCAGGAGGGCGTATATATAAGTCCCTCCTTAATGCCTGTCCGTGCCATCGGGAGCGGCGCGCTCCCACGCCGGTCGGGACCCCCCTGAGTCCGGTCCCCGCGGACTCGATCGCCGTGGGGACCCCCGCGATCGTCTCACGGGAAGGCTGAATGGGGAGATGCTGAGATAAACAGCATCTCCCCGTTCTGCCTAGCAACTAGTGACGCCAATCTCTGCTCCCTGTGATTGGAGCAGAGATCAGCATTCACTAGCTGACAGCCACGCCCCCCCCCACAGTAAGAAACACACCCCTAGGCATTCTTAACCCTTACACTGCCCCCTTGTCGTTAACCCCTTCACTGCCAGTGTAATTTATAAAGGAATCAATGCATTTAAATAGCATTGATTGCTGTATAAATGACAATGGTCCCAAAAATGTGTCAAAAATGTCCGATGTGTCCGCCATAATGTCGCAGTCACAAAAAAAAAAAAAATCGCAGATCGCCGCCATTACTAATAAAAAAAAAAAATATTAATAAAAATGCTATAAAATAATAAAATAAAACTATCCCCTATCTTGTAAACGCTATTACTTCTGCGCAAACCGATCAATAATCGCTTATTGCGATTTTTTTTTACCAAAAATATGTAGAAGAATACGTATCGGTCTAAACTGAGGAAAAAAAAAAATGTTTTTTTATATATTTTTTGGGGATATTTATTATAGCAAAAAGTAAAAAATAATGCATTTTTTTAAAATTGTCGCTCTATTTTTGTTTATAGCGCAAAAAAAAAAAACCGCAGGGGCGATCAAATACCACCAAAAGAAAGCTCTATTTGTGGGAAAAAAAGGACGTCAATTTTGTTTGGGAGCCACGTCGCACGACCGCGCAATTGTCAGTTAAAGCGACGCACTGCCGAATCGCAAAAAGGGGCCTGGTCCTTTGGCTGCAAATTGGTCCGCTCTGAAAGTGGTTAACGTGCTTCGAATGGATTGAACAAAAAAATTCGTACATTCGTAACTTTTTTTTTCGATTCGTAACTTTTATTTTTTCGATTCGTAACTTTTTTTTCGATTCGTAACTTTTTTTTTTTTTTTTTATCGATTCGTAATGAATGGATTGAACAAAAAAATTCGTACATTCGGAAACTAAAAAAACGAAACGAAAATAAACAAATTTTTTTGTTGTGCACATGTCTATAAATTATATTACTGAAATTGATGGCAAAAAGGTAGCGATGAAGCGCTTAACAATAAAACACATGACATGACAGGTGATTTTTTGATCTTGCAGTTGAGCGACTTAAATCGCTTGCTTTGCTTTGGACCTGCTTTGGGGCATTTCATTTTTAGTTGCTGAAGTATAATTTGTGGTTGTTGAGTGATCGCAGACAGTATCACAATGCTCCAAATCAGTCCTGTACTCATAGTAGCAATTATTTTTCCGTATCTTTTAAATGGAGAGCTATGATTACCGGTAATTGCATCGTATTGTTTCTTTACACAGTTTCGGCCGTACAGTGTGCAGAGCCTGCGTAACCACTGCAGCATACAGCCTCCCATGGAGATGAATTCGAAAATGCGGTCATACATGGTTATGTGATGGGGGGTTGCGTAAAGTAAATGCTCAGGCGTATGCTCCAAATGCGCCATATCTGGGTCTGGAGCATACAGCTATGCATGTGCGGGTGCTTTATACAACCCACAGTGCATAAATGTAAACTGCATTTTCTAATTCATCTCAATGGACAGCTGTACATGGCAGGGCAGGTACTGAGATGTTGATTAGGCCCGTTCTATACACCCGCGTGCCCCTGTACGGTCATGTGCATTAAAGTGGTTGTAAAGGTTTGTTTTGTGGTTACCAAGCATGTCATACTTACCTCTGCTGTGCAGTTGGTTTTCCACAGAGTGGCCTGATCCTCCTCTTCTGGTGTCCCTCCGCAGTGCTCCTGGCTCCTCCTCTTTTCGAGTGCCCCATCAGAGAAGCGCTCTCCTTCGTGGACACCTGTTCGGGCGTGCTTCCGTGTCCTGCTGCTGCGTCCGTAGACATAGACAGCAGGGCACGGCACCCGTGTCATTGGATTTGATTGACAGCAGCGCTGCTATCAATCTATCCAACAGGACACGATACACCGGCCGGAGCTGGTGTGCTTGTTACCGGTGTGGGAATTACGGGGCTCAGGTAAGTATAAGGGGAGCTCGGGGGCGCTGCTGCAGCAAAAGAGGTTTTTCACCTTAAGGTGAAAAACAGTGAGGCACGGGGCAGGCTCAGTTGAAGTCCTCCTGCTCAGTGGGAATCTGTCCACTGACCCCTGCTGAGCAGGTGGATGGCTAGTCTATGTTCACTCCGCTTATGCAGAGAGGACAAAGACACAGCCCACTCTCCTGTATTGGCAGCTGGATGTAAACAGACAGGCGGTCCGTTTACACTCAGCTGCCCATAGAGGAGAGCCTGTCCGTTTACACCCGACTGCCATCTGATACAATTCACCAGACGGATGAGAAACAGATCCCCATCCATTTGTTTTTAGCAGATTGTATAGGATGTCAGTGGGTGTAAACTGTCCGTTCACACCCACCGATCCATAGAGGAGATTGGAGGTTCTGACTGGGTCCGCCTGAAAATGACAGGCAGACCCAATCAGTCCGCTAGTGTGAAAGGGGCCTAAGGCCTGATTCACACCTGTGCATTTTTAGTGCTTTTTGCATTTTGCGGATTTGCACTACAGTCCATTTAACATGGTTTCCTATGGAACAAGTTCAGTAGTGCAAATCTGCAAAATGCAAAAAGCACTATAAATGCATAGGTGTGAATCAGGTCTTAGAGTACAGGAAATAACCCAGTCCAACCTTTAAAATTTGTTCACACCGGTGTTTTGCACTAACACACAGGTTCTTAACATGCAGCATTACGTGTTTAATGTACGTTGCCTTAAGCAACCAATTAATTTTGATTGACAACCCACCAAAACTAGACATGCACCAATTTTTCAACAAAGTGTACAACAGACACAGTTGTTTCACATCTTTGTGTTGTGTAGGTTCATGGGGTGCCTGTCAGGAACCATGAAACAGACGGAGACAGAAAATTCAGTAAAAATCACGCCTTTTAATAAAATGGTACAACTGGTAATCGTAGTCAAAACATAGCCAGGGTTCAGTAGCCAAATTGGGTAGTCAGAACAAGCCAGGAAATTAGGAAGCCAGAGATCAGCGTAGTCAGAGGCAGCAGACAGGATCAGGAACCAGAAGGGATGTCAGCCAGGCAAGTCTTCAACAGAAACACAGCAAAGAGTTTTCTAGATATGTTGACCAAGGCGAAGACAATTCATGAAATGAACCAGGCAGTTTAAATAGCCAGACGGGGCTGGCTCTGGGCTTGACTGACGAGCAGGAGATAGGAGATGATCAACAGATGAGCCACTGTGCAACGATGAGTACTGGCAATTAACCGACAGCTGAGCAACCTGAGAAGGAGGGGCTGAGAGCCCAGCCCCGACAGTGCCATTCAAAACTAAATTAAAGCCCATAGTTAACCAGTGGGAATGGCACCGCAAAGTATTGTACTGCACTTAAAGCATTGCGATAGAACACGCCTTTGACCACAATGCACTGTTGTGAAAGGGGCCTTGCAATAGTGCCCTAACAAAAATTGCAAACGTTCAAACACAAACATGCACATTTTTGTGGCATAAATTATAATTCTTTTTTTCTTAGTCGTGCAATCAAAATTCCTATACAGGGGGTCCCCGAGTTACGAACTCGCTAGGGACTGCCCGCCTGTTCTTAACTCGGAAATGTTCGTAAGTCGGCCGCGCATGCGCAGACCGACAATTACGGACAATTACGGACATTTCCGATGTTCCGTCGAATGCCGTTCTGCGCATGCGCGGCAAATTATGGACATTTCCGATGTTTGCCGTCATTTTCAAAGGCTCCGTCTGGCTGCGCATGCGCAGAGCGGCCGAAGGACGGCGGAAAATGGCGGAGGGTCCCTGCAGCGCCCGGTTCGTAAGTAGGGGATGTTCGTAGGTCGGGCGTTCGTAAGTCAGGGACCCCCTGTATGTAGCTCTAGCATTAGCAATCAATTTATTCCATATGAAGGTGAAGGAGCTTAGCACCAAAAATGGGTAGTGTAGGTAGCAGAGGCGCGTGAGAAGAGGAGGAGATGCTTGAAATTTTCTTTATTGATCATATGATAAAATGTAACACCATCAATGCGTTTCATTGGCTTATGCAGGCCACTTCATCAGGAACGAGTATTGAGACATTATAGTAAAATAAGATAAAAACAAAACCAAAGGGTATATATAAGCTGTAACAAATATCTGGTATGATTTGATAAAATCTCAGGATAAAAGAAGTATGCCCAAAGCTCTTTGGCCATACTTCTCCTGTAGGTTACAGGAGTGCACTAAGTTCTGTGCTCCTGTAGCCCGCATTCACAGACCTGATGTCACAGAGCTGGTCCAGCCTCTGGAGGGGTCCTAAAAATAATGCCGGTATCCGCCCAGATGCCTGACCGGCAGCTGGCTCATCCTCTTAGCATGCCACTGAGAGCCTGAGCCAGCCTCACCCGCCCCTTCACAGCCAGGCGCTCCAGTGAGCACTGGAGGGGCAGAGCAGAGAGGCGGTGACTGATAATCACCACCTGTCTGCTCACTGAAGGCGGAGAACTGAGCGTTCGCTGCTCTTTGATCACTCAGGTCTTGGTGTAGAAGCGGCGGGGGACACATGCTGCATCCACATACAGTAGGTTAGTATGATTGTTTATTTTTTTCAAATCCTGCACTTTTCGCTTAAATACATTTTTAAAAAGTGTTGCTTTATTAATAATATGTATTTAATAAAAACAATTATATTAATACAAATAGTGATGATAATAATGATAATGATGATAATAATAATAGACAAAATGCTAAAAAAAAAGTGATCAGTGAAGTTATATCAGTGATATAATGAGCATCAGATAAAATAACAAAACAGGCATATAGGGGTTGATTTACTAAAGGTAAATAGACTATGCACTTTGCAAAGTCCCGTGGCACTCTGTAAGTGCAGTTGCTCCAGAGCTTAGTAAATAAGGTAAAGCTCCACTTTGTAAAGAATACCAGTCACGTGCAAGGAAAATGAAAAAAATATTTTTTTTGCTTGCATGTGATTGGATAATGGAAGTCAGCAGAGCTTCTGCTCATTTACTAAACTCTGGAGCAACTGAGCGCAAGTACACAGTCTATTTGCCTTTAGTAAATAAACTCCATAGACTCATCAAATGAAGTCACTGCTGACTAATGATTGTGGATGGAAATGAATATGAATCATTTATTCCGCATGTTTAGAAATTGCTTCTCTTCTGGCCAATTACGCCTATGCGTTTTAACACGCATCAACGTATGTTCTCACGTTAGAAATTGTTTTAAATGGTGGTAGTCCACCTCTGTGGGTTGCATTGACAGAGTATTTTTTTTTTTTTATGCATCAACTTCAGTTATAGGACATATTGATGACAAAAGCAGCGATTTTTGAGAACGCTAGTATAATTTTATGATACACACACACATGATACAATGTCCAAAATTGTATAAATCTACCCTAAACAGCAGATTTGTGTACCAGCGCGGACTCCTGGGTACCAGATGACATTATCTTATATAATTATTATATATTAGGTGATGGATTTTTTTTTGTTATTCTTTCCTTCCTGGTTTAGCGTTGCTGTGCTCCAGTAGGCCAGGCTGTTTTCCCCTGTGTCAGTGTAAGCAGTATGATCAGCATACATGTACAGCAGGTGCTCAGACAGGAAGGGATAGGCTTAGCTAGGCTTAGCTGACTGATCTCTCTATACAGCTCTTACATCCGCAGCATCTGAGACAGAAACATCCACCCACACCAAGCTGGGGGCTGCAGCACCCCCACCCAGGAGAGGTAAACACCGTTATGAACCCATCTTGGTCAGATGCCTCGATATAGGAAGGAAATGTATCGTTTTCAGTGGGCCTTCTATGTAATTAGAGCTGCGTGTGACAGAACTGTGCTGTATGTGCTGCTTGCATTTACATTGTAATCATTGTGTATAACAGATAGAAATCAGGGTCCTCTGGGCTTATATCATACAGCAGTGCAATATACAACGGCTTCATATGAAGGCCATAGTTGCCTAGTGCCCTGCTGTTTGTAAATTGCCCTCCGGGCAGGGGTAGTATACAAGTTGCTATGGCAGCCGGCACGGGTAAGCTATAAACGTGACCATTTTTCTGGGAGAGGTAACTATGTACACTCACCGGCCACTTAATTAGGTGCATCTGTTTAATTGCTTGGTAACACAAATTGCTAATCAGCCAATCACATGGCAGCAACTCAATGCATTTAGGCATCGAGACGTGGTAAAGACGACTTGCTGAGGTTCAAACTGAGCATCGGAGTGGGGAAGAAACCAGATTTAAGTGATGTTGAAAGTGGCATCGTTGTTGGTGCCAAAAAACTGGGATTTTCACGCACAGCCATCTCTAGGGTTTACAGAGAATGGTCCGAAAAAAGAGAAAATATCCAGTGAGCGGCAGTTGGGAGGATGAAAATGCCTTGTTGAGGTCATAGGAGAATGGGAAGACTGGTTGGAGATGATAGAAAGGCAACAGTAAATGCAACAATTCGTTCCATACATTGATGAGGCCTAATGTACACGGGACGCTGAGGCAACCTCTTCTGAATGATTTTTTTGACATTTGCATGCCGCATTTAGTCGCGTTTAGCCGCGTTCGCGTCTAGGAGCGTTTATTTAAGATAACATCATAAGACCCTCCCAAAGCACAAAAAACAGTATTATTTAACTATTTCAGCCATTCTGTGAGACCAGAGTGAGTAGCAGCAGCTGAGAGAGCAGCAGTGTACTTTTATCTACATCAATTTTGGTGCTTTTACTAAGGATCCCATAATGAGCATATGTGAGGAAATTTAAAAGGTATTAAATTTAATGCAACTATGTTTGATTAAGTCCGGGTTCAAGCTCAAAATTGGACAATAGAAGATTGGAAAAACGTTGCCTGGTCTGAGGAGTCACAATTCCAGCTGCAACATTCAGATGGTAGGGTCAGAATTTGGTGTAAACAACATGAAAGCATGGGTCCATCCTGCCTTGTATCAACGATTCAGGCTGGTGGTGGTGTAATGGTGTGAGGAAAATTTTCATGCCAGACTTTGGGCCCCTTAGTACCAATTGAGCATTGTTTAAACACCACGGCCTACCTGAGTATTGTTGCTGACCATGTCCATCCCTTTATGACTATAGTGTACCAATCTTCTAACGGCTACTTCCAGCAGGATAATGCACCATGTCACAAAGCTCAAATCATCTCGCCACTGGTTTCTTGAACATGACAAAGAGTTCACTGTACTCCAATGGCCTCCACAGTCACCACATCTCCATCCAATAGAGCACCATTGGGATGTGGCGGGAGATTTGCATCATGGATGTGCAGCCGACAAATCTGCAGCAACTGCGTGATGCTATCATGTCAATATGGACCAAAATCTCTGAGGAATTTTTTCAACACCTTGAATCTATGCCATTAAGAATTAAGGCAGTTCTGAAGGCAAAAGGGGGTCCAACCCGGTACTAGCAAGGTGTACCTAATGAAGTGGCCGGTGAGTGTAGGTTCCAGAAATACAGGTCAATCAATGTTCAGTCTACAACAGTCAGATGAAGAAGACTTTACTGTACATAGGTAAAACTAAATCCCATCTCGCTAATAATTGTCTACATATGATACTCTTAGGTGGACATTAAAAGCTTGTTCTCTTCTGCTGCAGGCAGCCCTTGCCATCCCTCTGAAAAAAGATCAGGAGTGGATTGCTTTCCAGAGGTTGTGTGGCAAGCCATTCGTTGCCAAGACGTCCGCTAACTGCTTGTTTTAACCCTAAACAGCCCGACCCATCTGCTGTAACTGTGTGCACTTCACATGGTTTAAGGGTGGGTGCTGTACAGCCTCACCCTTATGTAGGTGGGCAGTCGGGGGCGGTAAAGCTGCAGCTCAACTGCCTGCTTTTACTGCCTCTGACACAGAGGCAGTGCCTGCTTTTACTGCCTCTAAACAAGCGCAAAAGGAGTGAAGAGTTTCAGAAGGAAGATCTCCCAGTTAGAGTATCCAAGGCAAATTAGAAGCCAGGAACAAGCACAGATCATCTGGCTTTTACCCATAACAAAAATATTATTTCTGAGTGAACTAACCCTTTTGCTGCACCCAACATAAGGCTTAAAGTGATTCTAATAGCTATATTAAAAAAAGAACTAACATGTTATGCTTACCTGCTCTGTGCAGTGGTTTTGCATAAAGCAGCCCCGATCCTCCTCTTCTAAGGTCCTCCGCCAGCGTTCCTAGCTCCTCCCCCCTACTGTGTGCAACCCCCCATAGCAAGCTGATTGGCAATCGTGCATGCTTGCTCCCGAGCTGGCTTTGTGCGACCAACAGCTTTCGGTCCGTGTATACAGCTGTCAGGTCAACAGAAGCCGGTCGAATGACTGGCTTCTGTCGAGCGGACATGCTGGAAAACCCGCACCCGCTGGTTGAATGAAAAAAAAACAAAAAACGTATGTGTGTACCCAACTTTACTGTGGCAGCAGAAGGGTTTTTCGCGCACACTTCCGATTGCTACAGCAGCTGGTAGTTTGTATAATTCACAAGCCGACTGTCAGCTTTTCTGATGGAATCGATCAGGCCGCTGTACAGTCACGCAATCACTTTCTACGACCACTATGGCCATGAATTTCTGTCCCCTATGTGATACAAATAAAGTTTCAGTGGCAAAAAAAAAAAAACTTAATCCCCCCTCCCAAAAAAAAAATTTGAGCCTGCCCCGCCCCCATATACACCTACATATGTAAATATTGTTTGCGCTACACATGTTACATGTCGCCGCACATGCCAGAGTGGGAGCAAAAATTCCTGCATCATTATTCATGGTTAACCCTAAAGTGAAAAGTGTAGGGGCTTTTAATGTGTTTTTAAATGGAAAATTCAGGGTACTGAAATGTGTTGTTGTTTTATGGGCGTGTACAATTATAAAGCTTGGTATCTATATACTCGTTGGCTCAACCTGATCTTTTACATTTTACGTTACCATCAATTTGTATAAAATATTGTTGTTGTTTTTTGTGCCCTAAAGGAAACTTTCGTGAATTTACTGAAATTTGTGCTTAGCAAACTGTTGCACAAAAATCAAGTGACATAAAAAACTTGTAACTACCGCTGTTTTATTCTTCAGGGTCTCTGCTTTTAGTATATATTGTTCAAGGGTTTTAACAAATTTTCTAATCTTTTTTCAAATATGCAAAAAAATTTAGGTTTAGATTTGAATGACTTTTCCATCAGAAGCTATAGATTTGTTTTACTTTAAATATAAAATATGTCATTGCCCATCTACTGGAAACGTGCGCGGGTGCTCTCTAGAGCTGAGTGGCTCAAGAAAGTGGATGAGATTAAAGCGGAGTTTCACTTAAAAAAAAAAAACCTTAAAAGTCAGCAGCTACATATACTGCAGCTGTTGACTTTTAATAATTGTACACTTACCTATCCCGGGGTCCAGCGATGCGGGGAGCGAAGCTCTCCCCCTCCTCTCTGCGGCGCTGGCATTGTAACTGTGGGCGCCTGGCTGTGGCTTTACAGCCAGGCACCCACACTGCGCATGCGCGAGCCGTGCGCCGTGACTAGCCGGGCAATCATCTGGGAAAAAAAATGACATGCCAAATGTGGCATGTCAGGGGCTCACCTTGCCTTAAAGCGGAAGTTCCATTTTTGGGTGGAACTCCGCTTTAAGGAGGCAGAGGAGTGGGTGGCAATGTGTAAGGATAGACCCAAGCGTTTTACTAGTGTCTGGGCATCTTGGCAGAAGTACACCACTGACCCAGTGCCATCCAGCCTTGAGGTTGCATTGTTGGAGTTGAGAGTACCTACCTGAACTGTGATGCTAATGCCTGAACCCAATTTGTTACTGTCCTTTCCGATGTTTGTGTTTTCTTCCTGCGATCCGGTCATTGTAGGTGACTAGACTAAATTATATTAATTTTTTTATTTCATTTTACATTTTTTTATTCTATATGATGTGTTTTTCTTTCAGTTCCTGTTCTTGTTATATTATGTATGTTGCACTGGGTGAAATACCTGGCCTATAATTCCATTGCATTAGCGAGGCTCCCGCCTTGGGTGGTCCTGGGACGGACCTGGGGGGCTGTGCCCCTGGATGGAGGCTTGATGGAGGTCCCATTGCCCCCCTCCTCTGGGGATAGAGCTGGTGGGGTCCTCTGCGGTTGCTTCCTGGTGGAACGTCCTGGAGTTTTGGAGTTGACCCTTTGCATGGATCTGGTATTTTATTCAGTCAGAATGCTTACCCAGGGGTCACATAGGGGAAATCCCCCTTAGCAATGTTGCTTTATATTTTCCCCTCTTTTCCTAGTTTCACTCCCCATCCCCATTTATACCTTATGTTTTTGTAGCCATGTATGTCGATGCATTTACCTCTGTTTTCTTATTTGCAAACCCTCATCAGTAGGACATTGTTGGCTATGTTGTACTCTCTGTGTTACAAGTAAAGATTATAGGGTTGTCCCAATACTGATACTAGTATCGGTATCGGCACGATAACGAGCATTTGCCCAAGTACTTGTACTCGGGCAAATGCTCCCGATGCTGCACCCGATACCTGGACAGTCAGCAGTGATCGGTGCGTGGGGGAGTTACAAGCTTCTCCCTCCTCGGCTTTCAGCTGCTTTAGTGAAATCTATACAGCGGTGATCGGTGCTTGTAACTCTCCCACACACGATCACCGCTGACTGTCACCGCATCCTCCATGCCCCCTCCGTTCTGCTGTCCCCCTCCGTTCTTCCTCCGTGTCCCCCTCTGTTCTGCTGCTGCCCTCCTCCATTCTGCTGCTGTCCCCCTCCATTCTTCCTCCATGTCCCCCTCCGTTCTGCTGCTGTCCCCCTCCATTCTGCTGCTGTCCCCCTCCGTTCTGCTGTCCCCCTCCATTCTTCCTCTGTGTCCCCCTCCGTTCTGCTGCTGTCCCCCTCCATTCTTCCTCCGTGTCCCCCTCCGTTCTGCTGTCCCCCTCCATTCTTCCTCCGTGTCCCCCTCTGTTCTGCTGCTGTCCCCCTCTGTTCTGCTGCTGTCCCCCTCCGTTCTGCTGCTGTCCCCCTCCGTTCTGCTGTCCCCCTCCATTCTTCCTCCGTGCCCCCCTCTGTTCTGCTGCTGTCCCCCTCCGTTCTGCTGTCCCCCTCCATTCTTCCTCCGTGTCACCCTCCGTTCTGCTGCTGTTCCCCTCCGTTCTGCTGTCCTCCTCTATTCTTCCTCTGTGTCCCCCTCAGTTCTGCTGTCCTTCTCCATTCTTCCTCCGTGTCCCCCTCCGTTCTGCTGCTGTCCCCCTCCATTCTGCTGCTGTCCCCCTCCGTTCTGCTGCTGTCACCCTCCATTCTTCCTCCGTGTCCCCCTCCGTTCTGCTGCTGTCCCCCTCTGTGTTGCTGCTGTCCCCCTCCACACTTCCTCCGTGTCCCCCTCCGTTCCGCTGCTGTCCCCCTCCATTCTGCTGCTGTCCCCCTCTGTTCTGCTGCTGTCCCCCTCCGTTCTGCTCTGTTCTCCATTCCAGTTTTCCTCCGTGTCCCCCTCCGTTCTGCTGTCCCTCTCCATGTCCTCCTCCTTCCTTTTCTGTATGAACAGAGTCAGTGATCACTGACTCTGTCCATTCACATAACTGAAACATTAGAACCTCCTTTGATTATGATGTCTCAGTTTATGAATGGAGAGGAGCCGCTGTCTTCTCTCCATTCATTTTCAGTGCAGCTGAGGCTGCAGAGAAAGGGACTGGGAAATCTCTATCCTCGGCCTCTTTCTCTGTCTCAAGGGGGAGATATCAGGGGTCTGTTAAGACCTCTGATATCTCACCAAAGCCCCCCAACAGGGCTGATTAAAAAAAAACACAAAGTATTGCAATTACTAATAAAAAAAGATCATTGTAAAAAATAATAAAAATTTAAATAAAAAACACACAGACACCGTCCACCCCCCTCAACCCCTGAAAAAAAAGAAAGCATTGTAAAAAAACAAAAAAAATACACTGTCACGTGACCTTAAAAAAAAGTATCAGTAATCGGTATCGATGGGTACTTGAAAAAAAGTATCGGTACTTGTACTCGGTCTTAAAAAAGTGGTATCGGGACAACCCTAAAAGATTATATATAAAAAAAGGTTTAGTAACATTTAATATATATATATCATACCTCCCAACTTTTTGAGATGGGAATGAGGGACACCTATCAGCAAAAGTATGCAGGCATAGGACACACCCCTTGCCACGCCCCCTTAAAGGAGAATTGTGCAAAAAAAACAAGATTGGTTAAACCCACAAGTGCTTTTTTACCACTACTCTTCCTTTATATTGGCTTTTGGAATTTACAAATGCAGCAATTTAGAAATCAGATGAAAGGTTTAGCGCTGGAAAACACTTGTTGATAAAAATAATAATAAATCAGACCGAAATGAGGGCCAAATGAGGAGGAAAGAGGGACAGAGGGACATTGCTCCAAATCAGGGACAGTCCCTCGAAATCAGGGACAGTTGGGAGCTATGATATATATATATATATTATTCATAGCACTTACGTACGGTAAAAAAAATTCTACGCTCACTAGTTCTTATTTTGTAACAGAAGGTTTTATTTTCTTTTTTCTTGCAGCTCACAGAAAACAATCGATGATCCTTCCCTTGTGAAGAAGATCACAAGAACTGTTTGGATTCACCTCTTTTTCTTTAGGTAAACTCACACAAAAATCCCATGGTATAAACCGTTATCAGCTTGTATTATTAAATGTATTGTTGTAATGGGTTGGGGGGGGGGGGGGGGGGGGGGGATGTATTTCAGGCTCTTTTAAAGAATCTCTTAACGGCGTCACCATGGCAACATGCAATAATGTCTTTCATGGAGAGGACCTCACACAGAGGAATTATCCCTGCTTACTGGTGATGGAAAGCCTAAAGTGCTTCATTTGGTTAATGTTTAATTGGACCAATTAAAAAGGGATTGGATACAAATAGAAGTATGTATTGCAGGGGTGCCCAACCAGTAGCCCGGGGGGCCACATGTGGCCCGTGGAGCCCTCTGATGTGGCCAGTGACCTCCTGCTCTGGGATAGAATAGAAAGAATACTGTTATTAAAGGTCAGTTTATTACTAAAATCACAGTGTATATGTGGGCATATCTTTTCTGCAGTGGTTACTGGACTACTTTCAAACTGATCCGCAGGTGCAGAGCAGTTTACCTGCAGGTTACCTGCACTGAGCCATAGACTTCTATTATTACCTGCAAGTTTGGTGAGCTTTCTGAAAGAGCACCAAACCTGCAGAATATAAAAGTCTATTGCAAACTGCAGGAAAGCCAAAGGTACACTGCGTTGCACACGTGGTGCGGGTAAACCGCAGCACATCAGTGTGAAAGCAGCCTTGGGCCCCTTTCACATGGTCAGTCTGACAGTCCGACCAATTGGACCCTCCATTCACCTCTATGTAGTGGCAGATATAAACCGACTTGTGTTCTACCTCCAATACGATCCGCTAAGAAGTATTGTGGGCTGCGTCCGTATCCGCTCTGCAAATGCAGAGTGGACACGGACGTGCCATCCACTCGCTCCGCTCATTGTGGCCCACGACCGGTTACCAAGTCGCTTAAGTGACCCTCGCTCTTCAAAAGGTTGGGCTGGGTACCCCTGATGTATTGTATACATATTACTTTGTAGGATTTGGTGTCTACAGTTCAACCACTTGTACAGTATATTGTCATGAATCATTGATATATGTATTATTGTATCACTGAATGAACCATTCAGGGTGAAGGGACAGGTTCTCTTGTTTGGGCATGCTCTATACACATACTTTTGTGCATGAGGCATAGCAAGACTCTGACAGCCACAAGCATGACACCCAGAGGCAGAGGCATGATGGGACTTGTAGTTTTGCAACAGCTGGAAGTCCGCTAATTGCATATCCCTGGTCTAGGCACTGTTTTGCAGCATGATTTGGAAAATATGCCCTGTCTTTTTTTCCCCCATTGTATAGCATTGTGAGGTTTGTAGAAGTCTAAGCCCCCATAAACACGGTCGGAAATTCCAACGGAAAATATCCGATCGGACCATGTTGTCGGAAAATCTGCCCGTGTGTGGGCTCAATCTGACTTTTTCCATCTGAATTTCCGACGGAAAAAATTTGAGAGCAGGATCTCAAATTTTCCGACAACAAAATCCGATCGGACTTTTTCTGATCGTGTGTAGGGTATTACGACGGACAAAGTGCCACCCATGCTCAGATCAAATTACGAGACCAAAGCTATTGGCTACTAGCCTCTACGTAGTTCCATAGTACGACACAAACGTCACCACGTTCGGAACGATCGGATTTTCCAACAACTTGTATGTAATGCATGGATTTTCCAACAACTTGTATGCAACACCAGTTTCGGACAAAATCTGTCGGAAAAAAAACGGACGGATTTTGCGGTTGGAATTTCTGACCGTGTGTACGGGGGCTAAGTCTCTGACGGAGGCTCTTTACCGCGTGATAAGCTGTGACCTATCACAGTTGATCACAGAGTGAACCAGGAAGTGCCGGTAATCAGCTTTCTTCAGTTCACGCTGACAGGGAGAACCGATCGGCAGCTCTCCTGTCAGAGGGAGGGGTGTTCACTGATAATCAGCACATTGATTATTAGCGCAGACCCCATCAGATGTGCCCACAACAATGCCAATCAGTGCCCTTCAGCTGCCAGTCAGTGCCCACCCAAAATGCCAATCAGTGCCCATCAAAGTGCCCATCAGTAACGCCTGTCAGTGTCCTTCACAGATGCCCATCAGTAATGCCTGTCAGTACCTCCTAATCAGGGCTGTCTATCAGTGCACATCAGTGCCGCCTATCAGTGCCAATCAGTGCCGCCTATTAGTGACCATCAGTGTCGACTATCAGTGCCCATCAGTGCCACCAATCAGTGCCACCTATCAGTGCCCATCAGTGCTGCATATCAGTGTAGCCTATTGGTGCCCATGAGTGCTGCATATCAGTGCAGTCTATCAGTGCCCATCAATTCTACATATTAGTGCCTCCTCATCAGTGCCACCTCATCAGTGCCCATTAGTGCAGCCTCATCGGTGCCTGTCAGTGAAGGAGAAAACAACATTTTATAACAGAAAGGAAGAAAAACTTTTTTTTTTTTTCAAAAATGTTTTTGTTTGTTTCACAAAAAAAACCCCCAGAGGTGATCAAATACCACCAAAAGAAAGCTCTATTTGTGGGAAGAAAATGAGAAAAATTTAGTTTGGGTACCGTGTTACGTGACCGCGCAATTGTCATTCAAAGTGTGACAGCGCTGAAAGCTGAAAATTGTCCTGGGCAGGAAGGGGGGAAAGTGCCGGTATTGAAGTGGTTAAATAACAACAAGACAAACAAGAGTTTAGTGTCACTTTAACCCTACCTGCAATTCTATGCCACTCTGTTTGCCTGTTGCAGCCCTGCACCTCATGCTAAAGTGCCCCTTATTTGTTGAAACCGAATACCTTTGTACCAACATCAGTGAAAAACGAAATAATTCTTTTAATAATCACATTTTATTTCATCCAAAGTTAACAGGTTTGCTTGCGTAATAAAACCTGTGTTGTTGGTATGGAAGATTTTTTTGAGGAAAAGCTTTACGTTAGAATTGCTTTGCTTTGTGTTAAGGTAAATATAAAAGACACAAACGAATGCAGCACTGTATTTATTAGTATATAATTGATTGTTTTTTAATGCAAGCAGTATAACTACCTGGACTTGACTTGAAATCAGCGTCTTGCAGTACCTGTACACAGGGCCGTCTTTAATATTGATTGGACCCTGGGCAAAACTTTTCTTGCTCCCCCCCCCCCCCCCCATGCAGTTTTGCTCTCCTCCTGCTTTGAGACATACAATAAATAGCAGCTAGGCTCAAAATCAGTTTACTGAATCAGATCAGGCAGCTATTGCGATTGGTTGCCAGAGGTTACAGTGTGTCATTACCGCTCACTGATTAGTTGCTAGAGGTTACAGCACATGATTTTTGCTTGTTGATTGGTTGCTAGAGATTACTGTGGATATGACCTCAGGAGGGCATGATATACATATCAATGTTGCCGGCCGCTGCTATTTACTTATGAATGCCGGTTATTTACATGTACAGGATCTACAGGTGAGTCATCTGTACACAACAATAGGGCAGAGCTGGGCAGCATTAGTAGCAGCACTTCACACTGAGATATTGGGACACAGCACAGGACTAAAACCTCAAGGGATAAGGGGAATTTAAACCAGGATAGTTGGCAAGTATGAGGCAGCTGGTTTGGGCCCCACAACAATGACAGGGCCCAGGGCAGCTGCCCCTTTTGCTCTGCCTTAAAAATGGCCCTGCCTGTACAGGAGAGCTCACACTAGGAGAGAGAGAAGCAGAACAAGCAGCCAATCAGTAGTGCGGCAGTGAAAAAAATTGCATGCTGATAGGAGGAGAGCAGAGTGAGAGAGAGATGAGCTCATAAATGTGCTGCTTCTCTCACTGTCCAGTTACAGGCTGTAGGTGTAACGTAACTGCAGCAGAAAAAAAATCAGTTCTCCTGTCATGCCAGACAGGGCTGTACTGTGTGGCAGAGATCTGTAAACCTCAGGGGTGGATGGACAGAAATACACAACTTTGGCAGGTAAAAAATTTCCCATGTATGTATTTCGTCTGTTTGCCCAGACTTCAGTTTTAACTGACGAAGGCTGTAAGGTCTGTCTGCTCCTATTGTGCCATTAAAGTCCTGGCAAAGTACATTGCAATGCATAGATTTACTGTGGGCCTTGTGGCAGTTTTTACAAGAGCTTTTCCAATGCTGTCTGCAGGAATACAGAAATGACTGATTATTTTAACTTCTTTCACTTTGTAAGCACATGAATGGCATTTATCTGTATTGGACTCTCCACTGTGAGTAATCGGATTATGTGTGCATCATGAAATTTCCCATTGCTGATATCCATGGATAAGATAACGGGGGTTCCAAAAAAGGGTCTGGATGGAAACAAGAAGGGAATGCTTACTGGACAACTTTTTATAAATTGCCTGTTTATTGTGTGCTTTTCTGCCTCTAAGTTTGTTCTTTTTCTAGCTGAGAGTAGATGGAGAAGACCAGCTGCACATTGCAATCCTTTCATATCACATAATCCCTTAACAGATGTATATTTGGAACTTGGCCACCAGCATGAGTAAATGAAGTCCAGAATTCCCCTGAAAGTAACCCAGTCACCTCAAAAAAACGTTTAAAAAAAGTTTTTTTTTTTTTTTACAGTATTCTGTGTTTTGGTGGAATAAAGTATATATAGTACTTTGCCCCTATCTTCCTAGGTGCCTTGTAAAGATAGGGCGCCCCCTACCCTCGGCCCATGGTTGTCCCAACACTGCAGCTAGCAAGCAGACAGCTACTTTTCTAACAACCACCTTTTCTAGCTCTTGCTAGATCAGCGTTTCTCAACCAGGGTTCTGTGGAACTCTAGGGTTCCTCCAGAAGTTTCTAGGGGTTCCTTGAACAATAATCAACTTCTACCAATTATATGAGTAACCACTGACACTGTAATGCCCCGTACACACGATAGGATTTTCCGATGGAAAATGTTTCATAGGAGCTTGTTGTCGGAAATTCCGACCGTGTGTAAGCTCCATCGGATATTTTCCATCGGAATTTTCGTCACACAAAATTTGAGAGCTGGTTCTCAAATTTTCCGACAACAAAATCCGTTGTCGTAAATTCCGATCGTGTGTATACACAATTCCGACGCACAAAGTGCCACGCATGCTCGGAATCAAGCAGACGAGCAGCACTGGCTATTGAACTTGAACATTGAACATTTTTCTCGGCTCGTTGTACGTGTTGTACGTCACCACGTTCTTGACGTTTGGAATTTCCGACCAACTTTGTGTGTATGCAAGACAAGTTTGAGCCAACATCCGTCGGAAAAAACATGGATTTTGTTGTCGGAAAATCCTATCGTGTGTACAGGGCATAAGAGGGGGATTCTTCCTAATGACCATAAGGCCCCTTTCACACTGGGGCGGGAGCGGCGTCGGCGGTAAAGCAGCGCTATATTTAGCGCTGCTTTACCATCATTTTAGCAGCGGTTTTTGGCCGCAAGCTGTGCAGTTTAACTCCTGCTAGCGGCTGAAAAAGGGTTAAAAGCGGCGCAAAACGCCGCTTTGCCGGGGGTATAGCCGAGCTGCCCCATTGATTTCGATGGGTAGGAGCGGTATAGGAGCGGTGAATACACCGCTCCTTCACCGTTCCAAAGATGCTGCTAGCAGAACTTTTTTTACCGTTCTGCTAGCGCACTGCTCCAGTGTGAAAGCCCTCCAGCTTTCACACTGGAGTGAAAGGAACCGCTTTTTTTCAGGCGCTATACAGGCTGTAGCGCTTGAAAAAGTGTGAAAGGGGCCTTAATATAAGGGGCATTCTTCACACTGACCATGATACTAATGTATTGTGAGCTGTAAATTAAAAAAATTTAAGCAGGGGTTCCCTGAAGGCAAAACATTAATTCAAGGGTTCCTCCATGTTGAAAAGGTTGAGAACGGCAGTGGTAGAGGCAAGCACCAGCAAAGGGAATGCAGAGGGAGGTAAGGCTGACATGCCTCTGCATTACTTTTGCCCCTAATGTCACCTATGGACCTCAATGAAGCTGATCTGGAACAGATAGTGCTTAGATAAGCTATGAACCTGGAAGTTATAAAAAAAAATTCACTGAAGGGAGATCAGTGAATGGATATTTACTATGTTCCAACCACAGACACCCACCACAGGAGGGTATATAGCTTGTGATGGAGACCGTGCTAAACTGAATAGATTAGTCACCGGTTCTGGGTGGGTCTTCATGTGGGCAAAATGGAGGGAATCCCTTCCGATGCATGAGTATGGTATGTAAACTTGTATTCTGCAGGCATGCTTCAGTTCAATATAGAGTCAGGGTAATTTTGAAAGGTCACCCAGTCTATATTTTGGCACCAGTGCCGGGACAAGATCTAGCACCCAGGGCAAAGGTGCCAAACTGCGCCCCCACCACAAGATGTATGAGCATTATGTGTCAGCAAAACCCCCGCCCCCCCCCCCCCCCCGATCATACCTATTAGATCAAATTCCCAACCCCAAAAAATCTCCTCCTAGCACAACCCTCCCCCCCCAACCCCTCCTATCTCCAATATGCTTTCCCACATCCCACAGCACAAATCCTCTTAAATCACCCCTCCTAGCACATGCCCCCCAGATTTCCCATCCTAGAACAAATCTTGCTCCCTGCTGCCCCCCAAATTTTCCCTCCCAACACAAATTCCCTCCCCCTAATCCTCCCTAGCACAAATACCCCCTACTAGCACAAATCATTTTCTCCCATCCCTCCTGTGAGCACAAATCCCCCCCCCCCAATTTCACCTCCTAGAACAAGTCCCCCCAAAATTTACTCTCCTAGAACAAATCATACCGCTATCACCCCCCCCCCCCCACATTCCCACCACCCCAAAAAAAATCCTTTCCTGTCACCCCCCCCCCCCAAATCCCCCCAGCTAGCACTAATCTTTTTCTCCTTCCCCCCTACTAACACAGTCTCATCCCTAACAAAAATGTTTTCTACTCTACCCACTCCCCAAGGTCCTCAGCACAATCCTCTCCTCCCTAAGTTCAACATACAGACCTCAGATGCAGGTCTGCCTTCCGGCTCCTCCTTATCTTGCAGATTTCCTTCCGACTCCTCCTCATCTTGCAGGCTGCCTCCTGGGCTCCTCCTCATCTTGCAGGCTGCCTTCCGGCTCCTCCTCATTTTGCAGGGTGCCTCCTGGGCTCCTCCTCATCTTGCAGGGTGCCTTCTGGCTCCTCCTTATCTTGCAGGGTGCCTTCTGGCTCCTCCTCATCTTGCAGGCTGCCTCCTGGGCTCCTTCTGATCTGGCAGGCTGCATTCTGGCTCCTCCTCATCTTGCAGGCTGCCTCCTGGGCTCCTCATCTTGCAGGCTGCCTTTTGGCTCCTCCTCATCTTGCAGGCTGCCTCCTGGGCTCCTCATCTTGCAGGCTGCATTTTGGCTCCTCCTCATCTTGCAGGCTGCCTTCTGGCTCCTCCTCATCTTGCAGGCTGCCTTCTGGCTCCTCCTCATCTTGCAGGCTGCCTTCTGGCTCCTCCTCATCTTGCAGGCTGCCTTCTGGCTCCTCCTCATCTTGCAGGCTGCCTTCTGGCTCCTCCTCATCTTGCAGGCTGCCTTCTGGCTCCTCCTCATCTTGCAGGCTGCCTTCTGGCTCCTCCTCATCTTGCAGGCTGCCTTCTGGCTCCTCCTTATCTTGCAGGCTGCCTCCTGGGCTCCTCCTTATCTTGCAGGCTGCCTTCTGGGCTCCTCCTTATCTTGCAGGCTGCCTTCTGGCTCCTCCTCATCTTGCAGGCTGCCTTCTGGCTCCTCCTCATCTTGCATGCTGCCTTCTGGCCCCTCCTCTTCTTGCAGGCTGCCTTCTGGCTCCTCCTCATCTTGCAGGCTGCCTCCTGGGCTCCTCCTCATCTTGCAGGCTGCCTTCTGGCCCCTCCTCATCTTGCAGGCTGCCTCCTGGGCTCCTTCTCATCTTGCAGGCTGCCTTCTGGCTCCTCCTCATCTTGCAGGCTGCCTTCTGGCTCCTCCTCATCTTGCAGGCTGCCTCCTGGGCTCCTCCTCATTTTGCAGGCTGCCTTCTGGCTCCTCCTCATCTTGCAGGCTGCCTTCTGGCTCCTCCTCATCTTGCAGGCTGCCTCTTGGGCTGTTTATCATCTTGCAGGCTGCCTCAAATCCCTCTTCTGTTGTCCCTCTTTTTGGTCTGATGTATAGGTCTCTAATCATAATGAATTTTTAAAGAGACCCCGTCACCATCAGCAGATGAGTGTATTAAGGAGAGGTTTAAGCAACCCACTCACCTTCCATACCTTTACTAATAATATTGATACAAGCATCAACAAGCTTAAAGTATATGTAAAACCCAAGTGTTTTAGGCTACGGTTGAGTAGAGAAGGGTTAAACCTCTCATGTTATCTTTTGGTGTCTGTGTCCAGCTGGAAAGTATTACGTTCACTTTCTGTCCTGGAGACACAGCAGGAAATGAGAGGAAATCTTTCCAAAATGAATGGAATTAGCACCTGAGGCTGTGTTCCAAACTGGGAGTAGCGGAAACGCAGGCGAAAAAGAGCATCTTTGCGTGCGTTTTTGAAAAATGTACTAAAACGCACAACATGCTTGTGGTGCCAAAACACGCGATGCAAAACATGCTTGGTTCAGGGACAAAATTGTAGAGGCTGTGTGCGGGAGTATTGATTATCGGCAACGTACTCCCTCCCAGAAGCAAGGGACGCAACTCTCTCTTCCACTTTTGGTTCCAATGTTCGTGTTCGTTCTTCTCTATCTACCCTCCATGGACTTCTGATAAAATACTTTCACTTTGTCACATTCCCATGTGGTACAAGACTGTATAACATTACAGTGCACACAGCATAGACACCATGAACGCTTACATCGTATCTTACATGTCCAAGATCACAGCAATGTATCCCTGGACAGAATGAGCCCCAGTTTTTGGGACCACAGACTAGAAGGTGGTGCTCAGGAGCTTATTGAATGCATCTCACTGTTGAGAGAATATCACACCCTACAGAAATTACAGTTGGCAGGAGGGATTTACCCCCAAAATTGGTTAACAGTCATGTTTTAACCTCTTCCTGTCCAGCCCCAGAGTTCCTTTGACTGGGCTATTACGCCCAGAGGATAGGAAGGTCTGCCCGATCGTGTGACCTCTGCAATTGGCTGGACAATCCACAATGTGTAGCACTGTTCTGAACCTCCTCCACTTATCCATGGCTATTAAGGTGCTAACTCTTATGACCAGTCTCTGCTCCAACATGAGATTATGTACCCGATGAGAGTCGCACGCCATCATAGAATCCGATTTTTGATCTATATCATGAAAAAGTAGATGTTTGCGTACATACCGTCTCCACCCAACAAGTCTCCAGATGCGTTTCACCCACAACAGGCTAGCTCGCAGGGATAGAGAACTAAAGGCACTTTCGAGTCTAAATTATTGTATTTGTTATTTTGAAAAGCTTGCAAAAAAGAAGAGGTAGTGGTGAAGAAAAGCAATTTTTGGTTTATGCAATCATTTTTGGTTGGTTTTTATTTTCTGTTTTTAACCATAGTCTACAATCTCAGATTTCCTTTATTTAGAGATTTAGAAATGGATTAACCACTTCAGCCCCAGAAGATTATACCCCCTTCCTCACCAGAGCACTTTTTGCGATACGGCACTGCGTCACTTTAACTGACAATTGCGCGGTCATGCGACGTTGCACCCAAACAAAATTGATGTCCTTTTTTCCCCCACAAATAGAGCTTTCTTTTTGCGGTATTTTATCACCTCTGCGGCTTTTTTTTTTTCGCTATAAACAAAAAAAGAGCGACAATTTTGGAAAAGAAAAAGCAATATTTTTTACTTTTTGTTATAATAAATATCCCCCAAAAATATAAAAAAAAACTAATTTCTTTCTCAGTTTAGGCCGATATGTATTCTTCTACATATTTTTGGTATAAAAAAAAAATCGCAATAAGCGTATATTGATTGGTTTGCGCAAAACTTATAGCGTCTATAAAACAGGGGATAGATTTATGGCATTTTTATTAGTAATGGCGGCGATCTGCGATTTTTATCTATCGTGACTGCGACATTATGGCGGACACTTTTAGCACTATTTTGGGACCATTTTCATTTATACAGCAATCAGTGCTATAAAAATGCACTGATTACTGTATAAATGACACTGGCAGGGAAGGGGTTATACACTAGGGGGCGATCAAGGGGCTAAGTGTGTCCTAGGGAGTAAGTCTAACCGTGGGGGGATGGGCTACCTAGGACATGACAGCAATCACTGCTCCCGATGACAGGGAGCAGTAGATCTCTGTCATGTCATTAGGCAGAACGGGGAAATGGCGCTCCGTGACATGATCGTGGCACACAGGCGGACATCGAGTGCACAGGAACCGCGGGCACGGTCACGGAGCACGCGCCCATGCCCACAATGCCGCGTATTAAAGGGGACATACCTGTACGCCCATTTGCGCAGCCGTGCCATTGTGCCGTATATCGTCGTGCACTGATTGGCAGCGGTTAAGGCAAACTGGAGCTCTAAGCAAGGTGACCACTTTGACCACGTATCCCCTATCCCTATGATTGGCATTATTAGGGATTGCAAAAGGCACAGAGGCGCTACCCAATTTGCATTATCTATACCAGCCTTTTTTAACCAGGGTGCCTTGATGTTTCTTCAGGCGTGACTTGCCAAAATACCTAAAAAATAATCCCAAAATTTTATACAAGCCAGCAGGTGGATGAAGCCTGCCTTTTAATTACACAAAGCCAGGGCCGCTGATAGAAATCATGGGGCCCCGTACAGCCTACCTGACGGGGCCCCCTTCAGCTCCACCCCTCGCCCCGCCCCTGGTCCCTCCTTCAGCCCCGCCCCTGACCCCTCCCCAGACCCCGCCTTGAAACAAAATTGCAGGTTTGTCTACAAGTGATAAGCATGGGCGGCACTGTCTGCAGCACATTACAGCATTGGCGGCACGGGTGGCACTGTTTGCAGCACATTAAGGCATTGACGGCACTGTCTGCAGCACATTATGGCATTAGCGGCACTGTCTGCAGCACATTACAGTATTGGCGGCATGGGTGGCAGCACATGCGTTATGGGCCATAATGCATGTGCTACTGGCAGACAGTGCCACTCGTGCTGCCAATGCCATATTCTGCTGCAGACAGTACCGCCAATGCCGTTATGTGCTGCAAACAGTGCCAGCCATGACACTAATGGCATAATGCATGTGTTACTTGCTGACAACGCCACCCATGCTGCCAATGCCATATTGTGCTGCAGACAATGCCGCCAATGGCATTATGCCATTGGCAGCATTGTGGCACTGTCTCTGCAGGCAGCACATGCGTTATGACATTAGCATCATGGGTGGCACTGTCTGCAGCAGAATATGGCATTGGCGGCATGGGTGGCACTGTCTGCAGGCATGCGTTATGGTCCATAACGCATGTGCTACCTGCAGACAGTGCCAGTGCCACCAATGCCATATTCTGCTGCAGACAGTGCCACCCATGTCGCCAATACCATAATGTATATATGCTGCTGCATCAGTAGTAGATCTTGAATTCCCCCAAAACCCCCCCCCCCCCCCAAAGGAAGCACACACCTGTGTAATCTTTAGCTGGGCCCCACGAGGCACTTCTTCCCTGATCCTGCTGCTGCCTGGACTGGAGTGTCCACAAACTATTCCATTCAGACTGCAGCTACTTTTTTCTTTCCTTCTGCCACCGCCGCTCGCCTGAGTCGCCTCACTGACACTTCTCTCAGGAGAAGGGGGAGGAATCACTCCGTGGCACCAGGGGGACGGCGCGATAGAGGACGCACTGGCTGGGACTTGAGCCACAGCCAACATGAGGAGCGGGTGCGGGAGAGGCATTCTTCCGCGCCCGAAATAGATGAAATAGTCCTTCCCCTGCCGCCACCTAGTCTGCAGATAGCTATCTGCAAAAAAAAAAATAACCGGGGGGTGGTGGGGACGGACTCTGAACGGCCATGGCTGGAGGATTTTTTTTATTTTTTACATTAATAATTTATCTGCTAAGCTTGCCCGGGCCCCCCTGCTGGCTGGGCCCAGTACAACTGGGCCAGCTGTACTGGCCTATCAGCGGCCCTGCACAAAGCTACAGATTTTCATTGTCCACCATTATGACCTTCTAGCCGTCGGCATCCTAACAACCAATTATGTCATCGGTTGATAAAGAGGATTTTGGTCGTTTGCACAGCATCCTTTTTTGACCCTCCCCTGCCCCTCTCTGTCAGTGCTGGGGTCACATTAGCTGAGTGATGGAGAGAAACTGAGGGAGTAGAGAAACTTTGGGATACTAGTCAGTACCAGTGTGCAAAAGTGTACTGTATTGGATTTGGAAGAATTAATCACTGCTAACATTGGGTGTCCTACGTGTGTGGATGTTGATGTATTATGTAAAATTATTAGTATACTTTTTTACATTTTAGAATGTGGTGCCTCGAGACTGTCCATCATTTTAGAGGGTGCCTCGAGACTGTCCATCATTTTAGAGGGTGCCTCGAGGCGGTCCATAATTTTAGAGGGTGCCTCGAGACGGTCCATAATTTTAGAGGGTGCCTCGAGGCGGTCCAGATTTTAGAGGGTGCCTCGAGATGGTCCATAATTTTAGAGGGTGCCTTGAGACGGTCCATAATTTTAGAGGGTGCCTCGAGGCGGTCCATAATTTTAGAGGGTGCCTTGAGACGGTCCATAATTTTAGAGGGTGCCTCGAGACGGTCCATAATTTTAGAGGGTGCCTCGAGGCGGTCCAGATTTTAGAGGGTGCCTCGAGATGGTCCATAATTTTAGAGGGTGCCTTGAGACGGTCCATAATTTTAGAGGGTGCCTCGAGGCGGTCCATAATTTTAGAGGGTGCCTTGAGACGGTCCATAATTGTAGAAGGTGCCTTGAGACGGTCCATAATTTTAGAAGGTGCCTTGAGACGGTCCATAATTTTAGAGGGTGCCTTGAGACGGTCCATAATTTTAGAGGGTGCCTCGAGACGGTCCATAATTTTAGAGGGTGCCTCGTGACTGTCCATAATTTTAGAGGGTGCCTCAAGATTGTCCATTATTTTAAAGGGTGCCTTAACTTAAAAAAGGTTGAGAAACACTCAACACCCTTGTGAAGTGACAGGCGGGGGCACAGCTTTGACTAGCCATACAGGCCCCCTGGTTTACTGTAGGAACATGAAGGTTGAAGCTGGGCCCCCTGGACAACCACCGGACCGTAGACCCCTGCCAAAGCTGTCTTGTGGATGACTGGGCTCTATTTAGAGATACTGTATACCCTAATGTGGAGGAAAATGTACAGTTTCAAAAAAAATATTGTGTAATCCTTTTTTTTTTTTTTAATGGGGACATGTAGACTTTGCTTTAATTTTTGCTCAAAGGTGTCCCTATTCTCTGTCATAGAAAGGTGGGAGGTATGCTTAGGATAAAGACTGGTGTTCACCTATTACCTTGTAGCTATCAATTATGTAGGAATAATACAATTTTATTGTTCTTTGATATGTGTTTAGTAGGCCCTCCCAGGGTCAAAGCACAAAGACAAGACATATGAAACATACTTTAAAAAGTTTAAAGTGCATACCTCTAGGCATTCGTTGTTCACTGCCCCTGTAATAAATGAAAAAGAAGAGAGAATATCATGTTCTTAGACAACTAAGCAGTACAAACAAATTTAACTTAAAGAGCATGTAAACCCTAACAATGAACTTATCTTATTTGCTTCTTTTTGGTCCTGACAAAGCTCTTATGGCAGGTGCAATGTTTTGCCGGCTTCTAAATGGATAGAGTAATGCCGCGTACACACGAAGGGACTATCCCGCGGGATTATCCGCTGGACTGAAGTCCAGCGGATAATCCCCTCGTGTGTGTGGGCGCCGGCGGACTTTTTGGCGCCAAAGTCCGGCGGACCAAAGTTTTAAGTTTGGTTTTAAAATTGTCCGCTGGACTTGGCAGTCCGGCGGACAATCCCGCCGTTAGTAGGCTAGTCCGCCGTACTTTTGAAAATGAAGGGACTTGCCGCTCATCGGCAAGTCCGTTCATTTAGCACGTGACTTCAGGTTACGTAGCTAGCGTAGGCAGTAAATGCCGCCTCGCGCTAGCTCTGTAAGCTGGCATGGATTTAAAGGGACTCCCCACGCCGAAAAACGGCGTGGGGGCTCCCCCCAAATCCATGTCAGACCCTTATCCGAGCACGCAGCCTGGCAGGCCAGGAAAGGGGTGGGGACGAACGAGCGCCCCCCCCCCTCCTGAGCCGTACCAGGCCGCGTGCCCTCAACATGGGGGGTGCCCTGGGGAAAGGGGGGCCGTGCGGCCCCCCCACCCCAAAGCACCTTGTCCCCATGTTGATGAGGACAAGGGCCTCTTCCCGACAACCCTGGCCGTTGGTTGTCGGGGTCTGCGGGCGGGGGCTTATCGGAATCTGAGAGCCCCCTTTTATAAGGGGGCACTCAGATCCCGGCCCCCCACCCTATGTGAATGAGTATGGGGTACGATGTACCCCTACCCATTCACCTAAGGTGTAAAATGTAAAGTACAAAAACACACACACTTTTGAAAAAATATTTTATTGCACTGCTCCGGGGGTCTTCTTCCGTCTTGGGGGTCTTCTCCCCGGACTCCTCCGCTCTCTTCTGCTCTTTTACCTAGCTTTTTCACGAGCGGAGAAGTCCGGCTACCTTCTTCGTCGTCGCCGCCGTCGTCTGGGGGTCTCGATCCGCCTTCGGGGGTCTTCGGGGGTCTTCCCGGGGTCTCTTCTGTTCTTGCGGCGGTCGTCGTCTTCCGCGCCGCCGGCGCCTTCTTCTTCTTCTTGTCCTTCTTGTTCTTCTTCTTCTTCCGATGTTGACCCGATGCTCTCTCTGCCCGGAATGGCAGAGGCGCGCTGCGCTGGGACTTATATAGGGACATGGGGACAGGGTCACATGCTCATGTCACATGGTGACCCTGCCCCCTTGTGATGTCACAGTCCCAGCATCCTCCGGGACTGTGACATCACAGGGGGGCGGGGTCACCATGTGACATGAGCATGTGACCCTGTCCCCCTGTCCCTATATAAGTCCCAGCACAGCGCGGCTCTGCCATTCCGGGCAGAGAGAGCATCGGGTCAACATCGGAAGAAGAAGAAGAACAAGAAGGACAAGAAGAAGAAGAAGGCGCCGGCGGCGCGGAAGACGACGACCGCCGCAAGAACAGAAGAGACCCCCGGAAGACCCCCGAAGGCGGATCGAGACCCCCAGACGACGGCGGCGACGACGAAGAAGGTAGCCGGACTCCTCCGCTCGTGAAAGAGCTAGGTAAAAGAGCAGAAGAGAGCAGAGGAGTCTGGCGAGAAGACCCCCAAGACGGAAGAAGACCACCGGAGCAGTGCAATAAAATATTTTTTCAAAAGTGTGTGTGTTTTTGTACTTTACATTTTACACCTTAGGTGAATGGGTAGGGGGTACATCGTACCCCATACTCATTCACATAGGGTGGGGGGGCCGGTATCTGGGGGCCCCCTTATTAAAGGGGGCTCCCAGATTCCGATAAGCCCCCGCCCGCAGACCCCGACAACCAACGGCCAGGGTTGTCGGGAAGAGGCCCTTGTCCTCATCAACATGGGGACAAGGTGCTTTGGGGTGGGGGGGGGGCGCACGGCCCCCCTTTCCCCAGGGCACCCCCCATGTTGAGGGCACGCGGCCTGGTACGGCTCAGGAGGGGGGGGCGCTCGTTCGTCCCCACCCCTTTCCTGGCCTGCCAGGCTGCGTGCTCGGACAAGGGTCTGACATGGATTTGGGGGGAACCCCCACGCCGTTTTTTCGGCGTGGGGAGTCCCTTTAAATCCATGCCAGTTTACGGAGCTAGCGCTGCGGCATTTACTGCCTACGCTAGCTACGTAACCTGAAGTCACGTGCTAAATGAACGGACTTGCCGATGAGCGGCAAGTCCGCTCATTTCAAAAGTCCCGCGGACTTGCCTACTAACGGCGGGATTGTCCGCCGGACTGCCAAGTCCAGCGGATAATTTTAAAACCAAACTTAAAACTTTGGCGCCAAAAAGTCCGCCGGACTTTGGCGCCAAAAAGTCCGCCGGCGCCTACACACGAGGGGATTATCCGCTGGACTTCAGTCCAGAGGATAATCCCGCGGGATTGTCCCTTCGTGTGTACGCGGCCTTAGACTATAGACAACAATAAAAACCTGACAGGGGTGCTAAACTGAAACTTTAAAAAAAGGCTATGCATACATTTGAACTTTTTCTTTCTTTTACCACAGCATGTTAGTAGTAGGTTTTCCACTTTTTCTTCAAGCGCACAGTAAAAAATGTTTTATTTTAGTATACACTATTGGATTGTAACAGACCTGGGACACCTTTGTGCCCTCCAAAGAGAGTAGTAATGTGGCACACATAGTGCCCCCTCACCCTCCTGTTAAACCCTGTTCCAAACCACATTCCTATCTGAATAATGGGTGGACAGAAACCCGGACACATGATTTAAAACCCGGAACTATCCGGGTAAATTCCAGACAGGTGGCAACCTTAGGTTGTAACACTGACTGTCCCTATGCTTTCTTCTTATGCATTTTGTCACAGTGAACCATTTTCTAACTGTTGGACTTTTTGGGGGGTGGGGCTTTACCTTGCGGTGCTTCAGATTTGGCATATGTGTGAAAGTGAAAGTGAAACTCCAGCCCATACTGCCCGTAGCTGTCATAGCAGAATGGTTTAGGAAGATAGCATGTATACAGTATATCATACATCACTTCATACACAGCGGCTGTCTGTATTAAAAGTGTGAACTGATACTCTGCCCCAATGTTGTTACACTTGAACAGGCCAAGAAATGTACAGAATCACACTAAATCAGTCACAGTTTTTGACATTAAAGTGGCTGTGAAGGCTGAGGGCTTTTTACCTTCATGCATTCTATGTCCAGCTGCTCCCTCACCCCCCTCCCCCCCCCATACTTACCTAAACCTGATCTTGATCCAGCGATGTGCATGAGACCCGAGGCTCTCCCAGGTCTCTATTGGCTGAGATGCAGCAGGAGCTATTGGCTACCGCTGCTGTCAATCACGTCCGGAGAGGTGGCATCGGGAGGCAGGCCCCCACAAGCAGCTTCCTATGGAGGTACTCGGCAAAGATGAGGGTCCCAGAAGGCCGGCAGCCGGGGACCCGAGAAGAGGAAGATCAGGGCTGCTCTGTGCAAAACCGCTGCACAGAGCAGGTAAGTATGACATGTTTGTTATTTTTTTTAAATAAAACTTTTTCCTTTACAATCACCTCAAAGTGGGGAGGTCTGTGCAAGTGAGGTGGCCAGGTTTGTTTGCCCCCCCCCCCCCCCCCAAAAATAATTGAGCACCAGCCACCACTGTAGTGGAGGTATAAAATAACCATTTGCTGACTGCCCTATAGCAGATTTACTGCTACAGGGCAGCCACGTATATATACATAATTCTGCACTTCCGGGTAGGGGGCGTGCTGCTTCTGCTGTTGCATAGTTGGTCAGGTTGAAAAGAGACACAAGTCCATCTAGTTAAACCATGAAATAAAAAAAAAACATAAAATCCCTTATACACAATCCTAAATCCACAGTTGATCCAGAGGAAGGGGAAAACCCCAGCAAAACATTATCCAATTTGCTACAGCAGGGGAAAAAATTCCTTCCTGATCCCCCAAGAAGAAATCGGATATTCCCTGGATCAACTTTACCTATAAACGTTGGTACCTAATTATATTATGTATAGTTACATAATTAGTCACAGCAGAAGCCGACCAGCGGGTGGCGGTCAATGGATGATGGTCAGCACCCACTGATCATTAAGGAAAGACAGGACGGAGCTCTGCATATGTAAACAATGCAGAGCTCCTTCCTGTCAGTGGGGTTGTGCTGGATTTTCTTTCCCTGCTTTGTAGGGAAAGAAAATCCTGCACATCCCCTAGTAAAAGCAGCGCACCGTGTACACAAAAAAACACAGGCTAGGTACACTCTTAACCCTTTGATCACCCTAGATGTTTAACCCCTTCCCTGCCAGTGTCACTAATACAGTGGCAGTGCATATTTTTAGCACTGATCACTGTATTAGTGTCACTGGTTCCCACAAAGTGTCAGTTAGTGTCAGATTTTCCGCCGCAATATTGCAGTCCAGCTGATTGTCGCCATTACTAGTATAAAAAAAAAAAAAAATTCCAGTATAAATACCATAGATGATAGGAGCTGTAACTTTTGCACAAACCAATCAATATACGCTTTTTTAGATTCTTTTTTTGTAGCAGAATACATATTGGCCTAAATATATGAAGACATTTGATTTTTTATTTTTTTTTATTGGATATGTTTTATAGCAAAAAGTAAAAAATATTTTAATTTTCTTTAAAAATGCTCGGCCTTTTTTTGTTTATAGCACAAAAAAATAAAAAACCACAGTGGCGATCAAATACCACCAAAAGAAAGCTCTATTTGTAGGGGAAAAAATGACATAAATGTAATTTATGTACAGCATTGCATGACCGCACAATTGTCAGTTAAAGTAACGTGGTGCCGTATAGCAAAAAATTGCCTGGTCATGAAGGGGGGGTAAATCTTTTGGAGGTCACAAAAAAGCCACATTGGCAGCAATATTAACCTCCTTTATGGTGCTGCCCCCGCAGTAATTCTTTTCTGCCATTAGATGTCCTCAGTCCTTAGTCTTCTAAGCTGAAAGACACCTGGCACTATTTAACCCAGAAAACTGAGGACATTCTATGAATGCATGGACCTGTCCTACTGGCATCATCAGCCACTGAGTATTGAGCTCCATCCACTGCTATAGATCTAGCTACATCTGAAAAAGAGGACCCTGCATGTCACATGATTGGCATCTAGAAAAGGTAAAAATAAAAAAGCAGAAACTACATGCTGGAAGATCTTCCAGTAAGAAATAGGCGGAGACTGGGGAGGCGGGGGCAGCCCAAAGTTTATCTTTTAACAAAATGTAATGTTCAGGGACAAAAATTTTACATACAGTGAGGGGGAAAAGTATTTGATCCCCTGCAGATTTTGTATGTTTGCCCACTGACAAAGAAATGATCAGTCTATAATTTTAATGGTAGGTTTATTTCAACAGTGAGAGACAGAATAACAACAAAAATATCCAGAAAAACGCATGTCAAAAAAGTTAGAAATTGATTTGCATTTTAATGAGTGAAATAAGTATTTGATCCCCTATCAATCAGCAAGATTTCTGACTCCCAGGTGTCTTCTATACAGGTAATGAGCTGAGATTAGGGGCACTCTCTTAAAGGGAGTGCTCCTAATCTCAGCTTGTTACCTGTATAAAAGACACTTGTCCACAGAAGCAATGAATCAGATTCCAATCTCTCCACCATGACCAAGACCAGAAAGCTGTCCAAGGATGTCAGGGACAAGATTGTAAACCTACACAGGGCTGGAATGGGCTACAAGGCCATCGCAAAGCAGCTTGGTGAGAGGGTAACAACAGTTGGTGCGATTATTTGCAAATGGAATAAACACAAAATAGCTGTCAATCTCCCTCTGGGGCTCCATGCAAGATCTTAACTCATGGAGTTTCAATGATCATGGGAACGGTGAGGCATCAGCCCAGAACTACTCGAGAGAATCTTGTCAGTGATCTCAAGGCAGCTGGGACCATAGTCACCAAGAAAACAATTGGTATCACACTACCCTGTAAAGGACTGAAATCCTACATCGCCTGCAAGGTCCCCCTGCTCATGTACAGGCCCGTCTGAAATATGCTAATGAACATATGAATGATTCAGAGGAGAACTGGGTGAAAGTGTTGTGGTCAGATGAGACCAAAATCGAGCCATTTGACATCAAGTCATCTGGAGGAAAAAGAATGCTGCCTATGACCCCAAGAACACCAATTGCCACCGTCAAACATGGAGGTGGAAACATTATGCTTTGGGGGTGTTTTTCTGCTAAGAGGACAGGACAACTTCAACGCTCCAAAGGGAAGATGGACGGGGCCATGTACCATCAAATCTTGGGTGAGAACCTCCTTCCCTCAGCCAGGGCATTAAAATGGGTTGTGGATGGGTAGTCCAGCATGACAATGACCCAAAACACACGGCCAAGGCAACAAAGAAGTGTCTCAAGAAGAAGCACATTAAGGTCCTAGAGTGGTCTAGCCAGTCTCCAGACCTTAATCCCATAGCAAATATGTGGAGGGAGCTGAAGGTTCGAGTCACCAAACAGCCTCAAAACCTTAATGTCTTAGAGAGGATCTGCAAAGAGGAGTGGGACAAAATCCCTCCTGAGATGTGTGCAAACCTGGTGGCCAACTACAAGAAACGTCTGACCTCTGTGATTGCCAACAAGGGTTTTGCCACCAAGTACTAAGTCATGTTTTGGGAAGGGGTCAAATACTTATTTCACTCATTAAAATGCAAATCAATTTATAACTTTTTTAAAATGTGTTTTTCTGGAAATTGTTGTTATTCTGCCTCTCACTTAAAATAAACCTACCATTAAAATTATAGACTGGTCATTTCTTTGTCAGTGGGCAAACGTACAAAATCAGCAGGAGATCAAATACTTTTTTCCATCACTGTAAGTATTACAGTCTTGTAACAGTCATGTAACAGGAACAGTATTGTCTGCAGTGTACTTCCTGTATAGATGAAACGCGTCCTGTGAGGTGAGGTAAAGGAGCCACTAAGACCAGTTTGTTTCTATTTCTTCATGACATACAAACCTTTGCAAAACTTCTCTAGCTTTTAATAAGTATCTTCTTTCCTATCGCACTCACATTTATTTTGGGCTTCCTATTTCAATTGTTATTTCATTTCTATTTTTAAGAAAGTCAGTGATACAAATAAGAGGAAATATACATAGAAAGAACCTTTTCGAATATTCATCAAGTTACAGGGGTATCCTTGTTTATTTTGTAGTTTCTGTTTTCCTGAAAATCACATTTGCACAGACAGATACTGATTACTGTACATAGACATTAAAGTGCATCTAAACCCAAAAACAAACATTTTAGATACTGCAGCTTACCAATCCTTAGATGTGGTGGCTGCATTAGATTTTCTATTTTTTAGCTTGTCTTCTTTATTTTCACCTGGTGATCCAGCCAGTAAGGCCTCGTTTTACATTTGTGTTGCTCCTTTGCAGAGCAATCCATGTTCGTATTTGACAGGCAATGAGGAGGCGTTATATTGTCCCCTTACCGCCTGTTATAACCCCCTAAATGTCAGACAACTGCGCCAACAGGTGATAGGGGGTATAATTCCTGCTGTGGCAGAGAAGCAAAACATTGCGGCTGCGGCATGTGTAAATCCCCAGCTGCTACCTTTTCATCCACCTAAAGAGTGGTCGAGGGGCAGAAAAAACAACGGATCAACAGCGTGGTTTTACCACCACACCCCAACCTTTAGTGTAAACGAGCCCTAAGTCTTTTATTTTTCAACTTCCTTTAACAGGCCAAGCTGTCCAGCAGAAGTGTCAATAAGAGGATTGAGTAATTTAATACTGGCAGGGTTGCTTACAATGCTCAGCTTTTATTCATTTATGTAAAACCTTTATGCTAAAGTGTTAGCTGGAGTTCAGCTTCAATTTGTTAGCCAAGGCCATCTAAATCTGCTAGTGCATCTAATACTACCCTTTCCACAGGTTAACAATGCAGCTGCCCAAGGGTGGCTATGTTGCTCCTCCATAGACACAGTGGAGGAAAGATTGTAGCCCCCCTTAACCACTTCCGGACCGCCGCACGCTGATATACGTCCTAACTTTGAAGAGGAATATTGTTGTTATGGCAGCAGCTACCATAACCCCGGTACCCTCTTCTTCGGCCGGCGGTCCGGTTTCGGATAATAGTGGTCTCTGCAGCAGATTCGCCGTAAGATCACTTTTATCAGCGGCAGGAGAGGGCACACCAAGAAGGAGCTGATCATCCCAGCCGCTACTGTCAGCTCCTGTAAGTGGCGGAGGGCACCGGAGCATGGCGGGAGCCATCCCGCCACGATACGGTGCCCTCCGCCACTTACCGGAGCTGACGGTAGTGGCGCAGGAAATCAGCTCCTTCTGGGTGTTAGGTATGTAGATGAGTGAGGGAAGATGGCCCCCACCCATCTCCATATAATTGCAGGGCGGAAGCGTCACTTCTACCCATAGCTCTTTAAGAGACATTTTTATTTATTTTTTTAAATTACATTTTATTTTTATTTTATTTTTTTATTGCATTTTAGTGCAACTATGAGATCTGAGATCTTTTTGACCCCAGATCTCATATTTAAGAGGACCTGTCATGCTTTTTTTCTATTACAAGAGATGTTAACATTTTTTTTTCAAAAGAACAGTGTAAAAAAATAAAAAACAAAAGGTAAAATAAATAAGAAAACATTTTTTTTTTTTAACGCGCCCCATCCCGCCGAGCTCACGTGCAGTAGCGAACACATACGTGAGTAGCGCCCGCATATGAAAACGGTGTTTAAATCACACATGTGAGGTATCGCCGTGATCGTTAGAGTGAGAGCAATCATTCTAGCCCTAGACCTCCTCTGTAACTCAAAACATGCAACCTGTAGAATTTTTTAAACGTCGTATGGAGATTTTTAAGGGTAAAAGTTTGTTGCCATTCCACGAGGGGACGCGATTTTGAAGCATGACATGTTGGGTATCAGTTTACTCGGCGTAACATTATCTTTCACACATCTTTTTACTGTTGTCTCATTTTTTTTATTAAAAGAAGTGTATTTTTCCCAAAAAAGTGCGCTTGTAAGACCGCTGAGCAAATACGGTGTGACAGAAAGTATTGCAACGACCGACATTTTATTCTCTAGGGTGTTAGAAAAAAAATGTATAATGTTTGGGGGTTCTAAGTAATTTTCGAGCAAAAAAAAAAATGTTTTTAATTTGTTAACAACAAATCTCAAAAAGAGGCTCGGCCCTTAAGTGGTAAAGGCTCAGTGTTTTTTACCTTTATGCATTCTATACATGAAGGTAAAAAAACTTTCTGTGTGCAACAGTCTCCCCAGCTCTGCTAATACTTACCTGAGCCCCATCTTAATCCAGCGATGTGCACAAGAGCCTCCCTTCTCATTGGCTAAGACATCAGCTGTCAATCACAGCCAGTGAGCCAATGAGGAGAGAGGGGGCAGGTCCGAGCCATGGCTTTATGCGTGAATGGACACGCAGAGCCGCGGCGAGCCTGCTTAGGTGCCCCCATTGCAAGCTGCTTGCTCTGTGGGCACTTGGCAGGAGGGAGAGACCAAGAGCACCAGTGAGGGACATGAGAAGAGGATAATCGGCGCTGCTCTGTGCAAAACCACTGCACAGAGCAGGTGAGTATGACATGTTTGTTATTTAAAGCGGTTCTGCACTCTGCACACTTTTTTTTTTTTTTTTGGGCTATATGCCTAGGGCATATAGCTCAATTGGGGGACTTACCTGTTCCATGTTCCATCTCGATCGCCGCCGGTTTTCGTCTTCATCTTCTTCTTGTCTTCTTCTTGTCTGCTGGGGTCCATCTTGCCTGTGGGCATGTGAAACCCCACAGGCACTGTTGATGGCCCAGCATGCACCGCCGTTACTCGCGCGTGCGCAGTAACGGCACATCTGCCGACATCTCACGAGATTTCGGCAGATGTGGCCGAAATCTCGGGAGATTTCGGAAGATGTGGCCGAAATCTCGCGAGATTTCGGAAGATGCCCGCACTGACTCCTGGGATCAATGACACCAGATCCCAGGAGACAGTGCGGCGTGACGACGATCGACGCAGAGACCCCGCCCGCCGCCGCAGAGAGAGAAGACCGGAAGTCTCCAATTACAAGGTAAGTAAAAAAAAAAAAAAAAAAAAAAAATTTCATTTCATTTAGTACTCTTTGCCTGATTTGGAAGGCAAAGAGATTTACTAAATGAAATGAGTGCCGAACCGCTTTAAAGAAAAAAGAGAAACCCTTTAATATCACTTTAAGACAGGAAGCGTGTTATTTAGAAGAATAGAAGGCTGGACGGCCGCACTCCTATGCAATTTCCTTATTCAAGTGCCAGATACAAAGGTGAACTACAGGTATCAGCTTACATGTTTCACAGCAAGGTCGAGTGCTTGCTCATTAGGGGTGCAACTAATCAAAAAACTCACAGATCGGATTGTTCCTCGGATCAGAGTCACGGATTGGATAATTTTTCGGATTGGCAAATAATAATTGAATTTGCAAAAACCTGTGAAAATTCCACCACCATATAGTCCCCACTGTAATATCCACGTCATCTCCCCCACTGTAATATCCACGTCATCTCCCCCACTGTAATGGACATCTCCCCCACTGTAATATTGGCTGGGTATGGCTGAGCATGGCTGGGCACAGCTGTGTATCGCTGAGTATGGCTGGGTATTGCCGAGTTTTGCAGAGTATGGCTGGGTATCACTGAGTATTGCAGAGTATGGCTGGGTATTGCAGAGTATGGCTGGGTATGGCAGAGTATGGCTGGGTGTGGCTGGGTATGGCAGAGTGTTGCTGGGTATGGCTGGGTATGGCAGAGTATGGCTGGGTATGGCTGAGTATTGCAGAGTATGGCTAGGTATTGCAGAGTATTGCAGAGTATGGCTAGGTATTGCAGAGTATTGGCAGGGTGTTGCAGAGTATTGGCATGGTATTGCAGAGTATTGCAGAGTATGGCTGGGTATGGCAGAGTATGGCTGGGTATGGCAGAGTATGGCTGGGTATTGTAGATTATGGCTGGGTATTGCAGAGTATGGCTGGGTATTGCAGAGTATTGGCAGGGTATTGGCAGAGTATGGAGGGATGGCTGAGCATGGATGGATGTGACTGCAATTGTCACAGAGCAGCACTGTGGGCACTACAGATTCAGCCCACAGTGCTGCTGCCATCCGATCTCTCCCTTCCACTGTACAGATCAGTACACAGAGGGGAGAGAGGAACCGGTGTCATGACAAGGCCGAGGCAGCGGAGCGCTCCGCGGATCGCGGGATGTGCCGATCCGATCATGATCGGTGACGATCCATTGCACCCCTATTACTCATAGTGTGTTATTGGCAGGATCACCAGGTGAAAATGAAGGGAAAAAAAACGAATGCAGTCACCACTTCACCACATGTTGGTAAACTGATATGCTTTAGACCCCTTACACAACGCACCGCTGATAGCGTTGGCGGTAAAACGCCGCTATTTTTAGCTGCGTTTTACCATCAGATTTGCGGCGCATTTCGGCCACTAGCGTGGCACTTTTACCCCCCGCTGGCGGCCGAGAAATGGTTAAAACCCCCCGCAAAATGCCACAAAAGAGGCGTTTGGCCGGCGGTATTACAGCGCTGCCCCATTGATTTCAATGGGGAGCAGCGCTGGAGGAGCGGTGAGTTCACCGCTCCTTCACCGCTCCAAAGAAGCTGCTGGCAGGACTTTTTGTGACGCCCTGCCAGCGCACCGCTGCAGTGTGAAGAGCAGCCCGAGACAATGGTGCAGCTGTGTTAAGGCGGATTGCAAGCGCTATTTCTAACGCTATAGTGCCTGCAAAACGCCCTTGGTGTGAAAGGGGTCTTAAAGCTGAACAGCTAAATAAATACATAGATAAAATAGAAATGTGGGAGTTGTTTTACCTGCCAAAGAATTTGTATTTCTGTCCATCCATATCCAAGATTTACAAATCTCTGCACAGTGCTGCCCTGTAGACATGGGAACTGCCAAAAAATTTGTTTCGTTTCGTTTCGTCCCGTTTCGTATATAAAAAAATTCGTAATTCGTAATTCGTGTACGAAATTCCGTTCGAATTCGTACGAAATACGAAATTCGGACGAATCGTAATTTTTTTTACGAATCGTTAGTAAAGTTACGAATCGTTACGAATCGTTACGAATCGTTAACGCGGCTAATGAATTGTTGGTTCTCATAACACAGAGAACAATTCGAATCCAACTACAAATATCGAATTTCAATTTCAAGTTACGAATCGTTACGAATCGTTATGAATAGTTACGAATCGTTACGAATCGTTATGAATAGTTACGAATCGTTAGTAAATCCAACTACCAATATCGAATTTCAACTAATTTGAACGAAATTATTATAGCAGATATAACGAATGAATTCGAATGACAAAGTGTCATTTTTGCAGAAAAAAAAAAAAGCGTAGGGGTCCCCCAAATTCAATAACCAGGCCCTTCAGGTCTGGTATGGATATTAAGGGGGACCCCAGCCAAAAAAAAAAAAAAAAAAAATGGCGTGGGGTCCCCCCCAAATATCCATACCAGACCCTTCAGGTCTGGGATGGATTTTAAGGGGAACCCCGGCCAAAAAAAAAAAAAAAAATGGCGGGGGGTCCCCCTCAAAATCCATACCAGACCCTTTATCCGAGCACGCAACCTGGCAGGCCGCAGGAAAGGAGGGGGGGACGAGAGCGGCCCCCCTCCCGCCTGAACCGTACCAGGCCACATGCCCTCAACATTGGGAGGGTGCTTTGGGGTCCCCCCCAAAGCACCTTGTCCCCATGTTGATGAGGACAAGGGCCTCATCCCCACAACCCTGGCCGGTGGTTGTGGGGGTCTGCGGGCGGGGGGCTTATCAGAATCTGGAAGCCCCCTTTAACAAGGGGACCCCCAGATCCCGGCCCCCCCCCCCCTGTGTGAAATGGTAAGGGGGTACTTTTGTACCCCTACCATTTCACCAAAAAAGTGGCAAAAATGGTAAAAATGACAGGAGACGGTCTTTGACAATTCCTTTATTAAAATCTTCTTTCTTCTGGTCTTCCTTTCTTCATCTTCTCCTTCCGTCATCTTCTCCTTCCGTCATCTTCTCCTTCCGGCATCTTCTTCCATCTTCTTCTTCCTTCGATTCGCTTCTTCTTCCTCCGGTCTTCTCGTCCTTCTCGTCCTTCTCGTCCGGCATCGTCGTCTCTTCTCGCAGGCCTCTCCTCGCAATGGGAGGCTCCCGCTCTGTGAGGCTCCACTCCGGGTGACAGGTCTTTTATAACGAAGGCACCTGGTGACCCCGCCCCCTCTGACGCACGGGGACGTCATGTGGAATTCCCTATGGCTTTCCCCATGACGTCAGAGGGGGGGCGGGGTCACCGGGTGCCTTCGTTATACAAGACCTGTCACCCGGAGCGAAGCCTCACAGAGCGGGAGCCTCCCATTGCGAGGAGCGGCCTGCGAGAAGAGACGACGATGCCGGACGAGAAGGACGACGCCGGACGAGAAGGACGAGAAGACCGGAGGAAGAAGAAGCGAATCGAAGGAAGAAGAAGATGGAAGAAGATGCCGGAAGGAGAAGATGACGGAAGGAGAAGATGAAGAAAGGAAGACCAGAAGAAAGAAGAAAGAAGATTTTAATAAAGGAATTGTCAAAGACCGTCTCCTGTCATTTTTACCATTTTTGCCACTTTTTTGGTGAAATGGTAGGGGTACTTTTGTACCCCCTTACCATTTCACACAGGGGGGGGGGCGGGATCTGGGGGTCCCCTTGTTAAAGGGGGCTTCCAGATTCCGATAAGCCCCCCGCCCGCAGACCCCCACAACCACCGGCCAGGGTTGTGGGGATGAGGCCCTTGTCCTCATCAACATGGGGACAAGGTGCTTTGGGGGGGACCCCAAAGCACCCTCCCAATGTTGAGGGCATGTGGCCTGGTACGGTTCAGGCGGGAGGGGGGGCCGCTCTCGTCCCCCCCTCCTTTCCTGCGGCCTGCCAGGTTGCGTGCTCGGATAAGGGTCTGGTATGGATTTTATGGGGGACCCACGCCATTTTTTTTTGGCTAGGGTTCCCCTTAAAATCCATCCCAGACCTCAAGGGTCTGGTATGGATTTTGAGGGGGGACCCTACGCCATTTTTTTTTTTTTTGGCTGGGGGTCCCCCTTAATATCCATCCCAGACCTGAAGGGCCTGGTTATTGAATTTGGGGGGACCCCTACGCATTTTTTTATCAATGACTTCAATGAATGACAGTTCTCTGTATTACGGATCCAACAATTCATTTGCCGGCAAATAGCTGCGACTCAATTTTAAATAGTTTTTTTTTCCTGCAAAAATGACACTGCAGGAACAGTTCCCTATATTAGATATACTGAATCTCGAATCATTCGAAGCATTCGTTATATCCGCTATTATAATTTCTTTCATATTAGTTGAAATTACATATTTGTTAGTTACAATACAACATTCAAATTGTTCTCTGTATTACGGGAATCGGCAATTAGCCGCGAGTGATTTTAAATGTCTTTTTTTCCTGCAAAAATGACACATTGTACAGAGAGAGATCTAAACACGGGAAACATGACCCCCCCTCATAGACATACTATAGAGTATATAGTATATAGAATGGGGTCATGTTTCCCGTGTTTAGAACTCTCTCTGTACAATGTGTCATTTTTGCAGGAAAAAAAGACATTTAAAATCACTCGCGGCTAATTGCCGATTCCCGTAATACAGAGAACAATTCGAATGTTGTATTGTAACTAACAAATATGTAATTTCAACTAACATGAAAGAAATTATAATAGCGGATATAACGAATGCTTCGAATGCTTCGAGATTCAGTATATCTAATATAGAGAACTGTCTCTGTACAATGTGTCATTTTTGCAGGAAAAAAAAAACTATTTAAAATCACTCGCGGCTATTTGCCGGCAAATGAATTGTCGGATCCGTAATACAGAGAACTGTCATTCATTGAAGTCATTGATAAAAAAATGTGTAGGGGTCCCCCCAAATTCAATAACCAGCCCTTCAGGTCTGGGATGGATATTAAGGGGGACCCCAGCCAAAAAAAAAAAAAAAATGGCGTAGGGTCCCCCTCAAAATCCATACCAGACCCTTATCCGAGCACGCAACTGGCAGGCCGCAGGAAAGGAGGGGGGGACGAGAGCGGCCCCCCCTCCCGCCTGAACCGTACCAGGCCACATGCCCTCAACATTGGGAGGGTGCTTTGGGGTCCCCCCCAAAGCACCTTGTCCCCATGTTGATGAGGACAAGGGCCTCATCCCCACAACCCTGGCCCGTGGTTGTGGGGGTCTGCGGGCGGGGGGCTTATCGGAATCTGGAAGCCCCCTTTAACAAGGGGACCCCCAGATCCCGGCCTCCCCCCTGTGTGAAATGGTAAGGGGGTACAAAAGTACCCCTACCATTTCACCAAAAAAGCGTCAAAAATGGTAAAAATGACAGGAGACGGTCTTTGACAATTCCTTTATTAAAATCTTCTTTCTTCTTTCTTCTGGTCTTCCTTTCTTCATCTTCTCCTTCCGGCATCTTCTTCCATCTTCTTCTTCCTTCGATTCGCTTCTTCTTCCTCCGGTCTTCTCGTCCTTCTCGTCCGGCGTCGTCCTTCTCGTCCGGCATCGTCGTCTCTTCTCGCAGGCCGCTCCTCGCAATGGGAGGCTCCCGCTCTGTGAGGCTTCGCTCCGGGTGACAGGTCTTGTATAACGAAGGCACCCGGTGACCCCGCCCCCCCTCTGACGTCATGGGGAAAGCCATAGGGAATTCCACATGACGTCCCCGTGCGTCAGAGGGGGCGGGGTCACCAGGTGCCTTCGTTATAAAAGACCTGTCACCCGGAGCGAAGCCTCACAGAGCGGAGCCTCCCATTGCGAGGAGCGGCCTGCGAGAAGAGACGACGATGCCGGACGAGAAGGACGACGCCGGACGAGAAGGACGAGAAGACCGGAGGAAGAAGAAGCGAATCGAAGGAAGAAGAAGATGGAAGAAGATGCCGGAAGGAGAAGATGAAGGAAGGAGAAGATGAAGAAAGGAAGACCAGAAGAAAGAAGAAAGAAGATTTTAATAAAGGAATTGTCAAAGACCGTCTCCTGTCATTTTTACCATTTTTGCCACTTTTTTGGTGAAATGGTAGGGGTACTTTTGTACCCCCTTACCATTTCACACAGGGGGGGGGCCGGGATCTGGGGGTCCCCTTGTTAAAGGGGGCTTCCAGATTCCGATAAGCCCCCCGCCCGCAGACCCCCACAACCACCGGCACGGTTGTGGGGACGAGGCCCTTGTCCTCATCAACATGGGGACAAGGTGCTTTGGGGGGGACCCCAAAGCACCCTCCCAATGTTGAGGGCATGTGGCCTGGTACGGTTCAGGCGGGAGGGGGGGCCGCTCTCGTCCCCCCCTCCTTTCCTGCGGCCTGCCAGGTTGCGTGCTCGGATAAAGGGTCTGGTATGGATATTTGGGGGGGACCCCACGCCATTTTTTTTATTTTTTTTTGGCTGGGGTCCCCCTTAATATCCATACCAGACCTGAAGGGCCTGGTTATTGAATTTGGGGGGACCCCTACGCTTTTTTTTTTTCTGCAAAAATGACACTTTGTCATTCGAATTCATTCGTTATATCTGCTATAATAATTTCGTTCAAATTAGTTGAAATTCGATATTGGTAGTTGGATTTACTAACGATTCGTAACTATTCATAACGATTCGTAACGATTCGTAACTATTCATAACGATTCGTAACGATTCGTAACTTGAAATTGAAATTCGATATTTGTAGTTGGATTCGAATTGTTCTCTGTGTTATGAGAACCAACAATTCATTAGCCGCGTTAACGATTCGTAACGATTCGTAACGATTCGTAACTTTACTAACGATTCGTAAAAAAAAATTCGTATTCCGTACGGAATTCGTAAAAAAAAAAATTCGTACTACAGATTCGTAAATTCGTACGAATTTCGAAAAATTCGTACGAATTACGAATTCGTACGAAACGAATCGCACATGTCTACTGCCCTGTCTGCAATTGAGAAAAATGTACAGGTCTTGTCCTTCCCCCAAGCCTGTGACTGGAGGATGAAAGAAGAAGCAGCACACTGATGAGCTCATCGCTCTTTCGCTCTGCTCTCACCTCCTATCAGCATGCTCCATGCACTGCAGCACATAAACTATTTTGCGCCTTGTGCTGCTTCTGCCTCCCCCACTCTGAGATGTTCTGTATAGGGGGTTACGAGAGGCTGATACCAAGTAAAAGTAAGGGACTTACACTGTTTGCATGTAAAAATACATTCAATGATGTATTAATGAATACAAGGCAACGTTATTTTGTGCCATTTATATCTGCCTGGCGTTCAACTTTAAAGCCCTTCTCTGGGATGAAGAATGTACAAGATGTGTCATAAGTGTGTATTAAATATTTTGTGCTTTTCTTCCTTATTTAGATAAGCTTGTCATAAAATCCCTGGAGACTGGTGCTACCGGATTTACTCAGCATGACCACCCACGTGACGCTGGAAGATGCGTTATCTAACGTGGACCTATTGGAGGAGTTACCACTCCCGGACCAGCAGCCATGCATCGAACCTCCTCCGTCCTCCATAATGTACCAGGTATCATCTTGTCACAGAGCTGCAGTGCTTCACGTTTTCCTTTCATATTCAGGATTTTTTTTTTTTATTAAGGGCCTTTATAATTATTCTTTCTTCATTGTATCTGAGCACCACAAACCAAAAACACTGTTTAATTCATTTTTAATATTCAAGGCAAGCTCACCCTTCCATCCATGTCTCCATGCTTTATTTTGTTGAAAAATCACTAGCTGTGGCCATCCTGAGTAAGGGCGGATGATTCATGTATTTACTTCCTGGAATCCATCTGCCCTTAGCTCAGGTATGCAGGTGTAATGACATATTTGCCGACCCATCGCAGTTTGCTACGGAAGTGACGTTCCGTTGTCGCCATCTTGCTACACCCCACACTCGTCCACAGTAAGGATACACTAATGCTCCATACACATGGTCGGATTTTCCGACGGAAAATGTCCTATCGGACAATGTTGTCGGAAATTCCGACCGTGTGTAGGCACCATCGGACATTTTCCATCGGATTTTCCGACGGACAAAGTTTTATCTCCTGCTCTCAATTTTTCCAACAACAAAGTGCTATCGGACTTTTTCCGATCGTGTGTAGCGAATTCCGACGGACAAAGTGCCACACATGCTCAGATCACATTACAAGACCAAAGCTATTGGCTACTAGCCTCTACGTAGTCCCGTCGTAGGCAACGAACGTCACCACGTTCAGAATGATCGGATTTTCCGACAACTTTGTCCGACCGCGTGTATGCAACACCAGTGTCGGACAAAATCCATCGGAAAAAATCCGATGGATTTTGTGGTCGGATTTTCCGACCGTGTGTACGGGGCATAAGAAGGGGGAAAGTGGACATCTTGTTACCGCCGAATATGTCGTTACACAGGCAGAAGGGTGTCTTTAGTCTTCCCTCCTGAAGACTTCTGGGATGTATGACATCACAAGCCTAGGCCTGGAAACCAGGAAGTAACTGAAGAAATGTAAAAAAATGTAAAAAAAAGTTTAAAACAAGTAAATGTGATATACTTTCCTCTCAATTTACTAATGCTAACACAATAAGGATTAAAAATAGTCAATGTTGATTGCAAGAGTGAAGTTTCACTTTAAATTCCCATTACCTCCTCCGCCAGTGGCTAAAGTACCAGGATCTCATGGATAGTATTTGTTGGCTACTACCCTGTTTCCCTGAAAATAAGACCTAGCGTGATTGTCGGTAATGGCTGCAAAATAAGCCCTACCCCCGAAATAAACCCTACCCTGTTTCCCCGAAAATAAGCCCTACCCTGAAAATAAGACCTACCTGGACTTTAACTAGGGCTTATTTGGGGGGTAGAGCTTATATTGCAGCCATCACCGACAATCACGCTAGGTCTTATTTTCGGGGAAACAGGGTAGTATAAGAGAGGATGCAAAGAGCACACACAAGGAAATTTGTATGTATGTTTCCTATACACATGGTTTGTCACTTTGATATTTTTAAAGGAAAAATTATGGAGGGACTTAGGCAGACAGAATTCAGGTAGAGTTCAGTCATGTGCAAAAGTAGGATTGTGCACATATATAGTGCAAATACATAAATAAGATTGAAATGATACTTGTACAGTTATTTAGCAAAACCTATATAGCAGTTGCAAGATGTGACACAGAAAGTTCTGATTAGAGGAGCCCAACATTTTGAAAACATGAAATAAGAATAAAGACGCGAATAGGTGAGGAAGCTGCTCTTGAAGTAAATCAATCGGTAACCTAAACTGAAATAAATTGGTTGCATACGCCCTGGGGTACCTGCATATTTTTAAACCCTCTTGAGTTCTTTCATATCCCTGAAATCCTGGGAAACTATTACAGTGGAACTTTGGTTAACCTCCCTGGTGGTATGATTCTGTCTGGAATTTTGTGCTGAAAGCGGTACAATTATTTTGCATGGAAATTTGGCGTTTTTATATTGTAGGCATGCAATTCTTATGAATAACTCACTTAAATCTGTCCGAACCAGAGTCTAGTAGACATCCCGGGTATGATAAAGTTTGAAACACAAAATAATAAATTATAATATAATAAAAATATATATAAAAATTATTCAATAATGTAATCAAATCAAAAACACTGAAATTTGCTCAGTTGCAGAATAGTCGCTGTCATTAAATTTATTGTTTGATGATAAATTGTGATTTTAATTTTTTATCGGTGTTTTCTAGCTGGTCTAAAACCACTTTGACATAAAGGGACACTTTTTGGTTGCTATGGACAATCTCCAGTTTCCAGGCAGAAAAAAAAAAATCTTTTTATTATATAAAATGACATGCAGGGCACTGGGCAGACCACTAGGGACAAAGGGGGTGTGTATTTTTTGTATACAGTAATGTAATCTGTAAGATTACAGTACTGTATGTGTTATGTGTTTTTAAACTTTTTTGAATTTGGCGCTGATCTCCGCTCCCGTGCGTCGGAACGTCGCAGGGAACGGAGACCGGCACTGTGTAAATCGAGCGAGCGGACGGCTCGCTCACACAGCGGGGAGACACCGCAGGATCCAGGGGAAAAGGTAAGTAACTTCCTCCCTGCATCCTGCACGCAAGCCCGAGTCTGGCTCGGGGTTACCGCTCCCAGCAGAAAAAGCTGGACCCGAGCCAGACTCGGGAATACCGCCTAGGAGGTTAAGGAGTAACGCGGTTAATGAGCGTTTGAAAGACGAGCAACTTTTTTTTTAAAATCCTGACTTGGTTTGCGAGTGTTGTCTCGCAAAACGAGCAGAATTCAAGCTAATGGGGTGTGCAGTACCGCATTTGGCCTGAGGTTCGGGGACGCCAGTGACACTCAGAACCGTTCGGAGCCATTAGGAAATACTCAGAATCACTCGGAATTACTCGGAAATACTACGTTCCCGAGTGTTTCCGAGCTTCACTGAGGTTTTCCTAGGCTTTCTGGCGCCCCCCCCCCCCCACCCCTGGCCACATGCCGTATTGTATGCAATAGAAGTCAATGCGGAACGAATTATCTTCGGTTCCATTGACTTCTATGGGGAAACTCACTTTGATATGCGAGTGCTTTGGATTACAAGCATTCTCCTGGAACGGATTATGCTCGTAATCCAAGGTTCCACTGTATATGCAACTCATGACATTTCATTCTGGGCCCATTCACACCTCCAGTGCGGTGCATTGTGTTAAAGAGGAAGTAAAGACAATCCAAAAAAAAAATGCACCCTGAAAGGCAAAGGCATAATGAGCTAGTATGCATAGCATACTAGCTCATTATGAATAACTTACCTGAGAACGAAGCTCCCGAAGCGGTCCTCCTTCTTCATCTTCACCACTGCCATGTATCCCGGAGTGACTTCCGGGTCTCGCGGCTCCGGCGCTGCAATTGGCCGGAGCTGCGATGACGTCACTCCCGCGTATGCGCACGGGAGCCGCCACTAGCAGCATATCGCCGTTAGCAGCGGCGTGCTCAGTGCGCCTCCGCGCCGATGTCTACGGCGCATGCGCCGTAGACATCGGTGCCTGTCTTTTTGAAAATATCTCCTAAACCGTGTAGGTTTAGGAGATATTTCTTGGACCTACAGGTAAGCCTTAATCTAGACTTACCTGTAGGTCAAAGTGGTTTGTAAGGGTTTACAACCACTTTAATGTGCATGTTACCACAACGTATAACAATGTATGTTACAGTCATTAACTCATTGCATTTCCCTTTATTTTCAATGGCACCTCTACACGCTAACCCAGGGGTCTCTAAACTTTCTAAACAGTTTACTGTCCTTCAGCCTCTAGGGGGGCCGGTAGGGGTAGAAAATGTCCCAACATCATTGGGACAAAAAATTACCTAATGCCTGTGGTCAGTAGGAGGGGGAATCCCATCATTGGTATTAGTGGGAGGAATAGTGCCCTACTGTTGGTGTCAGCTAAAGGAATGGTGTCTCATTGTTGGTGTCAGTGAAAGTGCCTCAAGAGCCAGATAAGGCATCTATAGCCCACAGGGCGCAGTTTGGAGAGCCATATGCTAACCCAATGAACCTCTGATGCACATTTTTGGCAGTGCACCACCATGCACAGTAACATATGACCACACTTTGTTGTGTGCTGCATCCGAAAAAATGCTGCATGTCCATTTTTTTGATTGTTGTAGTGCGTGTGTACCCCATTCATTTTATTGCTCTATCAGTCTTAATACAATGTACATAAACGCATAGGCATTAGTGCTACACATCACAAAGTTAAAATGTGGGGCTTAATTCTAGAAGCATAACTAGAACCTTCAGGGCCCCAATGCCAAAAAACATGGCCCCGACCAGGGCTCTTCCCATTGATTCTGGGGGCCCTTTACTTCCATCGTGGAACCCTTTATTACAGTCCAGCAGCAGGCCAACTTCCTGCCATCTTGGGGTCCCCACGCGGTGGTGGAACGTCAGAGTCCAGTCTCAAATGCAACCTTTGTGACCCTTGCAGTTCTGCCACTGGTGTCAGTAGTTTTTTTATTTTAGGTGTTTTAATTTTTTGCCATTTCATTTATTTATACATTTTTATTTTTATTTAAAGTGGAAGTAAAGTCAAATTTTCCACTTTCACCTACAGGTAAGCCTGTAATGAGGCTTACCTGTAGGTACAAAAAATATCTCCTAAACCTTTACGGTTTAGGAGATATTCCCCGTGCAATACGCCGCTGACTGCAGCGGCGCATGCGCACGGGGGATTCTCGTCTGAAAGGCCGGCAGAATACGAACCCTGCCGGGACGAAGTCTCCCGTGCGCATGCGCGGGAGTGACGACATCGCGGCTCCAGCCACTCACAGCGCTGGAGTCGCGATACCCGGAAGACACGCCGAGGCAACATGTCAGCGACCTCGGCGTGGACCAGGTGAGTTACCGACGCCTCGTTCTAAGGTAAGTATTTCATAATGAGCTAGTATGCGGTGCATACTAGCTCATTATGCCTTTTCCCTTACAGGTGTAAAAAAAAAAAAAAAATGTCAGCGGGTTTACTCCCGCTTTAATTTTTTAGAAGTTTTTACATATTTTTCAGGACCCCAGTTGGGAAAATTTGGTGAAATATCAGGGGTCTAACCAGACCCCTGATGTCTTACTTTTGAGACGTTCATTCAAAAACTGAGGCATAGTAAACATAGATTACTATGCCCCAGCTATGAATTAATTAAAAGTACTGATCACTGACTCTATTCATTAAGACAAGAAAGGGGCTGGTAAATTACACATTTACTGGCCCCATCCCTGCTCTCCATCCTGACAGATCCCCAGCAGCAGCTGGCGGGAGGAGGAAACCTCCCGCCGGGACACAGGTGCCGGGACAGCAGGACAGAGATAGGGAAGCTATGGGAGACGAGGCCCTCCGTTTCCCTCCTGCAGCCGCTGAATGTCTGCGGGAGGGAGTGAAGGAGAAACGGGCATTCAGTAGCTTTATAAAGGGAGCGGTTCCTCTACATGCCGCCACCCCCACCGTCCTCCTATCCAGGCATACAGGGGGCCGCATGGGCCTCCTAGAGTATGGGGTCAGCTCGCAATGGTGACACCTGCGACCCCTTTACGTATGCCCCTGCTATGCATTAATGTAATGCACTAGGTTGAACATGTAAGAAACCCGCTTTAATGGGCCCTGAAAGTCAAGCACTAGTTCCTCTTTCTACCTCACTTAACTCATTACATAGGTCATTGAGGCTGCCCATCTCCTTGAGCAGAAGGAAGTGGTGACTTAAATGGCGAAGAAGATTGTATGCAAAGCAGAAGCTGGGCATAGAGTAGTAATCTGGAGATCGGCGAGGAAATATTTAGAAAAGATCCAGGGTAGAAAGAGCGCTGCAGATTACTGTTAGATAGAGCAGTGTTTGGTAAGCAAGAGGAGTAGTGGTTGGACAACAGAGTTTTGGATGGATTGATGCGATTCCATTTTGTTCATAAGTTGATCACTGAGGAGACTTTTTCAATAATCATAACAGGAAATGATGAGCCCATGAATTAGTACTTTAGATGTATTATATGCCAGGAAAGAACAGATACAAATTTTTGAAGGAAATCTGTCATGAGAAAAACAAGGTTGCCATTGCTCAAACCACCCTCTTAAAATACTGCTAACCTGGCTGTCATGCAGGCCATCAATAATTCCAAACAGACATAATGATACAAGTATTCAGGTGAGGCCATTGGACTTTCATCATCTGCATGCTAGTTCTGGGACAGCCAAGCTTCAAACATATTCAGAAGGTCAGCAATTGCATCCTCATATTTCTCTAAGGTCAAATCTACTTTAAGATGGAGACATAGGGTTTATTTGTGATTGTAAAGTCTAGGGCCCCATCCACATCTGAGCATTTTTGTGGGTTTCCCTGCATCCAATTTGCATGTCAGGAGAGTGTAACCGGCTCTCAATGGAGCCGGTTCACACAGCTCCAGGATGGCTGCGGAGCGGTTTTTAGAAGAGTCCCGTGCGTCTTCTGGTCTGTTTCGGGCCTTATAATCCCTGAAACAGAGAGCAGGGATGCTCCAGACCCCTGCTGTGAGCCGCTCAGCACAGCAGTGTGAACCCAGCCTAAAGCTCCAAATACCCCAAAGCTCCAAAAGCCTGAAACTCCAAAAGCTACATGAGCTACTTTTGAGGCAGATTTGGGCATTCTTGGCCCCATAGACTTTAATTGGAAGGTCCGAAAACGCTCAAATCTAGTGTTTTTGAAAAAAAATTCAGGCATAGTCAAGGCATTTTGAGCCTGTAAGAACTGGTCTCCTCCACTTAGTGCTTTCCATTACCTCAAACAAAACTCCTGAAGTTTGAATTTGAATACACATGCAAAACACTTGGAATACGCTTCCAAATATGAATGGCAAAACACTCAAAATGCCTGAAAATCGCTCTCTGCTTAGGTGTGACTGTAGCCTAAATGTAAGAACAAAAGCAATTGTGATCCTTATCAATGCACTTGGAGATCTAGAGTTATTGGTGTCTTACCAGCAGTAACAGATATTTTTTTAATTTAAATCTTTTATTTTCCAAACAAATTTTTTCACATGCATTACAGGCAATCATTTTATACATATTTATACTCAGGAGAGGGGGCGTGGGGATTAAACATCTCATAATACATCTCTATTTATATTTATACCATAGGTTCATATCCTCAGCTTATTCTTTCCTCTATTTCCTTCTCCTTCCCTTCTTCTCCCCTCCTCCCTCTCCCTCTCCTCTCCTCCCCTCCATTCCCCTTCGATCTCCTCCCACTATCCCCTCATCCTCTCCTCCCCTGAGTCAGTATTTCCTTACGTTTTACCTGTGATTATCTCTAGCCTAGTACTTACCCCTTATCCCCTCGCCCCATCCCCCCCCCCCCTCCAAAAAAAAAAAAAAAAAAAAGGGCAGATACAGTTTCTCTCTCCTCCTCTCCTCCCCCCCCCTCCCCCCCCGGGCCCGGGGCCAGCCTGCAGAGGACCATCTCTTCCGTGTCTACTTTCTACAAGCGGCTATTTATATGTTCTATGGGTCAGTATTACAGTCATCCAGGTTTCTCTCCAGGAGGGCCTTACCCTCTTCAGATCTCAAAAAGATATTCCAAGGGGACCAAATTTCTATATATCTATCCTCTTGATGTTGTGAAGAGAGGACCAAATTTTCCAATTTTTTTATTTCTTCTACTTTCTGCATCCATTTCCTCACTGTGGGGGGTGTTGTTGTTTTCCATGTTAATGGAACACAGGCCTTGGCCGCATCTACCAGGTGACATATTACCAACTCTCTATATTTTCTTTCCGGTATCTGTGATATATGAAATAGGAAAAAGAGTGGGTCGTCTGGTATTCTATACTCTGATATCTTCTGGATGATACGGCCAATCTCTGTCCAGTAATTCTTTAATTTTGGGCAGTCCCAGAAAATATGTAACATTGTGCCTACCTTTGACTGACACCTCCAGCAAAGATCTGATGTGTCCGGGAAATATCTCCTCAGTCTCTCTGGTGTCTTATACCATCTGGTAAAGATTTTAAAGTTTGTTTCTTGTGTTTTTACACAAATTGACAACTCATGTGTGAACCTCAGAACTTGTTCAGTTTGTGCCTTACTAAAATTTCTCCCCAACTCCCGTTCCCATTCCAATACGCAGGGCAGTTTGTCATTCTCTTTTACCCTTGATAATATTGTATAGTTATATGCTAGCATATGGGACTTTATCCCCTTTTCTAGGCACAGTTTTTCAAATTTATTGGGGGGTCTATCGTAACATCTCGGATTAGCTAGTGTTTTCAGAAAATGGGTGATCTGTAATGCGCTCCAAAAACTTAGTCTACCCATCTCCATCAATTCTTTAATAGTCAACCACCTCCCTTCCTTTATGTAATTAAAAGCGTTGAGATCTCCCTTCCTCCGTAAATACTCAAAGGGTCTATCTTCCAGACCTGGGGAAAATTCAGGGTTCCCCAGGATTGGATATAGTGGGGATATCTCTGAAGTTATCCCAATTAATGGGAACGCTATCTTACAGTTTCTAAGGGTGGTCCCTATCAAAGGATGCTTAGCTATGTCTCTAAGGGAGGCCATTGAGCACCAGGGGGCTCTTGTCAGTTCTATGTGTGACTGCGCTTCTTCCATCTGCACCCATAGTTTGGTATTTTTGTGTCTGTTCCAATCTATTACTCTACTGAGGTGTGTAGCTTGGTAATACCTACGTAGGTCTGGAACTGCCAGTCCTCCCTGTTCCTTAGGACGTATTAGTTGAGTGCGCCGTATTCTAGGTTGTTTGTAAGCCCATATAAAATCAAAAACTATTTTTTGGCATTGTTTAAAATATTTTACAGGGATCCGTATTGGTAGTGTTTGTAAAAGATAAAGAAATTTAGGTAGGATGTTCATTTTAATTATGTTACAACGCCCTATCCATGAGTGTAGGCCCATTTTCCATTTATTTAACAGCAGTTTCACCTTTTGAAGCAGTGGGGGGAAGTTTAGCCCGAAAATTTTATTAATATTGGATGTTAATCGTGTTCCTAGGTACGTAAGAGCTGTATCTGTCCATTTAAATCTGAAATTTTCTTTCATTTGTTCTATTAATCCCTGTGGGCAATTTACCCCCAGTGCCTCAGATTTAGTGAAATTGATCTGCAAATTGGAAAGCGATTTATATCTTCTAAACTCTTTCATTAGATTCGGGATCGAGATCAGGGGGTTTGTCAGGGAGAACATCATATCGTCAGCATATGCTGAAATTTTATATTGGACCTCCTTTATTTTAATTCCTGTTATATCTTGGTTTAGGCGTACTGTGCAGAGGAATGGTTCCAATGACAGGGCAAAAAGGAGTGGAGAGAGGGGGCATCCTTGCCGTGTCCCGTTTGAGATTTGGAAGGTCTCCGAAACTGTTCCATTAACTTGTACTCTAGCTACAGGGTTAGAGTATATGGATGTAATCCATTTTAACATTTTATTTCCAAAACCTCCGAATCGTAGTACTGAGATCATAAAATTCCAATTAACCCTGTCAAAGGCTTTCTCTGCGTCTGTGTTTACAAATACGCTTCGTATCTTAGCTTTGTCTACTATATGGAGAAGGTTAAGTACTTTAGTAGTATTGTCTCGTGCTTCCCGTGTAGGGACAAATCCCACTTGATCTAAATGGATCAGTTTAGGAATATGTTGTTGTATCCTGTTTGCTATAATCTTAGAAAAAATCTTTAAATCTAAATTAAGTAAAGAAATAGGCCGGTAACTTCCACAAAGAGATGGGTCTTTCCCCTCTTTGGGGATCACTGAAATTTGAGCTAGTATGGTATCTCTGGCAAATCTTGCTGTCGTACTAAGGGAGTTAAAAAATTTAACCATAAACGTAGTCAGAGAGGCGGACAGTGTTTTATAGTATTGAGCCGATAAGCCATCTGGGCCTGGGGCTTTACCTAATTTGGTGTTCTTTATAGCACCTTGGAGTTCTTCTATTGTTATGGGTTTTTCCAGTTCCTCTCTGTCTTGTTCTCTAATCTGGGGCATTTGTGATTGGATCAAATAATTATTTATTTGTTCTTGTGTGGGAGATTTAGTCTGAAGATTATACAAAGATTTATAGAACTCTTGAAATTCTTTAACTATATCTTTTTGTTTTGTGATTTTCTGTTTTTGGGAGGATATTAAGTGTGGGATATAATTTCTTTGTCTTTGTTCTCGTAGAGATCTAGCTAAATAACTTCCGCATTTATCCCCTGATTCATATGAAAATTTTTTGCTTATTTGTAACGCTGCTTTGGCTTTATATTGAAGTAGATCTGAGATTTGTGTTCTTTTTACTTTTAGTTCTTTTTCTAACGATGCGGATAGCGTTTGTTTATGTTGGATTTCTATGACTGCTAGTTCTTCTAATAGTAGTTTTAGCTTTTCCCTGCGTTGACGGTTAATCCTAGTCCCGTGTTTGATCAATATTCCCCGAATGACCGTTTTGTGTGCTTCCCAAATATTTCCGGGTTCACATTCTGAGTTGTCATTTGTTTTAAAATAGAAATCTAGTTCTTTAGTTACGTCTTCCAAAATCTCTTTGTCCTGCAGTAAGCTTTCATTCAGTCTCCATTGCCTAGATCTAACATTCCTAATATCCTGTAGGGCATATTTCATAAAAATAGGAGCATGGTCACTCCAGGTAATAGAACCTATACTAGTTTCTTGCACTGCATCTAATTGGACATGAGGAACCAGGAAATAATCTATTCGTGAATAGGACCTATGTGGGGCTGAAAAGAAAGTGTAATCTCTGTCTGTAGGAAAGTGCAACCGCCAAATATCGATTAGTTGGTTTTTTTGTAGGGTTTTAGCTATTCGGTTACGTATTCCCGCAGACAGGGACGACACCCCCGTGGAAGTGTCTTCAGTTGGGTTCAATGGGGCATTTAAATCTCCCCCCAAAATCAGGTGTCCTTCTGAAAACTCAGTCAGACGATCCAGTACTGTATTCAGAAATCTTTCTTGATGTTCATTAGGGGTATATATTGTTGCTAATGTGGTCAAGACATCTCCTATTTTCCCCTTTACAAATAAAAAACGTCCTCCTGGGTCTTTAATCTGGTCTATTAAAACCCATGGTACTCTATTTGCAAGTAAGATTGACACCCCTTTTGACTTTGCCTCCTGGTTTGTCGCATGATAGACAGTCGGAAAAAACTTACTTTTTAGAAATGGTAATTTATCGTCTCTGAAATGAGTCTCCTGGATGAGTGCGATATCTGATCCGTAACGTTGTAGTTCGTGTATGAGAATACGCCTCTTCTCAGGTATATTTAATCCTTTAACATTTAATGATATAATATTGATTATCTCCATAGTCTGACCCCGGGTGATCCAAGCGGAGAGAGAGAGAGAGAGAGAGAGAGAGAGAGAGAGAGAGAGAGAGAGAGAGAAGAAGAAAAAAGAGAGGAAGAAAAAAAAAAAAAAAAAAAAAAAAAAAAAAAAAACACCCCAAAAAAAAAAAAACAAAAAAAAAAAAAAAAGGACAAAAAAAAAAAAAAAAAAAAAAAAAAAAAAAAGAAAAACTAAAAAGGTAAAAATTAAGGAAAAAAAAACAAAAACAAATAATAAATAAAAAAAAAAAAATTTAGCACTATTTTATGCTAATGGGGTGCTCACCGTATAAGACGGTATATGAGCCTCCCCTTTCTTTGAGGTATTAAACAAGGATGATCGGATGTGGAGCTCCAGGCTTCTCCTTTTTTTTTTTTTTTTCTTCTCATCACCTCTCATTGCCTTCCTTTGTCCCTATACACTTAACTACTCAGCCATTCACCTATGTTGGCTAATTTATTCAGCTAGAAAGAGTACGCAGAGCAGGAGGGGGGGGGAGTACTCTCCCCCCCTCCCCCCCCAGGGGAGAGGGTCACAACGAGCGCAGCGGGGAGAGCCCGTGGGACCCAGGGGAGGCAAGAGAAGGGAAGAAAAGAAAAAAGGGGGGGCCAGCCAAGTCCCCATAAGTTTTGTGATCTCCTATTTTCCTAGTGTCTCCTAGTGTTTAATTTACGTGATCAGTGCCAGAACCTGTGTCCAAAGACTAAAAACAACATCCAATCCACCATCAGTACATTTTACATTGTCATACATGTTCCCTGGAGGGGAAAACAAAAAAAAAATTAAAAGTGATTTTTATGTGATTCTTATGTAATTATTAATGGGTGTTTACACAAACAACAAAAACACAATATTATCTTATTGTTCCGTGTCTCCTCCTTTTCTTACCCCCTTATCTTACCCTTCTATCGAGGAGAGAAAGAAAAAAAAAAAAAAAAAAAAAAAAAAAACCCACATTTAAAACATATATTCTCAAGTGTCAAAAAAAAAAAAAACATATTCAATATTAATATTACCCTCGTGCAAAAAAAAAAAAAAAAAAAAAAAAAAAAACATTAGTTTTCCCATCTTGGGAAACAAATTACTATCTTTATAGGGGGGATTACATCTCACCCCCTTAACCAGTGCCAATTCTTTCCCCTTACCCCTGTGCTCCCCTCCTAGCTGGTTCCCCATCCCCTCCACTCCTCTCCATTCCCTCCTCTCCCTCCTCCCTAAGTCCCCCGCCTCCCCCCACTGCATAGTCAGGGTCCCCCTAAGCCCGGGGGGAGACAAAAAGGAAAAAAAAAAAAAATTCCGGAACAAAGTACAGAGGGACATCCTCACATTGTGAGGGGGTCTCCTTCCTCCCCCACTTTTCAATCCCCCCTCTTCCCCCCTTTCGTTTTTAGTAGCTCCATATCTAGGTCTGAGCGGGCCAGTCCTCTGAAAAAAAAAAAATGTTACCACTGAAAACAAATATGTATAGGAAAAAAGGGACAAAGGCCATCATCTACAGATAACTCATAGTCCTTCCACTAGCTGAGAAAAAAAAAAAAGCAAAAGAGAAAAAAAAAAAAAAAAAGGGAGGTAGGATGAAGGTCCAAAAAAGCCTTTCCAGATTCTTCTATCTTATGTCTGCTTTCTTTCCTTTTTCTTTCCTTTTCCCTTTACACTTCTTAGTCATCTCTTCCTCCTCCTCTTAAGAGTCCACGTTAAACTATCTTTATTTTCTTGTGAGGTTAACCCTCTGACTCCCTCCGGTGCCCAAATGTCCTCCTATATATGGAATGTACATAAGCCAGTTCTCAATCTGAATGGGGGCAGTATCCAAGAAAGAAAATAATCCCGGGAGATCATCTGGTGTGCGAACTATAAATGATCGTGAATCTCTGCGAAATCTAACCGTAAGTGGGAACCCCCATCTATACGTGCATCCTTGCTCCTTTGCCAGTTGCAAAATGGGGCGCAAAAGGGCTCTTCGCTGCAATGTTGCCCGGCTTAAATCCGATAGGATCTTAATAGGGGCTCCCTCAAAGTCCACATCTCCTGTATCCCATGCTATCCTTAGTATCTGCTCCTTCTCTATGTAGTGGTGTATGCGGCATATTATATCTCTAGGTCTTTTTATGTCCCTCGACCTCGGTCCTGCAGCTCTATGAACCCTATCCACTTCTATAACTTTCTCAGGGTTTTTCAGGATCTGTTGAAATATCGCTTTTACCACCGCTTCGAGGTCTTCACCCCCCTGGGTTTCTGGCAAGCCTCGGAGTCGCAGATTGTTCCTGCGACTCCTATCTTCGAGCTCCTCTGTGTGCAGCTGGAGGTCTATAATCCTAGTCTCTTGGATGTTTAATGCTTTTTGAAAAGAGTCCGCACGCGTATCTGCTAGGGCTAGCCTTTCCTCCCCCTCTTTAGTCCTTTCTGATAGATTATTTATCTCGGTCCTGACCGTTTTAATATCTTGGCGGTGTGTTTCCTCTAATCTGAGGATCAGAGCTTCTATGTCTTTACAGGTGGGCAGGGAGTTCAGTACCTCTTTAATATTTCTTATGTCCCTCTCCAGGGTCCCCTCTCCTTTAGGTTCCATCTTCCCAGAGACATCCCTCTGGGGACACATTACATCTGGTCCCATCTCTTCCCCCATTGCTAGCGCTGACACCATACCTCTGTCCCGTCTCTCCTGGGACTCTTGGGTCTGCTGAGTGTGCTGTATGTGCTGCATCATCTCCGGCGCTTGGTGTGTTTGGTATGCGCCCACGTGGGTCGGGGCTGGAGCCGCGTCTTTCACCGTCACTCCTACCTTCAGGGGTGTGCCTTCCTGCTTCTCCACAGATCGCCGCGTCTCCTCTGTCTCCACCGGGGCGCCCGCTGAAGAGGTAAAATATTGTTGTATATTCCCTTGGCTTATCCGGGAGTGGACTTTCTCCTTCACTGAGCGGGTCTGATACCTCCCGCCGTCAGTCATGCCTTAGTGTCCTTTTTCTTTTGCTGGAAAGAGATGGCCGGTTCTTCTCTTCCCACTCTCCCTCTGATTAGCAGTGGAAGGACTGTGATACACGGTGTTTCACCTGCTTGCAATCTCCATAGAGCCTGGAGCTCTCACCACCACGTCCTCACGTCCTCACCCGATCATGACCAAGCTCCTCCCTCCGTCAGTAACAGATATTTTAGCCAGGGAAGCCAACTGAAATGTTCAAAAAATATTGACATTACATTTAAAGAAGCAGGAGAAGAAGACAGTTAGACGATCGGGAACACAAGGTAACAAGGAAGTGAGAACAAGATCTGAATAATACATTTGAGTATTATTTGCATGTACTGTTAAAGTATTGCTGTAAGCAAATATACTACCAAGAAAAATATGAAGAAGAGTAGGGCTCTAAGGATAGAGCCTTGTAGTACACTAGGAGTTGGAGAGAAGATAGTGAGGAAATTATAGATACTATAGAGTTGATTTACTAAAGGCAAATAGGCTGTTCACGTTGCAAGAGAATTTGCCTCAATCAGGGCCGATCCTAGGGTCACAGACGCCTGGGTGCAGAAATATTTCTGGCGCCCCCACGTGGGCGTGGTCATCTTACCAACTCCTCCCCTTTACAAATGTTTCTATGACAACGACTTCAACACAGAGATGTTCCCGTAAGAAGTCTTCGTTACCCTGGGATCCTCCCATGATCTTTTACCAATAAAGAAAATACAGGAAGAGCGTACAATAATGAGACCTGGAGGGGAGTCTCTCTGATGCACACAGAGGGGGCTTCTGTTACAGAGTCTATTAGAAAGAGCCCCCAGACATAGTACAGGAGATGGTCAGAGACTGTAGACATGATACTAGAGACGGTCAGAGACTGCAATCCTAGTACAGGAGATGGTCAGAGACTGCAATCCTAGTACAGGAGACGGTCAGGCTGCACACAATACAGGAGATGGTCAGAGACTGCAGACATGATACTAGAGACGGTCAGAGACTGGAGACATGTTACAAGAGATGGTCAGAGACTGCAGACATGTTACAAGAGATGGTAGTAAATAATGGCCGATCGGCCCTCTCACCTGACCCAGCGATACAGCAACAACGGTTCCTCTGATCAGGAGTCAGCTCACTCTGAATTGCCCGTGGCGACTCCGCTGGGTAGAGCCCAGATCTGTATTCCTGCAATGACTCCATTCCTTCCTCCACCAGGGATGGCGCCAGGCTGTGTGGCTTTCTCTCTCTGATGGTGTTCTCTCAGCACTGCCCTCTCCCTCTGGAGTCCTGGGTGCCCTTCCCTGAAAGCTTCCCCGGGCTCCTGGCTTTCTCTCTCCCATTCAGCTGAGCATGCTGTGTGGGCTGCAGTTTCCGTGTTACAGTGGGGCTGCCAGTCCTTGGGACCACATGTCCCACAATCCTTTTCTTTGCTCCTTTGTTTTTTCTTCCCTGGCCGTTATGAAGGCGGGGGAAGAAACATAGTGCGCCGCTCACTAGTACAGCATCGCACGAGGAGGTGAGGGAGAGGGGAAATAAGAGCCTGCGGCTGCAGTGGCATCACTAGGGTTGGTGTCACCTGGTGCAGTAAAACATGGTATCACCCCCTCCACCAACTATAGTCGTCCCTCAGTACAGACCCCACTCCATTAAGTATAGACCCCCCCTCCGTCAGTGCAGACCCTTCACTAAGTATAAATACCTCCGTCAGGACAGACCCCCCCCATTAGTATAGACCCCCAGGACAAAACACCCCCCTTTATCAGTATAGACCCCCCTCAGGACAAACCTTTCCCCCCCTACATTAGTACAACCCCCCCAGAACAAACCACCCCCTCCATTAGTACAGACCCCCCAGGACAAACCACCCCCCCTCCATTAGTACAGACCCCCCAGGACAAACCACCCCCCCTCCATTAGTACAGACCCCCCAGGACAAACCACCCCCTCCATTAGTATAGACCCCCCAGGACAAACCACCCCCCACATTAGTATAGACCCCCCAGGCCGAACCACCCCCCACATTAGTATAGACCCCCTCAGGACAAACCACCCCCCCACATTAGTATAGACCCCCCAGGACAACCCCCCAACATTAATATAGACCCCCCCCAGGACAAACCCCCCCTACATTAGTATAAACCCCCCAGGACAAACCAGCCCGCCACCCACATTAGTATAGACCCCCAGGACAAACCACCCCCCCCCCCCCCCACATTAGTATAGACCCCCTCAGGACAAACCACCCCCCCCCACATTAGTATAGACCCCCCCAGGACAAACCACCCCCCCCCCCCCACATTAGTATAGACCCCCCAGGCCGAACACCCCAAATTAGTATAGACCCCCCCCAGGACGAACACCCCAAATTAGTATAGACCCCCCCAGGACAAACCACCCCCCCACATTAGTATAGACCCCCCAGGCCGAACCTCCCCCCGCATTAGTATAGACCCCCCAGGACAAACCCCCCACCCCCCATTAGTATAGACCCCCCCAGGACAAACCACTCCCCACATTAGTATAGACCCCCCCCCAGGACAAACCAGCCCCCATACATTAGTATAGACCCCCCAGGACAACCCCCCCTACATTAATATAGACCCCCCAGGACAAACCACCCCCCACATTGGTATAGACCCCCCCAGGACAAACCACCCCCCCACATTAGTATAGACCCCCCAGGACAAACCACCCCCCACATTAGTATAGACCCCCCCAGGACAAACCCCCCCACATTAGTATAGACCCCCCCCCAGGACAAACCCCCACATTAGTATAGACCCCCCAGGACAACCCCCCCCCACATTAGTATAGAGCCCCCAGGACAACCCCCCCCCATTAGTATAGAGCCCCCAAGACAACCCCCCCACATTAGTATAGAGCCCCCAGGACAACCCCCCCCACATTAGTATAGACCCCCCTAGACAAACCCCCCCACATTAGTATAGACCCCCCCAGGACAAACCCCCACATTAGTATAGACCCCCCAGGACAACCCCCCCCCCACATTAGTATAGAGCCCCCAGGACAACCCCCCCACATTAGTATAGACCCCCCAGGACAACCCCCCCCACATTAGTATAGAGCCCCCAGGACAACCCCCCCCCCCACATTAGTATAGACCCCCCCAGGACAAACCCCCCCCCCCACATTGGTATAGACCCCCCAGGACAAACCACCCCCCCCCCACATTAGTATAGACCCCCAGGACAAACACCCCCACCCCACATTGGTATAGACCCCCCAAGACAACCCCCCCCCACATTAGTATAGACCCCCCAGGGGCCAGGACAAACCCCCTCCAGATTAGTAGACCCCCTAGGACAAACCCCTCCACATTAGTATGGACCCCCCAGGACAAACCCCCCCCCCCACATTAGTATAGACCCCCCAGGACAAACCACCCCCCCACATTGGTATAGACCCCCCCCCCCCCTAGACAAACCACCCCCCCACCACTAGGCTAATTAAAACCACCCGGGCGGCAGCTGGAGAGGACAGTGTGCAGCCGCGCCGCCCGGGTGGAGAACAGAGCGCGTGTGAGGCTTGTGCTGGTGGGCAGAAGGCGGAAGTTAAACACAGGACTCCTCCTGTGTTTAACTTCCGCCTCCCGCCCACCAGCACAAGCCTCACACGCGCTCTGTTCTAAACAAGTCGGGCTCGGCCACGGAGCGCCGCCCCCCCCCCCCCCCGTGGCGTCACGGCGCGGCCGCTCCCGCGGCCGCGGCCGCGACAGGCAGAGAGAGCCGCGCCGCCTACGGAGAGGAGAGGAGGAGGGAGCGGAGCACTCTGGCGCTCCAGCGCCCCCACCTCTGTGGCGCCTGGGTGCACTGCACCCCGTGCACCCCGGGACGGACCGGCCCTGGCCTCAATGCTTAGTGAATGCGGTGAAGTTTCACATTGCAAAGAATATCCAATCACTTCGTTTCATGGTAAGTGTGAAATCCTTGTTGTAGATGATCTAATGGGAAATTTGTTGAAATTAGCTGAGAGAGGGAGAGACAGTTAGCCAGTTCTGAGTGAATGTTTTTTTCGAAATGTTTGAATAGGAGAAGATGTAATACAAGATGTCTGCTTGAGAAGGCCAAGGAGCCAATGTCTGCTTGAGAAGGCCAAGGAGCCAATGTCTACTTGAGAAGGCCAAGGAGCCAATTTCTACTTGAGAAGGCCAAGGAGCCAATGTCTACTTGAGAAGGCCAAAGGGTCCAAAAAGTGTTTTGATTTTAGGACTATGAGTTTTTAGGAGGGAGGGCAATTGGCAGCAGAAAATACTAAATTAAAAGTCATGTTGCAGCAGGAAATAAAGAAGATAAGTTGCAAGGAATGAGATCAAGAAAGCAACAAGGTTAGATATGGCAATGGGAGAAGAAGGCCAACTAATATAATAATAAATATTATATAAATAATATTATATTATAAATATATGCAGTAATATAAATATATCATAGAAAAAAATATAATATACCAACTATTTGTGTTCTGAGGACAACCTAAAATTTGGGATTTTCTTTTACTTCCACTTTTGGTGAAAAGTAAAAGAAAATACCTGTAGATCATGTCAGAAAGCTGGTGAAATGATAACTTCCTGTGCCCAAGGAAGGGTTATTGAGATGAGGAGGGGGAAGCAGATGTGGAGAGGTCTATGTTCTTTGTAATGCAGCAGAAATGAAGTAGGCTTGCTGTGTTTCAAAGGGATAAAACATGGGGGGATGTCCATGTTTTGCAGAAATGTAGGAAATATGTGTTTTTTTTGCCTTGATATATGGTTTAAAGACAATTTTTGGGTTTGAGTTCTACTCTACGGGTGTGAAGCATGTTGAGGTGAAAGCCAGAGGAAACATCTGGGCAGGCAGACTGGGTTGTAAAGCGAGGCACTTTCTGTACTGTATCTCATTTGAACATTTATTTATCAGTTTTGGACAGATTAAGTAATGCCTGTGTCTCTAGATTTAAGGGAGATTTCCCTTAACTTCCTCTCATTTAAGCATGAAATCAGCTCATAGACAGTTGTCAGTGGAAGAGCTGTCCCATTGGAAGATTTCCCCTCATCTCTTGATCCAGTGATAACTCAAACTTTTCCAGTGACAGTAGTAACCAGAACAAACAGAGAGGCTAGTTCTCCTCAGCAGGGACCTAGGCCAAAATTAAAGCCCAACCCTACTCTATCCAAAGCTCGATTTATAGAAACTTTGATGAAATTACTGAGGTTTCTGGAGAAAACCAATCAGAGATCCACCTAGATACATTTTACAGTAGTTTCTAGGGTGAATTCAAGTTGTTATTGTTCTTAATTCCTACAGGCTAACTTTGATACCAATTTCGAGGATCGGAATGCGTTTGTAACTGGTATAGCCAGATACATTGAACAAGCTACAGTCCATTCCAGCATGGTAAGTGACTTCTAAATTCAGTCTAAATGTGAATGCACTTTTAGAATGAGGCCAGTATTGGCACATCTATATTTCTGCCATGGCAGGTATACTTTAAATGAAGCATAGTCAACCGAATGCCGCTATTTTTTTAAGAAGCTAAAAGTCTTACCGTGGCCTGTCAACTAACTGTATATTACACATGTGTTATATACATTATATATTAATAAAATCGCATAAAATAACATGACATAAAATGTTTATGCTGCAGAATGAGATGCTGGAAGAAGGACAAGAGTACGCGGTCATGCTGTACACATGGAGGAGCTGCTCTAGAGCCATTCCACAGGTAAAAAAAATCTATTTTGCATGTAACTGTCAGAAATATATGATTTCATTGGTTTGATGTGACCATACATGCAGCAGTCAGGTAGACAGCAAAGAACACCTACAGTGGTGTATTTTGGTTTTGTGCTGCCCTAGGCAAGACTAAAATCGGATGCTCCTCTTCCCCCAGCATCTAAATTTGCCCCAATACAGCCGCGGTTCTCGTCTCAGGGTCTGATGAGCAGTGTTCATTTTGACATCAAATTTCGATTTCGTTTTAGTTATAGTCTTGACTAAAATGCTATTTTAGTTTTAGTTTTATTTTAGTCTTTTGACTAAAATGCCATTTTAGTTTTAGTCCTATTTTAGTCATCTGAGTTGTTTTAGTTTTAGTCATATTTTAGTCGACTAAAATCTCCAGTACATTTTAGTCGACTATTATTATTACTACTATTATTCTAATAACATGTTTATTATTCATGGTATTAAGTTTTGAACATACACTACAGACAGATTTCGCCGTTGTGATATAAATTCAATTTAGTTTTAGTCATAGTCTTCTGACTAAAATACCATTTTAGTTTTAGTCGTATTTTAGTAATCTGAAATGTTTTGGTTTTAGTTCACTAAAATAGTATTAATTTAGTAGAAGAAAATATTTTAGTTGACAAAATTAACACTGCTGATAAGGAAGCCGCAGCTTTTCACAGCGAACAGCTGTGGCTTCCTCATCAGATCCTGAGACGTGATTCGTCCAAGTGCCACATATGTAATCAATGGATCACAGGATGGGGTCAGTGGGGCAGAGAATGAGGCGGCACTGATGAGGAGGCACTGATGAAGCTGCACTGATAGGGGGCCCTGAAGGGCACATATAGGCAGCACTGATGGGCACTAATAGGCGGCGCTGATAGGTGGCACTGATGGGCACTAATAGGCGGCACGAATGGGCACTAATAGGCATTACTGATGGGCACTAATAGGCAGCACTGTCCAGCTAGCTTGCTTGCTCTGAGGGGTTCATGCTGGGACCTGTAGCCCTTCACTTTTGAGGTAGTCACATCCCCCAAAAGTGAAGGACTACAAGTCCCAGCATGAACCCCTCCTCTTTGTATGGGTCTCTGGCTCTGCCCCAGCTGCCTCATGACACTGCACACACGGTTCCAGCCTCATCTCAGAGTTTTTGGTGTTCCTTTCCCTCAGGAAAGCAGAGGAGGAGGCCTCCCTCTGCAATAGGGTGAGGATATGACATGAAGTCACTGGTTGCTAGACTAGCAACCAGTGGGCAGTAGAGCCAATGGTGGACCCAGCTACGGGTCTCGGCCATCTCTCCGGCGGCCTTTCTTAGGGCATAAGCTTGGCGGCCCAGTCCACCCCTGTTCTCTGCAGTTCTCAGCGAGAGGACTCCTCTCTAGTGTCCCTTCTGCCTGGAGGGCTGGTGCCACCCCCTGTAAAATGCCACCCAAGGCAAACGCCTTGTTTGCCTTGTGGCAGATACTCCCCTGCATACCTGCAGCTATATGTTTCAAATTGTGGGATCCACATAAGGTATGCTGAAATCAGGATTTGAAATGAAAACTTAAAGCTGTATACACTCAATATACAAATTTTGTCTGGTTCTTCAGGAACTGATATTCGCTTTGTGAGTGGCCCTGTCAGAAGCCTTCCACTCAACATCTTTCAATTAAAAAAGCCAGGCGACAAATTGATGGCTAGACAGCGGCTGCATCAAATTAGATGCAGCCGACATTCTGGTACTCTGGCAGGCACTGGCATCAGCTGGCAGAATACAGTAGCCGCAGTGGGACATTCTTCCATCAGTTCTGTATAGTGTGGATGGGGGAATTTGTTAGGGTGAATGAAAATTATTTATGTGTGTGTAGCACAGACCCCAAACTGGGCTGACTGATTTATACCAGGTTCCATTCCCTGTGAGGCCCATGGCAGCCAAGCACCACACAGCAGTAACTCAACTCAGAAAGCAGGCAGTGCATGTTCTTTTGTAGTTTATTTTCTGGTTCACCTTGGGTAGGGTACGGGTGAGCTTTGGGAGACTCAAGACTAGCAGAAAGATAATGAAGGACACTTCTGACTGTACTGTCTCTTCAGGGTGCAACCACCCTATTGTATTCAGTCTCTAGTGAGCTACAACTCAAAAGACACCATTGCAAAGGTAAAACCTGAGTCAGCAAACTGGAGTGAGCTCTCCACAAACATTGAAAAGACAGGCTTGTACTCACTGTACCCTGTGTACTTTAACGCTTACGTGCAGTACCAGCCAGCCTCTGTATTGGATGCCTCCAGGTCAGATCCTCTGCAGACTTCCTGTACTGCTCTTCAGGAACTCTGGGTGTGGGTCCCCTAGCTCTAGCCGGAGCTGGGACCGAAATGGCCTCTTCTAAGCTGCAGCTTTCAGCCCAGAGGGCCTCAGCCCTCAGGCTGGGTGTTCTCCCATAGGAACAAGGATCCGGCTGTTACAGGCCACAGCCTATTTATACCCCCTACTGGCCACTCTTCCTGCCAGGGATTGGCTGAGGTGGTATGAATATGCAAATGTGGGTCCACCTCTTCCACCCAATTTTAGAGCCTTCCAGAAATCAGTGGGAAGCAGTTGAGCCTGCACCAGCACAACCCAGAACAGCCAAAAGCAGTTGAACACTGCTCCACTGCTACAGAGAAGCCAAAAAACTAAGTTTGTTTCAACTATTAGCAACCTTGTTAGAAGGGTGCTACGTGTGTATACCCTGCTTCAAAACATACAGAGAGACATCTATCTCTTCAGTTTTTCATCCAGCAAACCACAGACTATCTTGTCAGTAATCTGGTTATTTGTGAACACCTGCTTGTAATGTAGGAGTGTAATTTCTAAACACACCAACTTCCAGCATATCACTATCTAATCAAAGTATAGTTGTGTAACCAAGATTGTATTTACCATAATGGCACATGTGGACAAGTGCCTAGAGCAGCAGGACTAGAGGGTCAGCACTAAAACTCAAATTATAAAAATTGTGATACATTTTTAATTATTTGGTTCCATTCTTCTGACCAGCTCTGAACATTGGTGGCTAAATTCAGCAATAGAACTGTGGTAGACACAGAATAGTCAGAGGAGTCAAAAGCCTCTCTGTACCCTAAGGAACACTAAACTATAACTCCTTTATTTTATTTGGTGGTCAAAATAGTCCTACATATACAGCAGGCCACATACTATCTCCAATTGAGCATTCTAGTTGTAGCTTTATCACATGACCCTAGGAAAAAGGGAGGCTTGTTATTATTTGTGTTCAAAAATCAAATGACACCTACAATAACATGTGATAAATGAAAACAAAATATAATAAAATACAGTATATATATATATATATATATATATATATATATATATGTAAATGCATGTGAATATGAGCTGCATGTCTTAAAGTGGAGGTCCGCCGACAATACAAATAATTTTTTTTTTAAACAATTTAGACCCTTACATATGGTCAATGTTACACTCACATATTTGGTAACAGATATCCCTCGATGTCCGGTTTGGTAGCAAAAACGTAGTTTTAAAATCTGTTGCTGGCAGGTTTCATCTTCCTGGATGCGGTGAATGCTGAGCTACAAGCATTCACCTCTCGTTCCCGTGCATGCCCAGTTTGTACTTCCACGTTGCCATCACAACGGGCGGCTTTGTTGGAAGTTCCCGCCCCATTGTGATGGCAATGAAGATAACACTGAACACACACAGATAAAGCAAAGCTCATGAATCTCACGAGAATTTGTGGCGGGCATCTGCACTGACTCCTTGGAATAATGACACAGAGCTCCCAGGAGAGAGTGCGGCGCCGGATATTAGGACCATACCCAACCATCCCCGCAGGTGGTTATAGACAGGAAACTAACAGATATACAGGTATATCCTCTTAAAATAAAATAAATTCTTCCATTTAACAATGTAAGCAATGCAATAATGCGATGGAGCTAAACTTAGAAATTTGTGTGGATCTCCGCTTTATAGCTAAGAAAAGGTTCTATATCAGTTCTGGAGAGCTTGCCAGGATCACGTACAGATATGTGATTTTGCGCTTAAGGGCCACCCTGCCACAGTATATGTACATGGGGTGGTCTTTAGTGGTTAAGACTCTCTGTCTGAAACTCCCTCGCCAGGGATAAGGATAGAAGAATTCCTCATATGCTAGTATGTCATAAAAAGTATATATGTAAAAGGTTTCAAATACTTACATTCAAAAGATAAAGACAGGCATATCTGAGTATGTAAATAGAAACCGAAACTGCAGCTACGGCTATGTGCTCCACCTGCACTCTAAGTACCTGAAGTGACATGTCACAGAAGCTCCACCCAAAGCGTTTCATCAGTTGCATCTGACGTCATCAGGGGTCACATTAGGACAGGGGTCTTCAAACTACGGCCCTCCAGTTGTTCAGGAACTACAATTCCCATCATGCCTAGTCATGTCTGTGAATGTCAGAGTTTTACAATGCCTCATGGGATGTGTAGTTCTGCAACAGCTGGAGGGCCATAGTTTGAGGATCCCTGCATTAGGACATATTTCTACATTATGATAAATTCTTCTATCCTGATCTCTTTGGAGGGAGTTTCATACAGAGAGTCTTAAGGCCTAATGCACACTGGATGCAGCTGCTGTTTTTGGCTTCAGGAGCTTTTCTCTACAGCCAGTAAACTCCCCAGCATGTTATCCTATGTATCCATGCACACATACGGGTCAATTCACGAAAGGTTATTGCATGCCATATTGAAGGTCATTTGACCCATTTTTCAGAAATATCGCATGAGATAAAAAAAAGAGTCAATTCATCAAAGTAAAATATTGAATGTGAGGTAAATACCGCACATTTGTTAAAATTGTGAGATAAATACCGCAAAAGAACATGAGATAAATCATTGAAATCAAATCACTTAAAAACACACATTCGTTATTTATCACCTGGTGTTTGCTGGCGGTACTTTAGAAAAATACAAAATAACAATTTGAGGAACTCTGTACTGGCCAGGAAGTGAAAAGTATACAATGTATCAGTGTGAAAATGTTCTCCTCTGAGTTCAGGAATGAAAATAAATTGTAACATTTGATCAGAAGGAGATAGTTTTGTGAATGAAAGCACACAGAATGTTTTCATAGCTTCACAATATTGCTGTGTGCCTTCTGGTGCAGCATTAGCCTGAAAAAAAAAATTGGGGAAAAAAATAACGCCAAAAAATAAAGCAAAATTTAAGTGCTAAATATTGCAAAACATAAATATTTAACACATTCAGTAAATAACGCCTGTTCTTTAGTGAATTGACTACTTTCGAGATTAATACCACATGAGTTATTTTAACTCAAAAATTCATGCAGTATTTATCTCTTAGTGAATTTACCCCATAGGCGGTCATCAGCGTTTTTTTGGCTGGAAAATAAAACCCAGAACTAGTGGGTTTTAGGAGGAGTTTTTCAGCTGTAAAAACGCTTAAAAGCTTAAAAACTATTATAAACGGCTATTCCTAAAGTCCATCTCCACCCTGCTGAAGAGATCTTCCGAATGCAACCCCGTGAAACCTGGACCATTTACATCACAGGTCCGTCCTCCTCTCTGCAGCAGCGGGTGGTGCTTACTTCTGCACCGAACAGTACTAATTTATTGATGTAGTTGTACTGTATGTCCAGGCTGCCTTAATGACACATACCCCCAGCCTGGGTTCAGAGGAAGTAGGTTGAATGGCAATGGCCATCTTTCGAACAGAAAGACTGGTGACATCTATTGGTGCAGGGGGCAGCATTGGGTCTAAGATGGGTATTGGAGTACAGGCTGGGCTAACAGGTGATGGATGCACAGGTGGTGCAAAAATTGTATTCCATTTTTTTGCTGGTATTCTGCTTTAACACTTTTGCTGGGTTGACACTACCAGCTGAGACTTATAGGATATATATAATGTGTGTGATGGCAGCTTCACTCTGACTTTGACACTAACCCTGGAAGAATAGATAAAGTTATAAAGACTGTGTTACCTCAACATTTCATGTTCTTGATATCTGTCTGTTGTATCATGCTTTTGTATTAAAAAGCATTCTGTTTTCTTTGCATTGCTTCCTTTCTGTGAAACACCTGGTGATCTTGCCAGTTCCCCTGGTTTCCCTTTTTCAAACTGACCACAATAGGAATTAGACCACATCCCTCCCAGTGTGGTCGGTTTTCTTCTTTGCATTCTACTTAGGAGCACAGCTGCTGCCTGTACTCCAATGGTCAGACTTGTGCTGACACCCCCCCACCCCCCCCTCTGCACAGAGCTTCACTGGAAGATCAGTGTGCTGCTGTTCCCCCTCTGACACATCCCTCTGCAGTCCCCACCCACACCTATTTCTGTTTTGAACTGCATAGGCTGTTTAACAAGGTAAGGGTTCACATATACTTTATAAATACCTGTGTATAATATGTTTTTTTAGGTGAAGTGCAATGAACAGCCTAACCGTGTGGAGATTTATGAGAAGACGGTGGAGGTTCTAGAACCGGAAGTCACAAAACTAATGAAGTTTATGTACTTCCAGGTAAATTGTGTTTTCTTATCTTTGTCTTTTCTGGGAATTGGTGCACCAGTGGTTTATCTGAAGCGGATGTAAACCTTAACTGGATGACATTTAAGGGGGAGATTTACTAAAACTGGAGCATGCAAAATCTGGTGCAGCTCTATACAGAAACCAATCAGCTTCCAGGTTTTATTGCTAAAGTCTAATTGAACAAGCTGAAGTTAGAAGCTGATTGGCTTCCATGCACAGCTGCACCAGATTCTGAGTGCTCCAGTTTTAGCAAATCTCCCCCTTGCTTTCCTAAAAAAAAACGGAAAAAAAAGCTGTGTATCATAAACAACTGCCATTTTTTCCTAAATGCACTTGTCACCTTTTTTTCATCATATGTTACATTTTAGTTCTGCTAATCTCTTGCAGCCTCTTAGCAACCACTTCCTGTGTACATGCACTACAGAGATGTCTGTATGTCTGCATATCTCCGGGTGGGTTGCCTGATGGTGACCATATTGGACAATGTCTGCATAATGTGTTGTAATGTGTTGTATAACATGAAATGTCTGAACAAAGACATACCATAGTAGGATCACCAGGTATTATTTCGATGAGAGTTTAAGATAAAAAAATATTGAAAATGCAAAATTAAAATGGCATTAACATGTTAAAGCTTATATGAGATTTTAGTGATTGGGTTTACATATGCTGCTGCCACACTGTCCTGTGAGGAAAGAGAGAGCAGAGAGAGGTCGCTGCTCTCGGGCACAGTGCTGGATCAAGATCGGGCTCAGGTAAGTATTTAGGGGGGGGGGGGCTGAACACAGAAGGTTTTTACCTTAACGCAGAGTATGCATTAAGGGGAAAAATAACCTTCTACCTTTACAACCACTTTAATTGCTGGTGACCTAGTATGATTACCTAGGCCAGTAAGTTTTCAAAACACTCATCAGAACCAAACTGAAGACATAGGAAAAGCATATTTATTATGCATGCTCAGGGTCCACACATTTTAAATGTGCTTATCCCTAACCATTAAAAATTACATTTTGTTCCCTGAAAATTCCTCTCCTGGAATCTCTGAGGCAAAGGCTTTGAGATATAAAAAGTTTATGTCGCACAGAATGACTGGCAAGAGGGTGTAGGTCGTCCCTGAAGCACTCCTAAAGCCCTGCTTAGTGTGGCTCCGGGAGAAAGCAAGAAATTGGTAAAATTATGGCTTTAGCATTGTAGCAATATTTTCTAGAAAACATTAGCGGTTCACCAAATGATTTAGCCTATTTCCCAGGCTGACATTTTAAAGTACCGTAAGCATGTCTAGGTCCTTAGCTTTACTGGGTTTGCTAGACTTCTACCTTCCTTTGTCCCAGTATGTAACCAAAGAATACTCCCAACAGCCGGGCAGCAGGCAGAACTCACAGTTCATAGCATACGTCATATAGAGCCCATGTTTGGTCAGCTGAGTCAGCAAAAACTATACCTAAATAGTTGACAAGTAAAGTTACACATTTGCAAAATATCATTCTGTTTATATTCTTTTTGTATAATCAATACGCTTTCTTTTGCTTTAACGCCCAACTGAGGTCACGAAATAGATATGCAGTCAGACATTGCATTAACAGCTTCCATTTTCATAGTCTTAGCTCCTCTTTCCTGTTATAGCAGTGGTACCGGATGTCTGTATTTGACTTTGCAGGTCAATTGCAGGTCAATTGGCAGCAGACCCAGTGCACTCATTAAAGCAGAGCTCCACCCAAAAGGGGAAGCTTGGCTTATTTGCCTTCTCCCCCCCCTCCACTGACACATTTGGCACCTTTCAGGGGGGAGCGAGTACATGGTTTTGACAGGTACCCGCTCCCACTCTTGGCTGATTTTGCTGTGGCAAAGTCACCTGGTTTGCCCCCCTCCTTCTTCCCTTGCTGCCAGGCCATTCACAAAGCTTTGTGCATGTGCAGTGGGGAACCGGCTGTACTACCGGTTTCCCTTACCCGAGATGGCGACGGCAGCACCCAAGAGCCGATTGAAAAATCAGCTCGGGTGAAGACACTGCTGGATTTGTGGGAAGGTAGGTGTCCTAATATTAAAAGTCAGCAGCTACAGTATTTGTAGCTTCTGACTTTTCATTTTTTTTCTGAAGGAGCCTGGAGATCAGCTTTAATGTATCAGTCCTGGTAAGATACTCCTTTTCTCTGCAAAGCAAGTCTTTAGGATGCTTATGCTGAGGGGTGTGGCTATTACTCAGCTCTGGCAGCACAGAGTACTGGAGGGGGAAGGCAGGAAGCATCATTTCTACTGAAAGAGAAAGGTATGGAGAGAGAAATCAAAATCGGTCAACAGTCATAACACGTAGGGGAACAGGACCATCCATTCTGGATCTAAGTATACTTTATAAACCACCTCTGCTTCTGAGCACAATGTACTAGCTGTCAACCATAATCACTTTCAGCGTAAAGCCATAGAGAGGTTCTGCAATGAGGTGAAGCGCCTCTGTCATGCTGAGCGCAGGAAGGATTTCGTGTCGGAAGCCTACTTGCTCACCCTGGGGAAGTTCATCAACATGTTCGCTGTACTGGATGAGCTAAAAAACATGAAGTGCAGTGTGAAGAATGACCACTCTGCTTATAAACGGTAAGGAACCCCGATAATAACAGTTGTCATGAGGATTTTTGTCAGTTGCTTTGTTCTTCTGTCCCAGCTTTTTATTTTTGTTTTGGATAGAGTGGAAAGGGTTGTATTGTTGTCTGTGTCCCCATTAGGGAGATTCACCTTCTCTATTTGCCATGTTTACCGTTATCACCAAAAAGTGAAAAATCACACATTTTGGGTTGTCCCAATAACAGTAATAGAGGGAAAAGATTACACTTGGGATACTAGTTCTGTTGACCCTGGTGACAACCAGGATTCCCTCACTTTGGATGGATTTCCTCTCACTTCCTGTTTTGGCTTTGGGATTGATAGTGAAGGGAAATCTCTCCAATGGGACACAGAGGGAAGAAACCTCCCTTACTCTAGCCAAAATGAAAAGAAAAAAAAAAGTTTTCTGGTGAAGTCTCCTTGTAAAGGACATGTTCATGTACAGCAGTAAAGACCTGGCAGGGGATCAGTTCCTGTTTTGTACAGTTTGTTTTTAGGCAATGCAATGTGGGTGCCATATGTGCACAAAGATATTAAAAGACACATGCAGTGGAAGATACAAAAAGTACATGCCCTGATGTCTTTCATACACACAGGTAACTTTTTACTGGTTGTCTTACCTGATTGGGTTTCTTTAGATATCTACCCAAGACTTTAGCTCTGGATAGCAGGGAGAAAGGTTAAACGGTTTGTATTGTTGTCTTTGCCCAATTGTGGAAAATTTTCTCTGACTTCCTGTCCAAGGTGGGGCATGGGAACAGGAAGTCACTACATAAAAAACCCAAGCAGTAATAAACTAATAATCAAGCATTCAGCTTCAAGCATTCGTAATGCGTTGGGCTAACACGTGGATGTTAAATTGAAATAAGATTTGTGAACTTTACTTTAAAAACACTGGATATGGTGCTACATGCAGTTTTAATATTTGTATAATGAACTTTATGATTTAGTGAATTTACTTTCTGTTACCATTTTCTATATGCCCAGAAAAAAAATCCATTGCTACAAGAATGTTTCTGTTTTACATGTATTTGAGGATGTGGGTACCGGTATATAGGACAGAGAACTGTTATCCTTTACATTTATACTTAGTTATGCATTGTTTATGTATATTTTATTGCAGTGCTGCCCAGTTTCTGCGGAAGATGGCAGACCCTCAGTCTATACAAGAGTCACAGAATCTCTCTATGTTTCTGGCCAATCACAACAGGATCACACAGGTAAGAACACTTTTTGCAACCCTGTTAGGCCTCTTTCACACTGGGGCGGGAGCCGCGGCGACGGTAAAGCAGCGCTATATTTAGCGCTGCTTTACCGTCGTTTTAGCCGCGGTATTCGGCCGCTCGCGGTGCGGTTTTACCCCCGCGAGCAGCCGAAAAAAGGGTTAAAATCCCCCGCAAAGCGCCGCCGTAGCGGCGCTTTGCGGCGGTATTACCGCGGTGTCCCATTGAAATTAATGGGTAGGAGCGGTATAGGAGCGGTGAATACACCGCTCCTATACCGCTCCAAAGATGCTGCTAGCAGGACTTTTTTTACCGTCCTGCTAGCGCACCGCTCCAGTGTGAAAGCCCGCCGGCTTTCACACTGGAGTGAATGGGGCCGTTTTTTTCAGGCGGTGTACAGGCGCTATTTTTAGCGCTGTACCGCCTGAAAACCGCCCCAGTGTGAAAGGGGCCTTAAAGTGGTACTAAGAAGTACAACTGTGCTTGCAGCTGGAAGTCTTGAAAATAAACATGGGGGCATTTATAACATTATTGTATGCTGAAAGCAGGATAGTTCTCTAAACTGATAGTGGTTCCGAAGTATTTGAAGTCTTTTACAGGCATACCCCACTTTTAAGTACAGAATGGGATTTATTTACTAAAGTTGGAAAGTGCAAAATCAGGCTCCCTCTGCATAGAAACCAATGAGCTTCTAACCCCAGCTTGTTCAATTAAGCTTTGGTAATAAAACCTGGAAGCTCATTGGTTTCTATGCAGAAGTGAACCTGATTTTGCACTTTCCAGCTTTAGTAAATAAACCCCATTATGTACTTAAAAGTGGAGTATGCCTGTATTGTAAAATGTATTAAAAATCACTTTCTGCAACCTAAAACGCGTGTAATGCTTTATACCAGTTAAACCTGAATGCCAAACAAACAGCTAAGTACACAGTTGAAATACATGTGTGAGTTGTCTTACCTGCCAAGGATTTGTAATTATGTTAAGCCAATCATTTGATAATATTAGGGCTGCAACTAATGATTATTTTCATAATCGATTAGTTGGCCGATTAATCAGATAAAAACCTTGAAAAGGTGGGGTGGTGTACTGAGCGGTATGTGTGCTGCACTGTATTTTCTGATATGTACACAAATAATGAATTCTGTATGCAGGCCAACTAATTGTCTGACTAGCTAATTGATTATGAAAATAGTTGACAACTATCTTTAAAATCAATTATAATTGATTTTGTCAATTAGTTGTTTCAGCCCTAGATACAATCACCCATACATGAGAGCATAGTCATGTCCTGGATCATTCTGCAGACTACACTGACGTAAGGCAAAACAGCCTAGTCCAGTATCCACCCCAGTCTGTAATTTGGACAGAAAAGTAGCAGCAGCACATTCATGAGGTCCACCGTGTGAGCTCATGCATGTTCCTGACAACATTGCTCAAAGTACTTGAGCGTTGATTGGCTGAGCATGCTGCCCTCCCTCTTAATCTGATGATAATACTGGAGGCTGATGTCAAGAGACAGATACCTATACTATTATCAGGAAAAAAATAAATATGATTTTTTTTTTTTTTTTAGCATTTACGTATACAGCCATTTGTTTGACTCAATGGGGGTTATTTACGAAAGGCTAATCCACTTTGCACTACAAGTGCAAACTACAAGTGCAAAGTGCACTTGAAATTGCACTGAAAGTACACTTGGAAGTGCAGTGGCTGTAGATCCGAGGGGGACATGCAAAGAAAATAAAAAACAGCATTTTAGCTTGCACATGATTGGATAACAAAATCAGCAGAACTTCCCCTCATTTCCCCTCATTTCAGATCTACCCCTCAGATTTACAGCGACTGCACTTCCAAGTGCACTTTCAGTGCAGTAAAGTACATGGGAATTTGAATGCAACTCTAATGCCCTGTACACACGATAGGATTTTCCGACAACAAGCTCACATCTAACATTTGTTGTCGGAAAATCCTATCGAAAGTCCGACCGTGTGTATGCTCCAAAGAACATTTGTTGTTGGAATTTCCGCCGAGCAGGTTCCCAAATTTTCCGACAACAAAACTTGTTGTCGGAAATTCTGAGAGTGTGTACACAATTCCGACGCACAAAAGCTCACGCATGCTCGGAATCAAGCAGAAGAGCCGCACTGGCTATTGAACTTCATTTTTCTCGGCTGGTCGTACGTGTTTTACGTCACCACATTCTTGACGTCGGAATTTCCGACAACATTTTTGTGACCGTGTGTATGCAAGACAAGTTTGAGCCGTTTTGTTGTCGGAAAATTTGGGAACCTGCTCTTAAACATTTGTTGGCGGAAATTCCAACAACAAATGTTCTTTGGAGCATACACACGGTCGGACTTTCGATAGGATTTTCCGACAACAAATGTTAGATGTGAGCTTGTTGTCGGAAAATCCTATCGTGTGTACAGGGCATTAGATGTAATTTTGAAGCATGTTGGGTTTGTATAACTATCCCAAACTTGAGAAATCCAAAACTTTTACAGTACAGGAGATGTGGGGAAATCTTCCAGTGGGGAAACCTGTTCTGGTGACAGCAGTCTAATGCCGCGTACACACGATTGGACTTTTCGACTAGGTCCGACAGTCTTTCCGACGGACTTTGCAGCTGAGGTCCACCGGACTTTCAAACGAACGGACCTGCCCACACACGATCACTCCAAAAGTCAGAAGGATTTGAATGTGATGACGTACGACCGGACTAGAATATGGAAGTTCATAGCCAGTAGCCAATAGCTGCCCTAGCATCGGTTTTCGTCCATCAGACTAGCACATAGACGCATTTTCGACTGGACTCGAGTCCGGAAAGATATGAAACATTTTTTATTTCTAGGTCCATCAGACTTTTGGGAAAGAAAAGTCCGCTGGAGCCCACACACGGTCGAATTGTTCCGACGGATTCCGGTCCGCCGGACCAAGTCTGCCGGAAAGTCTGATCGTGTGTACGCGGCATAAGAGAGGAATTCCCATCTTTTTAAAGAGACGTTCTTCCTTCCTTCCTCCTAATTTACGTCCTTGTGTGTCTTCAGGACAGGATGTAAGAGTAAATCTCCCCAATGGGAGGCAGATGTAAAAAAAACGATAGAAATTGTAACCTTTTCATACTTGAAAACGAAACAAGAACAAATTTGCCTATAGGTAATGCAACTCAAAGCATTCTATGTTTGCCTATCTGCAATGCAGCTAGGTTTTCATTTAGGACTCATGTAAAGTTTAATTTATACCTCTTTAATTATAACAATAATTATACAAAAGTCTTAAGGAAAAAGAATTTTCCTAGAACTGTCTGTATTGCTCTGTAAAACCCTGAATTTAACATTCAGACTTTTGTTCTACAAATATTGTCCCATTCAGTTATGTAGCCGATTTTTTCTTAAAGGCATAAAAGACAGTTCCTGTTTCAGGCAATCTGACTGGTTTGAAGTTCTGTACTCAGAATACGTAGATGTCTGTCTTGATAAGAAAAGAATCAGCTAGTATATATATATATATATATATATATATATATATATATATATATATTGCACTCATTTGTTTCATGGTTTGCTCTTTTCCTTTTAGTGCCTGCACCAGCAGCTGGAGGTGATTCCCGGATACGAGGAGCTGCTTGCCGACATTGTCAACATCTGTGTGGATTATTATGAGAATAAAATGTATTTGACCCCAAGTGAAAAGCACATGCTGCTAAAGGTAACCCTTACAGTGAAAATCTCTCTTTGACTGTGTGTGAGGACTCGCTTCAAACAGTGGAGTTTTAACTACTTGCTTTTCTTCTTGTTGAAATAAAAATCAAAGAGTTGCCCTTTCAGGGGTTTTAACGTTTCTTTCTCACAAAGAAATAGACATTTAGGCTCCTGGATTATACTATATCTACAGCGCTGCTGCCCTGGCCTCACCCTTTAGGTTTTGGTTCATACACCTGGCAGCTCTTTGCTGCTCTGGCTCCCACCTCTCTTCAAAGTGGAGCCCTCCTGACTCCTGGCAGAGACCTCCTCTGCCTGCTAAGGTGGAGCCCAGAACCCTAGTCAGGTCTCTCCTAAAAGTCCAGCACATGCCTGCCTAATTTGTCTGCTGGTGGTCCTGAAAATCAGGACCCATGATTGGAGATTTCAACCCTCCCAGACCTCTATGAAATCTCCAGGTTCTGTGTTTTACCCACCGATGAGGAAACTGAAAAGCCATGACACAAGCCCCCTGGAGCCACTCAATCTACCTGGATGAGAATCCAGGGTCATAAGCTCTTTTTACAATGTGCCACAGGAGGTAAAGCTGGCCAGCTCAATGTAAATCTGCTTTTCCAAGGCAGGGCACAGCAATAGGTTAACTTTAATGCAGACCTCCACAGACTCACATACTGGCCTTCCTTTTGCTCCACTGCTGCTCTCTTCAGCCGGTGGAATGAAAGAACATCCATGTGTTAGCTAGAAGTTCCTGGTGTTGAAGCATACACAGGACCATGACCTACCCACATGACAGTGCTAATTGGCCTATTGCTGTCAGTCACATGGAGTGAGTCACATGCTTCTTTTTACCCGGAAGTGCAGGAAATTTTCTTCAACTTTTGGCTCTGGGTTGATCAGCAGGAGAGCAAAGTAAAGGTATGTATACAGTATGCTGCTGAAGGGGTGGCTTGCCCCAGAATGGGTAAAAACACAGGTTTCATTTAAAGTGTAACTCCCCCTTTGTAAAATTAAAAACAACCATCTTTTTTTCAGTTACACTGCATAATGTGCTAGGATGTTAACAGACTAATCTCCTGTTATTTGGCAGAAATAATAACAATAATAATATAGCTTCCATCAAGCACTCTATAAGTGGAAGAGGCAGACTTTTCATTCATCTGTCCATCCTCAATTCATACAGCACTTTTTATTACTGGAAGCTATAGTACAGCTTCTATGAACGAGGGTCGGAAAGGGCAGGCATAATCGTCACTCTTGACTTTGTCAGATCTAGCAGCTGTAGTAACCCGTGAAGCACCAGAAGATTACTGCTGTGGGGATATGGAAGATTTAACCACTTACCCACCAGAGAATGGAAGATTTAACCACTTGCCCACCAGCTGCCGTCATTATACGGTGGCAGGTCGGCACGTTCCCGCAAATCGCCGTAGGTGTATGTCGGCTCCCTTAAGGAGCCGACGTGCCCGCTGTATGTCGGGGGACCCTATGCGCGTGGCCGGAGGCCGCGATGTCCGCTGGCCACCCACGATCGCAGGAACGAGAGCCAGAATGGGGGTCTTTCAATGTAAACAGACAGATCTCCATTCTGACAGTGGAGTTAGAGACAGATCTGCTGTTCTTAGTGATTAGTAACAGCGATCTCTTTGTTCCTCCAGTCAGCCCAGCCCCCATAAAGTTAGAAACACTCCCAGGGAACACACTTAACTCCTTGATAGCCCCCTAGTGTTAACCCCTTCCCTGCCAGTGACAGTTATACAGTAATCAGTAGCTATTTTTAGCTCTGATCGCTGTATAAATGTCATTGGTCCCAAAAAAGTGTCAAAAATGTCCGATCTGTCCGCCGCAATGTCACAGTCCCGCTAAAAATCGATGATCACCGCCATTACTAGTAAAAAAAAAATTATAAAAATGCCATAAATCTATCCCCTATTTTGTAGATGCTATAACTTTTGTGCAAACCAATCAATATAAGCTTATTGAGATTTTTTTTTTTACCAAAAATATGTAAAAGAATACATATTGGCCTAAGACATGGGACACCTATTGTTGATTGTAAGCACAGAGGACCCATCCCACTGTCTGTAAGTAATGTCCCTTTTTCAGTTTTTTTTGGCTACACTTATGCAAAACTTTAAAATAGGCCTTTATGTGCGTGGGTAAGAAGGACACTTTACAGCTACACAGTACGTGGAAAAAGGTAATGCAAACATGCATTGAGCGCAAAACATTTCTCTTTCTCATTTGCAGGTGATGGGCTTCGGGTTGTATCTGATGGATGGAAATGTCAGCAATATTTACAAACTTGATGCAAAAAAACGGATAAACCTAAGCAAAATCGACAAATTTTTTAAGGTGATGTCTACGAATCACTAAAATTTAGTTTGAGATCTTCTTTGTAACTGCATGCCATTTCAATTTGTGATCATTTCATGTGATACAATCAAATTCAGTCTTAAAATAATTCCATCAAGAAGCTGCCCAATTCGGCATACTTTAATAAAAAAAGCTGAGGCTACCTTCAATTAAAAAAACGCATGTCAGACTGGTGAATAGATCCAGAGCTACAGGTGGCTAAATTTATATGCAAATATTGACTTTACTGTAAAACTGAGATTGGCACAGCCCATTTTGCTTCCCAAGCCTCCCATTGGACACCATACACCAATGAGGAGGCACAGAAGTTGGAGGGGTGGGGCTCGCGTCAATTTTTCCAATAAAAGGATGTATAGCTTTAGCTGCCTGAATTACTAGATCTAGTAATCATTCTGCCATATGGTTTTTAATTTAACGTAATGTGTGCTTATGCACGTGTTTTTATCATATTTTAAGTTTGAGTTTCCCCATTTTTGTACAGAATTAAGTTAATCACCAGAAATCTGTTTTAAAAATTAGTGCAACATTGTAGATATGTATCTCAAGCTGCGTTTTAGAAAGACTATCCTATTCTAGCAGATGTACAGGCTACATTTTATTCTAGTGAATCTGGAACAATGATCGGCATTTGGTTCATATTTGTGAAGTGCAGTTTCCAAACCTTGTTTTACATCTTTGCTGTTTTGATGTTTCTCACCCATGCCAATTTACTGGGGCTAGTTCATATAAGCATTGGAGATGTAAGCCATGTCAGCCAATAAAATTGTAATTCTACTTATTCAATGCAGGTTAGAACATTTTATAGATATCATTTATATGAGTAATCCATACCTAATAGTTTCTGTTTAGAGGCAAATTGTCATTTAAAGAATGTTATGCCCCATATACATGGTCGGATTTTTCGACGGAAAATGTTCGATGGGAGCGTGTTGTCGGAATTTCCGACACACAGAATTTGAGATCTGGGTCTCAAATTTTCCGACAACAAAATTAGTTAAATATCGTGTGTACACAATTCCGACGCACTGGCTATTGAACTTCATTTTTCTCGGCTCGTCGTACGTGTTGTAAGTCACCGCGTTCTTGGTGATTGGAATTTCCGACAAGATTTGTGTGACCGTGTGTATGCAAGACAAGTTTGAGCCAACATCTGTCGGAAAAAATCCATGGATTTTGTTGTCGGAATGTCCGATCGTGTGTACGTGGCATAAGAAGATAGTGCCCTCACTGCCTGTTGCAGTCGGTCACAAGCTAGCTGTCAAACATCTAGTTCAGTACACAAATCAAGACAGCTGGATGCACTGGCCAACATAGACATTTATTTCCATGATTTCTTAGAAATCTGCCTGCCCTATTATATCAAATGTTGAAAATTTTTTAAAGTATAGGTGATTCTCAAATTGGTTATTTTCTTGGTTAAAGTGGGGAGCCCCCTAAAAAAAAATATTTAAAAGTCAGCAGCTACAAATACTGCAGCTGCTGACTTTTAATAATCAGACACTTACCTGTCCCAAGGTCCAGCGATGCGGGGGAACGAAGCCCCCCCCCCCCTCGTTCCCCGCTCCGCTCGCGGCGCCGGCATTCTTACTGTGGGCACCTGGCTGTGGCTTCACAGCCGGGCATCCACTGCGCATGCACGAGCGGCGATGCACGCCTTGATACGCCGCGCAGTCATCTGGGACACGTGACACCGAGGGGAAGTGATGTCAGTGCCCAGGCACTGAAGGTGGCAGACTACGAGGGAGCCCCTAGCAACAGGCATTTAGAGGTGAGTAAAAAAAAATGTTTCCAACTATTTTTTTTTCTTTTTTTATGATTTTTAAGCTATTTTTTTTTTCTTGGTGGAAACACCACTTTAGGTTGGAAATAACAGAAATTTTGGAAGATAAAACACAATGGCCCTCATATATGAAAATTCCAAGTCTTGCTTCTCGAATTTCACCCACAGTGCAACTCCAATCCTGTTGATATCAGTGCACAATACTTCATTCACATGCTTTTGTAAAATGCTACTATACTGTACAGTCCTGAAGTCTAGTGCCTTTCCTGGAAGTCCTACCTCGTTTTTGATGATTTGTAATGGGTGGAGGAGAACATGCCACTGTGACAAACACATGGGAAAAGTGGGGAACTTCTGGCTGTATAGTGCACTTTGAGTGTGTAAATAGATGTATTGGGGAGTTTATTTCGGCTCAAACGCTTTGGTTGCTGTAGTACACTATTTAAATAGGTTAAGCCACTAACACGATTTAAAGAAAATTCACAAGCAATCAAAAACGAATCTATTTATTTATGTACTGATCTCTCGTCAAAAGAAACACCAAATGCTTGTGCATTAAATCAGTTATTTTTCTCTGACATTACGCCGTATCAGCTGCTCCCCAGACAGAAACCCGATTTGTGGTTGTTCCCATTGTGGAGCTCAAGCAGAGCTCAATTGTTGTCTCCCCCTGCTCTGTGAGTGCGCATGTTGGACATGCTGACATGCACTCCTTTCAGTGGGGCAGACGATTCCCGGAAGCCAACCACAGCAAAGATGAAATTTATATATAGAACTAACAAATATTTATATACTTATTGCCAGTTTTATTCATGTCCTGCACTGGCTCCCATTCACATTCGAGCAATGCTACTGTGGAGCTTTTTTAGCATGTCTTTTGAGCAGCACCATTCATTTGAATGGGCCTCCCTTGGCTCCAAAAGTGCATTAAAGAAGATCATGTACCAAATGTTGGACACGAGCCAAGCGTGGTTTATGTCTCGTTTTTGCAGTTTTTTTATTTTTGCACGGAAAACACGTGCCAAAACGTGAGACTGCTACCTGCGTTTGGATCACCATTAAGAAATAATGGCACCACAAACGCATTCCACGTTTAATGCATGTTTGCAGACACTACGCCCAGGATTTAAATAGGACAGTCTTGATATACAAAAGCTCTTCTGTTCTGTGATCAGTGCTGTATTTGTTGTCCACAGGTAACAGGAGACTCTCACTGACAGAGCCCAGCTCCCCCCCCCCCCCCCCCCCCCCCCCCGCGTGTGAGGTGTGAGTGGTGACGGGCTCTTGTCTTGGGCAAAAATCGCTGGACTTACTTTGGATTTTGTCAATAATGTAATTATATTCCTTACTTGCCAAGAATCCTGTTTTCTGGCCCTTGCAAAATTCCTGGTGGCGGCCATCTTAGCTATGGGCGTCTGCAGCCCATGGCACTGAGTTCCAGGATTTAGTGCAGCTGGCTACCCAGCATGCACCTCTCAATCGTGTAATTTCCTGTCTGGAAATACTGTTATATTAGACGCTTTGGCTACCTGAAGACTCCTTGGATAGATGACCCCAATATCCCAGGAGTCAATGATGTAACCGCCTAGGCAGCCACAACCAGAAGTGACAGGAAAATTAAAAGAAAAAAGTGTTGTGTACTAATCTTGGAATGCTCTCTTGGTACTAGAGTTCTGGATGGCAAGACTTGATACTCTTATATGTGAAGTCCTACGTGTTTTATGATGGTGCTCCAGTGTGTTCATGTACAAAGATCCCTGTGCAGTGTTTCTGTGTGTCTAAATGTACAGTCCGTCTTTTTTCTCTCTTACAGCAGCTGCAGGTGGTACCTCTCTTTGGAGACATGCAAATAGAGCTGGCCAGATACATTAAGACCAGTGCTCACTATGAAGAGAACAAGTCAAAGTGAGTGCATGCCGTAATGTCTCTTGGCAGTAGTAGGATGAGCGGTGATCAAAGTGGAACTTGATGAGTCATACTTTATGGTAACTGGCGAGGAAACCAATATACACAGCAATAAGCAGCTTGTGGTTGTAAAATGCTTTTATTGTGATTTGGGCTTTGCTGCCACAAGCTGCTTAATGCTGCAGACAGTAAGACAGTAGTGTTGATTATGAAAGGGTGACCCCCACCCAAAAGTGATATTTTAGTTATAGGTGTTGCTTGGTTAGCCGAGTCAGTTTGTAGCTTCTTATGTTTTTTTTTTTGGATACCCCAACAGTGAAATTTCATTGCTGTTAATCTAAACTCTGTTCCTGACCACCTGATAGTTTTGGGGAATTCCTGCCCACCTTTGTGTGTTCCAGCGTGTTTTTTTTGAAGTCTACATTATATAACACAAGAAAAAACAAGGAATGGAAACCACTCCTAATGGCCACAGCAAGTGTGGCCACCCACAGCACACAGATCTCACGAACAGAGCCCCATAGAGATATAAAACATTGTTAAGTGGCTTAACCCTCCAGCATTTATCAAACATTAAAAATATCACTTTTGGGTGGACTGACCCTTTCAAAATTGGAGCCTTTACCCACTGAGTGTAAATGATACTTGTCCTAAAGAAATATGGAGGCTGCCACTGATGCCCTCTCTTTCTGAAAATGTTAGTTGCCTGGCAATCATTCTGATCCAATGGATCCAGTACATTTTTAGTCACTCAAAAAAGCAGGCAGGGGTTCTGACTTTTTTCTGTGGCTTTTCTGATCTGCATGTTTGTTCCAGGTCAGTAACTATGAAATGACTGAAGCCGCTGGATGTGTAAGGCAGTCAAACAATTAGCATTTTCAGAAGAAGGTCAGTCAGCAGAAGGTCAGCAATAGAAGAATGTATCTTTTTTCTCATTAGTGGCCGTGCATGGAAACTGCTGTTCTTTGGCCCCCCCTGGACTGTTTTATAGTTTCAGGGCAGTAAAGCTGAACTTGTTCAGCTTCACTGCATGTCAGAGAATGGAAGCTTCCATGTAAGGCTTCTCAAACTGTTACGTAACTTTGTTAGATTTTTTTGTTATAGGGACAATTTTCTTGAACAGATCACGTAAAACGTAATGTGTCACATAGTCAGCACTAAGACATGGACCAATTTCCTGAAAGCCAATCAGATTCAAACTTTCAGGTCAAGGTTTTAATTTAATTGGTGTCTCTGAGGAATTATCTTCAATTCTTACTGCTGACACTTTAATTCATTACACCTTTTTCTGTACAATTAGCAACAGCAACCAGTCAGACCACCTTTCCATCAGTTTAGAGCAAGTAGAAAAATGAATGATGAATAAGGGTTTGGTTGGTATTGATCATTATGCTTTAACATTTTGCTCTTTACCCACTTATAGGCAGCTATTCGATCAGACTTTTACATACACACGGCTGTAATACACTCTGTTCTTTTCTGTAAATTTTTAATGAAAGTTAGCACTTCTCTAAAACCCATCTGACCCATGAAGCCCAGAAAATAGGCTAGGAAGCAGGAGACACTAACAAGACAAGTTCCAGTTGCAGACAGTCCTTTCTTAACGGTCCTGTACTAAAATTTCTGAGATAAGTAAACGTCAGTATCCTAAAGGGCACACATCAGCCTTGGCCTGAGATCCATTAAGTGTTCCTACAACTGAATCATTAAGCTGACAATACAGATTGCAGTCTGATTATACAATCTTCTTTAACACTACCAACAATTTTGTGTGAGTGTCTGCCGGGTCTGCCTGTTTGGATACAAGTTGAATGCATCCTTTAATCCAGTTATACACTGATCAAAATTCAACTGGTTCAGCAGGGGCTAGCTGAATTTTGATCCATGTATAGGCAGACTATATGTATAGAAGTCGATCAGTACAGCCTTTCAGATTTTTCCTGATCAATCAGTGCAACCCGCTGGTTGAACAAAAATAAAATTGTCTAATGTATGGGCTGCCTTAAAGAGGATTTCACATTACGTAGTTTTGGTAAATCTAAAGGAGATCTTTATCTATTTACTTATCTAATTTAAAGAAATCTAAATCTATATAGAATTTGTAAATTATTGGGCCAACTCAACGCTGGTCAGTTTAATTCGTAATTTCTGCAATTGAAAGCTGCTGAAATTCTCTGTAAATTGCAAAGTGTATGGCTGTCAAAAGAGCAACTGCAGTAGTCAGAATCAACCCCTTAATTTTCTATAGAAGTTTACTAAATTATATCATGTAAAAAGTGTGGAGTTTAAGTGATAGGCTTTATTGGCTAACTTAAGTTAGCCATTGATTAATGCTGAAGGTTTGGAATTTAGGTGATAACTTAAGCTAGTCAATTAAAGGTATTAAAATTGCAAGCTTTTTCCAATTCAAGATAGTTAACCGGGCATATTTTACCCCTCACAGTTTACACAAAATTAACCCTGACTCCCCTCCCGGGTGTTGGAGATGTGGCGTGATTCCTGGAGACTTCGCCCATATCTTCTGGACCTGCCCAGCAATTACCAGTTACTGGAAGGAGATTTTAGACTATATCACGCAAATTACCTCTGTACCACTACAACCATCAATGGCGATCTGCATACTAGGCCTGATAGAGCAACTAATCCCTATGGTGGCGGGATGCACGCTGGTGGGACTCCTACTGTTTTATGCCTGCAAAGCCATAGCTCTTAGTTGGCGCAAACCAACCCCACATCCTTCTTTCCCTGTGGAAACAACTCATCACCAATAGCTTACCTCTGTATAAAGACACATACGCCAATAGAGGCTGCCCCAACAAGTATTACAAAGTCTGGTCTAAATGGCTGGCAGATCCCTCCTCTGCTTCAGAGGTCTCTTAGGAGAATCTGCGCAAAATAGCTCTCAAGTGGGTGCCAACTGTGCACAATGCGTATATCAGATGTTAGTCCATCATATACAAATGTTAACTACAGTATCAAGTGACCCAGTGAACTGTGCTGATGTACAAATAACCACAATCTATGCTCTATGCTTGCTGTCTATGTATGACATTACTAAATGAGGTCCCCGCAGGGATCACATTGTTACCATGTAAGACCAATGTATGATTAATTGTTTGTTTTTTGTTCTGCTCATTGCAAAACAATAAAAAGATATTTAAAAATAAAATAAAAAATTGCAAGCTTTTGGGATGCCTTAGACCCTTTTGCCAGGATTTAAACAATTGAATTGTATAAAGGCTGATCTAAGGAATCCGGAATGCTTGCAATTTTAATACCTTTTAATGGCTAGCTTAAAGTGGAAGTAAACCCTCCTATCGTTTTCAGCCAAGGAAGCTGCCATCTTTGCCTCTGTTTAATCTTCAACTGCCATGATGCTGCAGATGTGATCCGTTATGAACCATCCATTGGATGGTTTGACAGTTTGGTTGAGAGCACAGCCAATGTGACAGTTACATTCCCGGCATGCCGGGAATGTAACTGTTTTTTGAAACAGTTAAATCGATGGGTTTACACCAAATCTTCCGCATTAATCAATGGCTAACTTGGTATGGTACACTACTACAGCTAAATTAAATCATGAAAGGCTTTGCAAAACAGTAGAACTGGACACACATATAACAGTTTATCATATTATATACTGTAAATCCATGGGCATATTGATATGTTAAAATCACTTTTGTGTTATACGATAAATGCCCCTTCATTGGTTCACATTTGCACCTTCATTTTAAAGATGAATTATTGAATCATTAAAGAGCGGCCCCTTTGTCACCTTCTATAATACATTATGTGGTTATTGTTGGATGATATGCTGTAGGGTAATTGTTACCTAATAAGCCCTCCTAGACTCTTTTCACATGCCCCTTTGAGGCCAATCCACAGGCTTAAGCAGCTGTTTCCTGCCCAGGTGGACCTGCACACAGAGCAGTATCAGCCCGCAGTACAATATCTGTGAGCAGATGGTACAGATCCGTGACGACCACATCCGCTTCATCTCCGAGCTGGCCCGCTACAGCAACAGTGAGGTAAGAGGTTAATTTCCACCACATGGGGAAAATGATGATCATATTATATATTTTTTGGGACTTCTAAATTTCTATAAATAATATATTCGGAGATATGTCAGATTTGTCCCTTCGTATTTCTAGGAATGATAGCTAGCATTTTTCATGTGGACTGTAGGTGAGACATAACACCTCATATCATGACTAAGAGTTTTATAAAGAGGGATGAATGTGATATCTTTACAGGGGGTCAGTGTAGTTTTCTCATATTACAATAAACCAAAACATGCACAAAAGTGACTAAGGCTGTATACTTTATTGATTTCACGTACATATATTAAAAACAATGTCAGGGTTTCTTTTATTAACAATTCTTAAAAATACTTAATTTTCCATTGTCCTAGAAAAACCATTTAAAGGGCCGTACACACGATCGGACTTTTTGACAACAAACATGCAAATTAGCTGTTTTAAGGCAACATCCGACCGTGCGTACGCTCCATCAGACAAACTTTTTTGGTTTTCATCAGACTTTTGGTGGCTGTGCGAACGGACAAACTTTCTGGCAACAAAAGTCAGATGGAGCAAAGTCCGATCGTGTGTACACAAAACCATCGGACTTTTGTACAAAGTACAAACACGCATGCTCAGAACCAATGCAAAAGATCAGAAAACAGAAGTTGACCAAAGGGTGGCGCCGGAGTAATTGAACGTCCTCTTTTTGAAGTGTCGTCAGTACGTTGAAATGTCACTACGTTCGTGTTTGTTGCCTAAAAAGTCAGATCGTGTGTATGCAATACAAATTTACGCCCAACGCCCTTTGTACAAAAATCCACGGGAAAGTTTGTACAAAGTCCAATCGTGTGTATGAGGCTTAAGTCTGACTGTCATTTTAAAAGTGCAACCTATGAATCTAGAAAAAAACAACCATGTCACTTTGCCTTATAAGGGGAAAATACTTATGTGTACATCAGTTTTCCAGCAGATCATAAAATCAGCATCCAATTATACATATGAATACACAGACCCAGTCAAACAATCCGCAGAGAGTTAGCAGGACCAGGAATCTCCCAACTTGGCATCCTGATCTGTCCAATTCATAGCAGATCAGGTGCCAGGTATCAGGGGAAGGGGTTAGGGTTAGGGTTTCCCCTGGAAGAATAAGGTTAGGACTCAGGGATTGGAATAGGGACCTCCCCAAAGGTCAAAGGTCAGCAGGCGGGTCCCCAGAGGTCAAAGGTCAAGAGGTCTTGCTGACCCACCCCCATCAAAGTGTACCGCCTACCCCAACTAAGTCGGGGCATGAACAAGTCGGGGTAAGCGCTTTGCACGCTCTTCGCGGTTAGGTTAGGGGTATGGTTCCATTTATGCAGGCAGGTGGATATCCATTGTCTTTGCACTTTCAGATTCTTCCAAGGAATATACCTGATCTGTATCCATAGGGGTTAACTAATGTACCTGCCTTCCTGAGTGCATCTAGCTTGTTGGTTTTAGGTGACAGTAACAGATTGCTAAAATATAGTTGATATCTATAGAGAACAGGGGTTTCAATATGTGTAATATGTGACTGACAGGAAAGGTGATTAAAAGGTATAGCTTGTGTGGTGCCATTTGTACATACTGAACATAGGCGTCAGACATTATACTATAATGGCTTTGTATTAGTTGCAGCCACCTGCATTATCGTACTAAAAAAAAAATAAAAAAAATATTCATATGCAGTATTCCATATTTACCTAACCATAAATTCTTTTTTTTATAGTCCTTACAGCAGTAAGTAAAGAAAATATGTATAAAACCAATATGCATTCCTTTTAGGACAGATATGGGCAAACCAGTTGACACTAAATTCAGTCTCACAATCTGTGACTGCAGATTAAATAGTTGAGAAGATGTAAATCATTATATATATAAATGATTCTGTAGAGAGGACTGGAGAGCTGCTTTGAAGACTATCACTCCTCCTGTTTTCCTTGTGGTAGGTTGTGACTGGCTCTGGTCTGGACAGTCAAAAATCTGATGAAGAATATCGAGAACTGTTTGACTTAGCTTTGAGGGGTCTTCAGCTTCTTTCCAAATGGAGTGCCCATGTCATGGAAGTGGTGAGTCGCCAAGATCAATTTTATGTATTTTACATATATGTCTTGTCCTCTGCTGACTTCTATAGAGAACTCTATGCAGAAGACTTGCACTGCTCTATGTTCTTTCATGTGACTATTTTGATATGGTATTGGTAAGTGCAGTAATGACAGATAAATTGGAGTTATAATTTTTGCAAATTATTGGGGCATTTTGACTAAATGTTTACATTTCGGTTATATGTATTAAACTAATGAAGTCTAAATTGGGTATTTTTTTTTAATTTGCAAGGGACATTATTAGCTTTAAGTTGGGAAAACCTTTCAACTGTTCTGGACCTGCTTTGTGCCAAAAATGTCCCCTCATATGCTGGGGGCATAATGTTAAATACCGAGGAACAGAGGAAACCCAAGGGTCTGTTTTAATGGGCTTTGATAGGCAAATGCTTTTGAGATCATAACTCATTGTAGGTGCAGTTGACCTGCATTTGACCTACTCTAGCTGCTTTTGAATTTCTTAAGACTTGATTTTTTTTTCTCTACTTACTGAAAACGCTTGGCATAACCTACGGCCAATTCCAGCAATGGCAAAATCAGTAAATCCCTTCACTAATGTATTTTGCACTTACTACAACTTTAACTGCCCAAGCATATGTTTTTCTCCATTAAAGTACATGTTGTGCATGATGCACTAACCCAGTGGTCTCCAAACTTTGCTTGCTTTTTATCCGGCTCTTGGATCACTTTTCCTCCCACAGATCCAAGACACAAATCCTGCCACTGGCATGAACAATGGGACATAATTTCTGCTACTGACATCAACCATAGGGCACTATTTCTCCAATTGCAAAGAAAGATGGGGCACTATTCCTCCCCCTGACATCAATGATGGGGCACTATTCCTTCCACAGACTCCAGTGATGGGGCACTAATTCTCCCAAGATGGGGCACTATTTCTCCCAGTGACACCAATGATGGGGCACTGTTCATCCCACTGACACCAACAATGGGACACTATTCCTCCCATTGACACCAATCATGGGACACTATTTCTCCTAATGACACTAACGATGGGACACTATTCCCCCCACTGACACCAGAAATGGGACACAATTCCTCCCAATGACACCAACAAGGAGGACAATTTCTACTCCCACTGGCCACAGAGAGAGATATATCAAATGGTTATGATGGGTTTGCTTTGTGTGCATTGCTTATTGGCTAATTGTGGTCAATAGAAGTTATGACAACATTTGCATAATGTCACTTTCTTTTGTCAAATCACATAGTATTCTTGGAAGTTGGTTCATCCTACAGACAAATTCTGTAATAAGGATTGTCCTGGTACAGCGGAGGAGTATGAGAGAGCCACGCGGTACAACTACACCAGTGAAGAGAAATTTGCCTTTGTGGAAGTAAGACTGCCTTTGTTCCAACACCGCATTCAATGACACTCCTAACCAACATTGGGGTTTATTTCATGATATGAAGAAAGAAGCAGCCACTGAAATATCAGCCATAAAGGGATTTTCCAAAAACTTGGAAATCCTTTGAATGGGACTCATGCATATAATTGGCTGCTCACCTACCTAGTCTTGCTGTTACTTATAGTACTTTTTTAGGTCTGATTATGCAAATTAACAATTCTCATAGAGATTCAATGTATTATATATTCTTTGGAAATACCCAATTTGTCCAGTAAATTGAAATGTAGGTGTAACAATAGCTACAGTCCTAATAAATCTCAGGAGCCGTGAGTGCATTGGTGTATTCCTTTATTAAAAATAATGAAATGTGTATTTACAGACATTTACTATAAGTACCTGTCTTGATATCAACCTCCTGTCAGCCCATATGCACATGGGCTAACAGGAAGCACGCTGACAGGAAGAGAGAGCCAACTTATTAACCACTTAAAGACCAAACTTAGAACCCCCAAAAACATTATATAATTTTTTTTTTGCAGAGACCTTAGAGAATAAAATGCAATATTTTATGTCACATCGTATTTGTGCAGCAGTCTTTTTTTTGGAAATACTTTAATGGATTAAAAAAATAAAAATAAACAGTAAAGTTAGCCCAATTTTTTGTATAATGTGAAAGATGATGCTACGCCAAGTAAATAGATACCTAACATGTCATGTTTCAAAATTGCGCATGCTCGTGGAATGGCGACAAACTACGGTACTTAAAAATCTCAATAGACGAATCTTTAAAAATGTTTACAGGTTACCTATTTAGAGTTACAGAGGCGGTCCTCTGCTAGAATTTTTCTCTCGCTCTAATGATCACGGTGATACCTCACATGTGTGGTTGGAACACTGTTTACATATGCGGACGCTACTTACGCATGCGATCGCTTCTGCGTGCGAGCACGAAGCAATAGGGTGCTTTAAAAAAAAAAAATCTTATTTATTTTACGTTTAATTTTTATTTTTACACTGTACCTTTATTTTTATTTTTTTATCACTTTTATTCCTAGTACCAGGAATGTAAACATCCCTTGTAATAGAAATAAGTATGATAGGTCCTCTTTATTGAGAGATCAGGTCAAAAAGACCCCCAGATCTTTAAAAACAAAAGAAAAAAATATTTTTTGACACTTTGAAAATCATGTCTTTAAACGTCGGAGGTCGCTACGGTCCTCCAAGGGCATAGAGCCCAGTGGGGGCTATCTTGCCCTCACTCAGCTTCCTGCCTAGCCATCGGCCGCACCGGATCTGTTCTGGGCTTACAGACAGCTCTGGTAAGCTCGAAATTAACCAGGAAGCAGCAGGCGGGGCACCTCTCCTGTCACCTATAAAAAGTGATCTTGCAGCGAGTCCCCCGCTGGGATCAGTTTTATCTGAAATCTGGCCGCCTAAGGCCTCTTTCACACGGCCGATCCGTTCAGATCGGCAAGTGGTTTTTGGTGCTGCTCTTCAATTGCAGACAAGGAGGCGAAACTACAGTAAAGCTGGCCATATACTAGTAGACTGTCAAACAAATGTCTGTATGAACATTCGTACAAAAATGTTCCATACATTCGATGGTTTGACAAATGTGATTTGAAAGTATTTCAAAATGTAATTTGCTTTTGACATTCAATTTTGGAACTAATTGACTTTACTGAATGAAAACCCCATATACTGTACTGTTAGAAATGTGATCATTCAGGAAAAAATTTCCATCCTTCTCCTTCAAGTTTTCACATTAGTGCAGTCGAAAACAAATGTCAATTTGACCCCACATGATGTACTGAGAGATAAGGCTGCGCTAGCAGATGTGAATCACCACTAGGGGTGTAAGTGAAGCAAACAAAACAATAAAAGTTGCAAAAAATTGCTAATACACGTGTCTCACCACTGGAGGTGGTGCAAATATAACAACTGTGATTACTATTATACCACTGTGAGTGTGAGTGAGAAAAAACTTTGCTTTCAAAACAACAAAATAATAGATTATAAGTCAGTATTGCAAAAAATGCTAGTACACATATCTCACCACTAGAGGTGGTGCATATATTGCAACTGTGATTACTATTATACCGCTATGAATATAAGTGAGAGAAACTATGCTTAATAAAACAAACAGTACCAGCAACAATAATAGTAGATTAAAAGTCAATATTGCAGGTTGGGATAAATTGCAGGTGATCCTGAAGGGATGGTCCCCATAAGAACCCTACTCACCAGAACAATGTGACCCACGGCTTTGCAGTCCTAGGGTCTAAGTAAGCTATAATGGAGTGGTGAGATGGGTAATGATAGGAATCCGGAAAAAACTTCAAGTGATCCAATGGAAACTCCAGTTGAATATGAGTGCCGTAAAAAGGAAAGAAAAAACAAGCATGTGTGGTATCGCCGTGCTAAACCTCTAAGTGCAAAACAATAGTGACTCACTACTGAGCAGACTTGGATCAGCGTGTTCCGGGTGCGCTGTTGGCGTGCGCTCCAAACGGAACAGGAAGCAGGCGTCACTGGCTTACTGGCCGGAAATTGCGTCTACGCGTTTCGCCCCTCCTCCAGGGCGTCATCAAGGACATTGTTTATAAACTATTGTATGGTGTTATGTGTTTTTATATTATTCTTTGGCGCAAGTATTAAGTTTTTGTTTATTAATTTGACCCCACAAGCACTTAGAAAATCGAACGCGCAGGGAAATTTACTAGTGTATAGGCAGCTTAGTTTCAAGGGCCATGTCACACGAGCAATCCTGTCTTTGGGTACAATTTGCAGGCGATAGAGACCACTTACCATTGTTCCCTCACTGGTGGTACAAGCAACATGCTAAGTCATTGCTAGCTAGCAGGATTCCAGTTCAGTGAGCGGGTAATGCCAATTACAGAAAATTGAAAATGGTAGAATCTGACAGCCTACAAAGAAAGTGACATCACCCCCCTGGTTGTGCTATCTGGTAGAGATAAATAAATCAAAAAAGGTGCTAGACAGAATAACAAATATTTTAGCAGATAAGACAGTTCATATACAGTGAGGGAAAGTACTCGATCTCCTGCTGATTTTGTACGTTCACCCACTGACAAAGAAATGATCAGTCTATATTTTTAATAGTAGGTTTATTTTAACAGTGAGAGACAGAACAAAAAAATCCAGAAAAACGCATTTCAAAAAAGTTATAAATTAATTTGCATTTTAACCACTTCAGCCCCGGACCAATTTGCAGCCAAAGGACCATGCCCCTTTTTGCGATTCGGCACTGCGTCGCTTTAACTGACAATTGCGCGTTCGTGCGACGTGGCTCCCAAACAAAATTGGCGTCCTTTTTTTTCCCACAAATAGAGCTTTCTTTTGGTGGTATTTGATCGCCCCTGCTGTTTTTATTTTTTGCGCTATAAACAAAAATAGAGCGACAATTTTGAAAAAAATGCAACATTTTTTTACTTTTTGCTATAATAAATATCCCCAAAAAATATATGAAAAAACATATTTTTTCCTCAGTTTAGGCCGATACGTATTCTTCTACATATTTTTGGTAAAAAAAATCTCAATTAGCGATTACTGATTTGTTTGCGCAAAAGTTATAGCGTTTACAAAATAGGGGATAGTTTTTATAGCATTTTTATTAATATTTTTTTTTTTTACTAGTAATGGCGGCGATCAGCGATTTTTATTTGTGACTGCGACATTATGGCGGACACATCGGACATTTTTGACACATTTTTGGGACCATTGTCATTTATATAGAAATCAGTGCTATTTAAACGCACTGATTCCTATGTAAATGACACTGGCAGTAAAGGAGTTAACCACTAGGGGGCGGAGAGGGGCTAAGTGTGACGTGTTGCGTTTTTTTTACAGTAGGGGGGGCGTGGCTGTACGTCTGACGTCATTGATCGGCTTTCCAGATGACAGGGAACAGCCAATCAATGACAGGCAGTGTAGGAAGCACGGGGAGAGGTTTGTTTACACAGACCTCTCCCCGTTCTTCAGCTCTGTGACCCGATCGCGGGACACCAGCGGCAATCGGGTCCGCTGGTCCCGTGGCCGTGGTCACGGAGCTCCCGACCCCACGGCTAGGCAATTAAAGGGGACGTATATATACGTGCTTTTGCCTAGCCGTGCCATTCTGCCGACGTATATGTACAGGAGGCGGTCGGGAAGCGGTTAATGAGTGAAATAAGTATTTGATCCCCTATCAATCAGCAAGATGTTTAGGTACTTATGTACAATTCAGCTTGAGACTGACAAGCACCCTTATATATATACAGTATATAGGCACCTAAATTGTAAGAAAATAATGAAAACATGCAATATGCAAGCCAAAAGTATAAAATGTATAGCATACCTAATTTGTGTACTATATTCATTTGTAATACATTTTATTTTGCTTTAAGGTGATTGCTATGGTGAAAGGTCTGCAGGTGCTAATGGGACGTATGGAGAGCGTCTTTAACCAGGCCATCCGCAATACCATATATGCTGCCCTGCAAGATTTTGCACAAAGCACCTTGCGGGAACCCCTACGTCAGGCTGTGCGCAAGAAGAAAAATGTTCTGATTAGGTGCGTGACAGTAAATGCATTGTGGTCATTTTTTTATTTTATTTTTGATTTTTGTTGGAAGAATATATATATAGTAGAGATGTTGGTTACCAGATTTAGAGGTGAAGCATTTAAAAGGCTAAAATATTATCATGTTATATATGATTGCCTCTTCTCTTGCTTCAGTGTTCTGCAGGCAATCCGCAAGACTATTTGTGACTGGGAAGCAGGGCGTGAGCCGCCCAATGACCCGTGTTTGAGAGGAGAAAAGGATCCTAAAGGTGGATTCGACATTAAAGTTCCTCGCAGAGCCGTGGGCCCCTCCAGCACGCAGGTCAGGATCAGTGTGTGTCTTTAAAGTGCATCTAAACCCAAAAACAATATTTTTTTTATATATTGCAGCTTATCGGTGCCTACATGTGGTGGTTGAATTTGTTTTTTCAGGCTTCTTTTTCTTTATTTTCACTCAGTGATCCTGCCAGTAACACACTTCCTGTCCTAGGGTGACAACACTTACTAACAGAAAAAATGTCTCCTGCGCTTGAATGTGGTAGCCTTGTACAAGTTCTGGAGCTGAATTCACATCAAAGAGTTGCACTTTAAGCTTTGCTGCCCTCTAGGACTGGTGATGTCCTGAAGTCACTACAAGAAACAAACACAAAAGGGCACACCATCCTAGTGCATCATCCTACAAATTCACTTTTTTAAGAAATTGTCATAAAATGTACTCACAAACGTGCAAATAAAGAACGCTCATCAAGCCACTCATCTGTAGCTAAAAGGTCCTGGACTGTATAATCCAGGGGACCCTTCCTGGGTCTAGCCTGCTGACACGTTTCGAAGGTAGTGCCTTCTTCAACAGAGCTACCTTTGAAACGCGTCAACCAGTCTGGACCTTGGAAGGGTCCATCTGAATTCTGGAGTGTGCTAAGTCCAGGATTGTTTAGCTTACAGACAAGTGGCTTGATGAGCGTTTTTTATTCGCACATTTGTGAGTACATTTTATGACAATTTCTTAATAAAGTGATTTTTTGGGATAATGCTCTAGGCTGGTGCGCCATTTTGTATTTGTTTCTTGTAGTGACAACACTTGCTCACCGTACTGCATCAGGATGAAAAAAAAAAACACAGGACATGACAACTAGAAACTCCCCCTGTGCTCTTGTAGATACCCATTTATATGTTAAGGTTCTGTAGTCCTCAAAACAATATAATTGATAAAAGTGCAGGTAGAGAGCACAGGAAATTATCAGCTGAGAAGAATTCTGTCAGGATCAACAAGTATTTTTGACACTTTATCAAAAAATTTAACAGACCAAATGTGAACGAAGTCTGTTAGAATTTGTGTACACTTTAACACTCGTTTTCATTTCTGTAAGTCTGTTTTCTCTCGTTATTATTATCAGGCTGTTTTCTTTTTAAAAAATGAACCTTCCGTATTCGAATGACTTATATTTACCACCTTTTTACAGTTGTACATGGTGCGTACTATGCTGGAGTCTTTAATCGCGGACAAAAGTGGTTCCAAAAAGACATTGCGCAGCAGTTTGGATGGGCCAATTGTACAGGCTATTGAAGAGTTCCATAAACAGTCCTTTTTCTTCACTCACTTGCTCAACTTCAGTGGTGCGTACAGGCTATATAAGTAGCCAACTTGTTAATGGATAGTCATCTTGTTACTTCTACCAGAAATGCAAAGAAAAAAAATTAAGGGACTGTTCACACATAAAATTGTATTAAGATGCTCGAAAAATGTATGTGCATTGCCTTCCATTGATGTGCATTGATGCGCATTTTTATGCATGTTGACACACAATTTAACATGAGTTGATACGCATTTTATATGCGTTAAATTGCTATGTATTTTGTAGGTTTTTTCTTCTGCCATCACATACTTTTCCTGTTTGAGTCCTTGTATAGGACAATATGATAGAAAGCATTTTTCTTGCGCCAACATGGCAGGATACTACCACATATAGTATATGCTGCCAGGGATTGGCACCAGGAAAGGAAAATGACGGTAAGTATTTGATCCAATTTTCAGTTTTTCTGGCGCCAGTATGGCAGCATATACATGGTAGTATGTTGCCATGGACTGGTGCCAGGAAAGGAAAATTACAGTAAGTATTTGGTACAATTTTTCATTTTTTTCCTCCAATAGACTTGCATTGCATTGTGTTGATGTGCATTTACATGTGTTGACATGCATTACGTTGCATTAAAATGCATACATGTAGCATTTTAACTTTACACTGCACTTCACATGACACTAGCATTGCTGCGTGAAAAAAAACATAGAAAACAATTGTTTTCTATGTGTCCATGCAGTGATCTGTGTTCTTTGACAAAAGATCTAATCACAAACAGAGTAGTGCAACGTTTTGGAGCCACGCAGGACCCCTTCATCAGGCATGACCGCTTCCCGTGCGATAAATCGCAGGTCAGGGCAGTATGTGTGTGAACCGGGCCTAAAACTTACCAGCAATTACTTTAATAGTCATGGTCTCAAGCTGGTCACCATGTTATAGTACAATTGTACAGTGTGCTATAGATTTCCAAACAACTATGTAATTTAGGAGACTACCTCATTGACTATAAACCGAGGGGACTGATTAGGTAGGCCCTCACTAAAGAAAAGATTTTACTGTAGGACTATAGCATGTGTGGGCAGCTTTACACCATTTCAGTGGCGGCAGACCCCTCCTTTTTGACCCCTCCCACTTCTCATAAGACCTCTTCATATGGGTTAAACTGAGAGACCCCTTATTATGGGATATACTGAGAGACCCTATATAATATAATAGAGGGTCTCTCAGTATATCCCATAATAGGGGGTCTCTCAGTATTTCCCATAATAGGGGGTCTCTCAGTATATCCCATAATAGGGGGTCTCTCAGTATTTCCCATAATAGGGGGTCTCTCAGCATATCCCATAATAGGGGGTCACTCAGTATATCCCATAATAGGGGGTCACTCAGTATATCCCATAATAGGGGGTCTCTCTGTATTTCCCATAATAGGGGGTCTCTCAGTATATCCCATAATAGGGGGTCACTCAGTTTATATCCCATGTAGGGGGATCTCTTACTCCCAGTATTTCCCATATTAAGGGGTCTTTCGGTACTAGTATATCCCATAATAGGGGACAGAGGCCCTTTTATGGTATATACTGTGAGAGACACCCTAGGGGATATACTGAGAGACCCCCTATTATGCGATATACTAACATAGTGAGAGAGACCCCTCCCCCCCCCATATTGGATATATACTGAGAGACCACCATTATGGGATATACTGGTATACTATAATACTATACTATAATAAAATAGGGGGTCTCTCAGTATATCCATAATAGGGGGGGTCTTAGTATATATCCCATAATAGGGGGTTTCTCACTCTCAGTATATCCCATATTAAGGGGTCCCTCAGACTCAGTATATATCCCATAATAGGGGGTTAGGGGTCCTATTATGGGATATCTACTGAGATGTATAGTGTGACAAAGAGAAAAAGTGACTGATTAGCTCAAAAGCCAATAAAATATAATAATTTCCGAATAAAATTGAATGCGACAGTGGCACGGTGTTGCGTGCATCCCTGTGCTGGTAAAAGATGGCCCTACACAAGAGACGCATATCTGCAGCACCATGTATGATTGGGCCCTAAATGAGACCTAAGGATGCATGATTTCACTCTCCTTTTATGATGATCATCATCATTATCAGCATGATAATCACACAATACAAGTGTTCTGGTTCAATGCACCTATGCTGTGTGATTATCATTATGATAATGATGATGATCACATCTGGCTGCTGTTTCAATCACTGTACCTTTGTGGAGAAAAAGAATTTACAGCAGTGATGGTCCCCACTTTCCTCACACTTTAACAGCCTGGAGCCTGCTGTGCTGCCTGTCCCTCTCTGTGTCTTAATGGCTGCTGGCAGTTTGCTTGAATGGAGACTGCCCTCTCCTCAGCACCTACTTGCTGAAGGAGGCAGGCAGTGAAGAAGCTGCTGACTGATTGTTCTGCCGACTTGAGTGTCCCGTGACTGATATCACTCTGCCGAGCCGGTGTCCTGACAAAAACTGTCCGGCCAGGGCGGACACTATCCGATGGGGGACGGTTTTCGACACATCACCGGCCAAACCCTTAATCTGATTTTCAGGAAATGCGGTGATGGATGGTGTTAATCCGCTGCAGCACGGTCCATTAAAAAAAATAGTCCCTCCATGCTACAGCCTCCCAAGCCCCTTTGAAGGAACTCAGGATATAATTTTCAAGTGTAGGGCTAGCATTTAAAGGCACAGAAAAACAGAAAAAATTATTATATCGCTTTTTTTTTTTTCTGCAACATAAACTGGTGGAGCGTCCCAGGAGTATCTATGGACAAGCCGCCACTGCACCATTTAATATGTATGGTTTAGTTACAGTTGTCTGAGCATGTTCAGCCAGGTAGAAATACCCTTTGCCCCTTGACAGACTTACACTTTCCAAACTGGACCAAAGTGGTACAAGTAGTTGTACAACTGGGATACCATCCTCCAAATTTGGAGTCTGCAGACTTTCACCATTCCTTTAGTTACTATTTGTTTTGAACATTTATTTTTTTTGGAGGTAGGGGTTAGTAATCAGTAGTAATCCTGTAAATACAAGTAGAAATCAAGAAGATTTTTAGCTAATTTTCTAATTGTGTTTTTTGTACATCTTTCAGACAATGATAACCCATAAAAACAAATACCATCAAAAGAAGTACCGATTTATTTTACAACCCTCCCAAATAATCAGTAAGATTTACAAATACACAGATCAATATTCAGAATAGGACTGATGTACACCTCATGGTCCTGGCAAAAGGATATATTCAACGTTATGTAATAAGGCATTTAAAATCAAAAATTAGAAACTGCAGTGCTAAAATAACATTTGCTGTACTGTAATGAAATAAAAATTAAAGAGGAGCTTCAGTCTGTTTGAGAAAAATTTAAAGTCAGCAGTCTGACTTTTAATAAACATGCACTCACTGTCCATGGATCCAGTGCCAGTTCTTTGTCAGTCTTCGGGTCATCTGCGCCGGCATGGTTACTCTGGAAAGCTGGCTGTGATTCCTTATGGCTTCACAGCCGGCTTCCCACTGCACAAACGCGAGAAGGGCTGCACTTTGTAAATGGTCCCGCAGCCTTCTGGGACCTATGAAATGCCCCAGAAGGTTGCGGGAAGAAGGGGAACTTCCGGTGGAATCACTGCAGCAATCTCACTGGAAGTGGCAGCAGGTACCTGTCAAAAGCAGGTATGTTAGGATGAAGTTCTGCTTTAACCAAAATCTTGCAAAACAATAGGGGGGGATTCACTAACACTGGAGCACACAGAATCTGATAAAGCTGTGCATGGTAGTCAATCAGCTGCTAACTTTAGCTTTTTCAATGAAGCTTTGACAAAAAAAAAAACTGGATGCTGATTGGTTACCATACAGAGCTGCACCAGATTTTGCACTCTCCAGTTTTAGTAAATCAGCTCCAAAGTGACAAAAAACGTCTATAAAGTGAACAAGAATATTGAATTTGAGGCTTTTCTTCCTATTATTTGCCAGTCAGGGACAAAATTCTTGTGATTATTTTTTATAAAAACATGCTCCCCTAAACCAAATTGTCCCAACCAGCTGGAGAAACCTCTCAACTTAGTTATATCCTTTTCTATCATGGAAAGGATATAGTGTTTAATTAGGTAAAGCAACTCCAGTTCTCCTCAGTTCTCTTTGATTGTAATAAGGACAATAAACCTTCCAGCAGGGGAACAGATGGCGCAAGTGCTTCACAATGCTAGTAATGTGAGGCTTAACAGGCCATTTGACACACTTGTGTTCCTCCAGGATTATCTGGTACACGCAGTAGCTTGGTCTGACACGTTTCGTCAATCAAGACTTTGTTTAAGGTTCCAAAGTACCATAGGTTGCCTAATCTTGTTCACTTTATTGACTTCTTTCACTTATTGTTTTGCTCTATTTTGATTTTATTTGAAACAATATATTTTTTTTAATAAATGTTATTGTTTTATTGTAGTACTTCACGTTTGTTTTATTCACACTAATTTACAGTAGCAGCTTATTTAGAATTACTTTGTTTAGGTAGTCAGCTCAGAAACGTATTCATGTTGTAATTAAAGTTTAGTAAAATTAAATGTGGTTAGTTGCTATGGGGTTGATTTACTAAAACTGGAGAAGGTAAAATCTGGTGCAGCTCTGCATAGAAACCCATGTTTATTGTGTATTGCACAGCACAATGCCACTTGTCAATGACTTCAATGGATTTCTGTTTGTGTCCCCTTTGTCCCTTCCTCAGAGGCTCTGCAGCAGTGTTGTGACCTGTCCCAGCTCTGGTTTCGTGAATTCTTCCTTGAACTTACCATGGGTCGACGTATCCAGTTCCCTATTGAGATGTCAATGCCTTGGATCCTGACTGATCACATCCTAGAGACCAAGGAACCTTCCATGATGGAGTAAGAGATTACAAATAAAGCTGCTGCAATTGCTTTTTATGTTCAACAATATGCCACCTGACCTTACCTAAATATAGGCTGTATAGAAAGAGACCCTGTCACTGCTTCTAGTTTCTGACACTTGTTTGTGTGTCAGTTCCCTGGGTTTCTGTGCTGCTTGCTATGTATTAGCATATCTTTGCAGCTCCCATCACAGCCTCACAATATATTCATTAATAGCACCAAGGCTTTGTGTGGGAACTGCAGGGATACGGTAATGATACAGCGGACACGGTAATAGGAGTAAGAGCGAGCAAATGGATGTGACACACATGTTAGATTGGATGATTAGAGCAGCACCTGTTATTTCAAAACACAAAAGTCTAAATCACCAGAGGGACTAATAGTGAGTACAATAAATAGAATAAAGTGATAATATAAGCTCAGTGTTTTTTTTTTTTTTTTTTCACAACAATCATGTTATACTTACCTGCTCTGTGCAATAATTTTGCACAAAGCAGCCCCGATCCTCCTCTTCTCAAGTCCACCGCCGGCACTCCTGGCCCCTCCCCCCTGCTGTGTCCCCATAGCAAGATGCTTGCTATGGGGCACTCATGCATGCTCACTCCTGAGCCGCCTCTGTGCATCTATAAGACACACAGAGTGTGGCTCAGCCCTGTCCCCCCACTCTCTCCTCACTGGCTGTGATTGACAGCAGTGAGAGCCAATCGCTCTTGCTGCTGTGTCTTGGCCAATGAGGAGAAAGAGACCAGCCAGAGCTGCTGCAGTTTTTGTTACACAGCTCTGCTGCAGTTTTTCTTATACCTACCTTCTGCCCTTGCCCACCCTGTGATTGTACAGTGAAAGGAGAAGCAGCATATTGATGATTTTGCACATTGCTGGATCAAGATCAGGCTCAGGAAAGTATTAGAGGGGACTGAGGGGGAGCAGCACACAGAAGGTTTTTTGCTCTCATGTATAGAATGCATGAAGGTAAAAAAAAAAAACGAATCCTTTACAACCAATTTATTATCATAATTTTAGGTGCCGACATCCTTTTCCACATACCAAAAACCAAGTCTGTCATTATTTTTCACAGTACTGAAATAGTTCCCTGACTTTCTTGCCAATGATGTCTCGCAGTTGCTAAGCTTGCTATACAATTTACGGTCTGAGTGTACAATTTATAGTTGAACTTTGGGCAAACGGATATGTATTTGAAATACATATATGAGAGCTGTTTTACGCGCTAAAGGATATTTATTTTTGTCCCTTTAGGTCTGAGATTTCTGCTGAATTCACATATGTGCGGCTGTACCCGGAGTCTGATGCGTTTCTGTTCACTGGTTCAGGTGGGACTTAGGTTTGAATTTTTGCTTGAATTCACACCTGAACCGGACCCAAAAATGCACAGGACCCTTTTTGAAACCGCACCGCGGCCACCCTGGACATGTGTGAACCAGCTCCATTCAGAGCCAGTCACATTCACATGTCATGCGTATTGAATGCGGCTTAAAACGCATCCAATTCACATATATGTGCACCCAGCCTTACACAGCTCTGCTGCAGTTTTTCTTATACCTACATTTTCCCCTTGCCCACCCTGTGATTGTACAGTGAAAGGAGAAGCAGCATATTGATGAGTTTATCTCTGTGTCACTCTGCTGTGATTTTATCAGCATTCTCCTTGCATTATAGCACACCTGATTAGCTCCTTGTGTTGCATATCCCTCGCTCTCTCTTTACTGTGCTGTACAGGGCCTTAATACCAAATCAAATTCAGGTACTCACATAGCTTGCATGTAAAAATACATTTAAGGATATATTTATGAATATATTTCAATATTTGGTGTTTTTTATATCTGCATGGAGTTCAGAAACTGTGAGAATATGCTTAAACAATTCATTAAATTTAAATGTTATCAGGCAGGCTCTTGCACAACATAACTGGTGGTGGATCTGCAAAGATTGTACAATCAGATTGTAACCTTTATGGTCAGCTTTAGACATCACTGCACCGGACCATACACAAACTGATATGTGCATCTTTTGGAATGGAATAACATGTAATCATAAGGGAATAATAACAAAGTGGCTGCATTTTATTTCACAGGTATGTGCTATATCCCCTGGACCTGTACAATGACAGTGCCTACTATGCCCTCACCAAGTTTAAGAAGCAGTTTCTCTATGATGAAATAGAAGCTGAGGTAGGTTGCCTACATATTTTAACTAACTAACTGTACACCTTTATTAGCCAAAACATGGCCAGATGATTTCACCAAGCCCTTATTTGTCATTACCCTCAATTCCCCCATTAACTCGTGCAATTTACAATACTCCATAAAAATGTTTGCCCTCCATTAAAGTAAACCTTATTCAATTTTATAATGTTAATAGTAAATGTGCTGCCCAAGGAAAGACACCACAAGATTGCCTGTATTAGTCAGAAAAGCCTCTACTGTGTCCCTCTCTGACTGAAGCCTCGTACACACGATCGGATTGTTGGCCAACAAAGCGTCAGATTTTTGTCTGAAGGGCGTGTGCCAGGAACTTGTCTTGCAACGGTACACAATTGTCGGGCAACAAACACGAACGTAGTGACATACTACGTGGAATTTCAGCTCTTGAGCGCCACCCTTTGGGCACCTTCTGCTAATGTCGTGTTTGGTGAGCATTGATTCCGAGCATGCGTGTTTGTACTTTGGACTTTTGTGTGACAGACTTGTGTACAGACGAAACCTGAAAATCTGACCGTTGTCTTTACTAGCCTGCCATCCAACATTTGTTGGTGGAAAGTTGGACAACAGTTGTCTGATGGAGCGTACTAATGGTCGGATATTAGGCAGTCTGTCATCACACAATTCCCTGCCGAAAATCCTATTATGTGTACGAGGCTTTGGGCTAGGTTCACACTTTTGCGGTTTTCTGTAGCTGCGTTTGTGCAGCCACAGCCGCCTATTCTTTTTAATGGGCTGCTGTACCTGTGTGAAATGCACGGAAAATGTCACTGAACCTTTTCTAAAACTGCAACTGCACAGAAATCTCACGGTGCTTTGGCACCTTGCGTTTCTGTGCATGGGAAAACGCACTTCATTTTGCAATGCGTAAGGGTGCCATTAATAAATAATGGCACCTCCATGAATCTGCTAAACAGCAGCAGCATGGTTACCTGCTGGTGCGAGAACGCGTTCAATTTGCACGCCATCCCACAACAGAAATAGTGTAAACCTAGCCTTAATTTCGCTTTGTTACTGGGAGCAAAGGTTTGACTTTACATATGTTTTAAATATACAGAAATGATGACCAACTTTGGCAAAAACCTTGTTAGCCCCCTTGTGATAGAAATAAAGTTAAATGAAGAAAAAAAGAATTATATTAAAATGTAATCTTAAAAAAAAAAAATTATTGTAACTTCCATTGGCCTGCACACACTTGTAAATGCAAACACATGTATACAGACTACGATCCTCCACAAATGTGAAATATTGTCATAAACATCAGAGTGGGAACAGTAATTCCAGGGCCATAATTCACTGTTAACTCTAAACTAATGAGCTATAAAGGCTTTTTAAGGTTTGCCTATGGAGAATTTTAGGTACGATCGTTTTTCATGATATTATGGGTACATGTAGTTTTAGAACTTGAAATGTTTGGTATCTATTTACTTGCCATAACCCCTTATTTTATATTTTACCAAGACATTGGGTACTGTATTATGTTTGTATACACTACGATTTACAGATTTTGATAAACAGTTGTGCATATTTCGTGAAACATAAAAAATGACAACTACCATCTCTATGTTCTACAGGGCCTCTGCTTTTAGAAAATATTTAATGTTCTGGGGGTTTTAGGTCATAATTCAGATTTTAGCATGCCTGCAAAAACAGAAAAAAATGCTTGAGAGGGGAAGTGGTTAACTAGTTTTATTTTCTCTTCTCTTATAGGTGAATTTGTGCTTTGACCAGTTTGTGTACAAGTTATCTGATCAGATCTTTGCCTATTACAAAGCCATGTCTGGCAGGTATGAACAGACACTCTTGTGCATTCCCTGAACAAAAGTTTTTTCTTGTAAAAAAAATTCATTTAGAACATATTAGGTTTCTTAACAGTGCCCTGTGAACGAAGCCCTGGTTCACACCAGTGCGGCTTTGCAATCACGCTACTTCAGCACGATTTCAAAGCCGCAGATCAGTACGATTTGTACCTCCGATATCATTGCAGTTTAGTTTAACAGAAGTCAATGCAAGTCGCAATGAAATCGGGAAAAAAATAGTGCAGGAAACTTTTTCAAAGTTGCTGCGACATGAGTTGTGGCAAATTGAACGGTTCCATTGCCGGCAATAGGGTGTGACTTGTTGTGCGATTTGGAAATGTCAAATCACATGACAAATCGCACCGGTGTGAACGAGAGCTAAGTTATATTGTCATCCCAATGCTTGCTTTCATTCTCTATACTACAGTTGAAATAGGGTCGATGTCAAAGACAAATGAATCCATTTAAACAGTCATTCTTCTTCCTTCAGTGTTTTGCTTGATAAACGATTTCGGGCGGAGTGTAAAAACTATGGGGTAATTATTCCATATCCCCCATCCAATCGCTATGAAACGCTACTCAAGCAGCGCCATGTTCAGGTGAGCTTAATGATATTAGTAATACAAGTAAGAAGAATGTATTTATGTAAAAACACTTATTACTCTATGGGGGGAATTTACTAAAACTGCAGCGTGCAAAATCTGGTGAAGCTCTACATAGAAACCAATCAGCTTCCAAGTTTTATCGTCAAAGCTTAATTGAACAAGCTGAAGTTAGAAGCCGATTGGCTACCATGCACAGCTGCACCAGATTCTAAGCGCTCCAGCTTTAGGAAATCAACCCCTATGTCTGCATGGAGGATGTTGCCTTTGTAATGGTATTCGGCACACAGCTGGAAGCAAATCCTGGATGCAAATAAACAGCAGAGACATTACTAAAGCACAAAAAGCAATAACCTATGATATTACTTTATGCACTCTAAAGTCAAAATGTAAAAACCCAAAGCAACCGTTTTTTAACAGACAAAAACCTGATATCTGGTTGGCTGCTGTGCGTTGCTACACTTTGTATATTCTCATTGCTCAATGCGTAAATAAACATTATAAACTCACTCTTGCCTTTACATCTCACACAGCTTCTCGGAAGATCTATTGACTTGAACAGGCTGATCACTCAGCGGATCTCTGCTGCGATGTACAAGTCTCTTGATCAGGCAATCAGTCGCTTCGAGAGTGAAGACCTCACCTCTATAGTGGTGGGTGTTTTTTTGCTATTGCAATTTTTTTAACGTGAACCTGTCACCATCCACTGCAACTGTGCTTGGTTTTCTCCTGTCTAAACTTTCTCTTGAGTTCTTCTATGGTAGACTACAGAACACCTTCCCCTTGTGGTATGGAGATGAGAGGAAGGGGAGATGTCCTTTAGTCCAGGAGAAGAGACCTGCTTAGGATTTCAGTGCAGCAGAAGCAGAATTTTCAGCTTAAACAGGAAGTTAGGAGCACACTGGATTACTGCCAGATCAACTGGTATTTTGTTTAAATGGACAAAATATGGGGAAATGTGCATGTATTGCAAGCGTACTGCATATGTTTTTTTTCCAGACACTTTAAGTATATGACACTTTTACTTACACAGAAAGAAGTTGCTGTTCCGATTGATCTCTAGTGACAGTGTAATGGTAGCTTAAAGGAAAAATAAAGCAGAATTATGTCAAAGCGATTGTGATAAAGGGAGGTGAGGACAATCTCTAGTATAGGAAATTCACTGATTTAGTAGCATTAAGTGGGTGAATGAGGAGCGTTTTTTATTTTCCTGTTACTTCCGTTTTATGCTCAAGGCTCAGTTATAACAAAACTCTGGATTTTTGATTGGCTGTTCTTGCTTTAGGAGTTGGAATGGCTACTTGATATCAACCGCCTCACTCATCGGCTCCTCTCCAAACACCTGACCCTCGACAGTTTTGATGCCATGTTTCGGGAGGCCAATCATAACGTATCTGCTCCATACGGCAGGAATACACTGCATGTTTTCTGGGAGCTCAACTTCGACTTCCTACCCAACTACTGTTATAATGGCTCTACAAACAGGCAAGTAAAAATGAAAGGGTGTAACTTGCTCTCCCAAGAGAGATGTATATTTTTGTCTTTTTAATATAAAATAGCTACCCCATCTGTATACCTGGGAAAATCACACAGGTTAACTTATCACATTTTTCCCTACTCCTGCTGTCTTCTGGGGGCAGTGCTGAGATACTGCATGGTTCTGCCAGTGTAGATTTTTATTATCTGATAAACACATCTGCAGATGTTTGAAAACATAGGACACTGCGTATAGAGAATGTGTTGCTCCTGGCTACCTCCAGTGTCATTTACTTTACAAAAAAATTAGACCATGATGTGATCTTTGCTGATATTCTTATTATTATACAGGATTTATATAGCGCCAACAGTTTGCGCATCACTTTACAACATGGGGCAGACAGTACAGTTACAATACAATTCAATGCAGGAGGGATCAGAGCTCGTTAGAGCTTACAATCTGATATGAAATATGACATTTTACACTGGTCTAGTCATGTTACTAAAGATCTAGGATTTTGATCACATGACCAGTACTGGATAGAGCACAGAGCAGAATCCTCTCCATTAATATTTCATCCCATTACCCTTTAGGCATCAATAAAAACAAGACTGGTAACATATCTTTATGGTCATATTTGAGTACAGAGTTGCTTTAACCAAGTATAAGGAGCAACATTACAATTGTTTCCAGTTTTAGCACTAACATGCGCTTGATCTTTAAGATCCTGTTCCCACTGGTGTGTTGTGGTAGTGTGTGCATTACTGCAACATCCAGTAATAGGGATGAGCTGAACACTCACCCCCTGGTTCGATTCGCAGCAGAACATGCGAACAGGCAAAAAATTTGTTCAAACACGCGAACACCGTTAAAGTCTATGGGACACGAACATGAAAAATCTAAAGTGCTAATTTTAAAGGCTTATATGCAAGTTATTGTCATAAAAAGTTAACGCTTAAAGTGAAACAATAAAAGTGAAATATTCCTTTAAATTTCGTACCTGGGGGGTGTCTATAGTATGCATGTAAAGTGGCGCATGTTTCCCATGTTTAGAACAGTCTGAGAGCAAAATGACATTTCTAAAGGAAAAAAAGTAATTTAAAAGTACTTGAGGCTATAATGAATTGTCGGTCCCGACAATACACATAAAAGTCATTGAAAAAAACGGCATGGGATTCCCCCACAGTCCATTACCAGACCCTTAGGGTCTGGTATGAATATTAAGGGGAACCCTGAACCAAAATAAAAAAAAACGTAATTTTCTTGCTTTCGGACTGTTCTAAACACGGGGAAACATGCGCCACTTTACAGGCATACTATGTAGGTACGAAATTTAAAGGAATATTTCACTTTTATTGTTTCACTTTAAGCATTATTAAAATCACTGCTCCCGAAAAAACATTTGTTTTTAAAACTTTTTTTTCCATTGATACATGTCTCCTGGGACAGGACCCAGGTCCCCAAACACTTTTTATGACAACACCATGCATATAAGCCTTTAAAATTAGCACTTTTGATTTCTCCCATAGACTTTTAAAGGTGTTCCGCGGCTTTCGAATTTGCCGCAGACACCCCAAATTGTTTGCTGTTCGACAAACAGGCGAACACCCGATGTTTGAGTTGAACATCGGGCTCATCCCTACCCAGTAACACATGAAGCTAGGTGCAGTGAATTGCAGTGCCATTGATATGGAATTGCTTCTAGCAACACATTATCAAGCACAGATGTAAATAGTTTTTGCATTGTGTTGTACTGCATTGACAAAAAATAGTGTCTGTCCATTAAAATAAGTATGTGTTGTGGTGCATCAACATCTCATTTAAAATAAATGGGCAGATCTTTTAGATTGCATGTTAATGCAGTTGCTGTAAAGTGTCACAATGCATCAGATTAGTTTGAATTGCCTCTAAAGCCCCATACACACGGTCGGATTTTCCGATGGATTCTGTCCTATCGGACAATGTTGTCGGAAATTCCGACCGTGTGTAGGCACCATCGGACAGTTTCCATCGGATTGTCCGACGGACAAAGTCCTATCTGCTGCTGGATAGATTTTTCGACAACAAAGTCTGATCACACCAAATCCGATCGTGTGTATCGAATTCCGACGGACAAAGTGCCACGCATGCTCAGATCACATTACAAGACCAAAGCTATTGGCTACTAGCCTCTACGTAGTCCCGTCGTACGCAACAAACGTCACCACGTTCAGAATGATCGGATTTTCCGACAACTTTGTCCGACAGTGTGTATGCAACACCAGTGTCGGACTAAATCCGTCGGACAAAATCCGATGGATTTGGTGGTCGGATTTTCCGACCGTGTGTATGGGGCTTAAGGCTACCTGCGACCTTCCAACTGTGGTGGTACTACATGTTTTAGCAGCTCTGCCAGTAAACTAATAGATTTAAAATGTTGTTTCCAATGGCATGCAATCCCCATTTGTCTTTCACAGACCTGACACCTGTACTTTGTGTTTCATCATTTTTTATTTACTTTACTGAATATGAAAATGTGTAATGTACTCTATACAAGGTATTTTTTTCTGCAGACCTTTGTTTTTTGTCTAATATTTCTTACATTTCTTGCAGGTTTGTTCGAACAGCCATTCCTTTCACACAGGAACCACAGAGAGATAAGCCAGCAAATGTGCAGCCATATTATCTGTATGGGTCAAAGGTCAGTAAAGACTGAATTGAATACTTCTTGATAGGAAAATAATCTAGAGAAGTTAAACCAAATCTGATGCTTCATAGACCGTATACCGAGACATCCAGTTCATCTGTTGGATAGCTTGTCAGGAGTAAAACGTGTGCCTATGTAAACCATTTGCCATTGCCACACAGTCACACCTGACACTTCAGTGCTCCCAAAACAATCCTCCCTCCTTTAGAGCCCCCCTTACATCAGGAGCCCCCCTTACATCAGGGTCCTCAGAGAGCCCCCCCTTACATCAGGGTCCTCAGAGAGCCCCTCCTTACACCAAGGTCCCCAGAGAGCCCCCTTACACAAGGGTCCCCAGAGAGCCCCCCTTTAATCAGTGTCCTCAGAGAGTCTTCCCCTACATCAGGGTCCCCAGAGAGCCTTCCCCTACATTAGGGTCCCCAGAGAGCCCCTCCTTACATCAGGGTCCCTAGAGAGCCCCCCCCTTACATAAGGGTCCCCAGAGAGCCCCCCCTTACATCAGGGTCCCCAGAGAGCCCCCCCCTTTACATCAGGGTCCCCAGAGAGCCTCCCCCTACATTAGGGTCCCCAGAGAGCCCCCCCTTACATCAGGGTCCCCAGAGAGCCTCCCCCTACATCAGGATCCCCAGAGAGCCTCCCCTTACATCAGGATCCCCAGAGAGCCTCCCCTTACATCAGGATCCCCAGAGAGCCTCCCCTTACATCAGGATCCCCAGAGAGCGCCCCTTAAATCAGTGCCCTCAGAGAGTCTCCCCCTACATCAGGGTCCCCAGAGAGCCTCCCCCTACATTAGGTTTCCCAGAGAGCCTCCCCCTACATTAGGTTTCCCAGAGAGCCTCCCCTTACATCAGGGTCTCCAGAAAGCCCCTCCTTACATCAGGGTCCCCAGAGAGCCCCTCCTTACATCAGTGTCCTCAGAGAGCCCCTCCTTACATCAGGGTCCCCAGTGAGCCTCCCTACTTACATCAGGGTCCCCAGAGGGTATCCCCCTACATCAGGGTCCCCAGAGAGCCTCCCCTTACATCAGGGTCCCCAGAGAGCCTCCCCTTACACCAGGCTCCCCAGAGAGCCCCTCCTTAAATCAGGGTCCTCAGAGAGCCCCTTCTAACATCAGGGTCCCCAGAGAGCCCCCCTTACACCAGGGTCCCCAGAGAGCCCCCCCCTTACACCAGGGTCCCCAGAGAGCCCCCCCCCCTTACACCAGGGTCCACAGAGAGCCCCCCCCCCTTACACCATGGTCCCAAGAGAGCCTCCCCTTACATTAGTGTCCCAAGAGAGCCTTCCCTCTTACATTAGTGTCCCCAGAGAGCCCCTCCTTACACAGGGTCCCCAGAGAGCCCCTTACACAGGGTCCCCAGAGAGCCCCCCCCCCTCTGACATTAGTGTCCCCAGGGGGCCCCCTCTTTCATCAGTGTCCCCAGAGGACCCCGTCTTTACATCAGTGTCACCAGAGGGCCCTGTCCTTACATTAGTGTCCCCAGAGAGCACCCCTCTTACATTAGTGTCCCCAGAGGCCCCCTTCCTTACATTAGTGTCCCCAGAAACCCCCCCTCTTACATTTGGGCCCCCAAACAGCTGACTCCCCCCCTGCAGAGGTTCCCCTGTACCTGGCTGGTGGAGGTGGGAGGCGGCGATCGGCAGCTATATGGTGTTCACAGGCAGGGGGATCTCCCTGGGGCTAGAAGTTCTATCTCCGAATGTATACAGCGGAGAGGGGAGGGGCCTCTGACTAGAGTTGCCACCTCATCCGGATAGCTTGTCAGGAGTAAAACGTGTGCCACAAATGTATTCCATACAACAAGACTTGTAAGAGTTGGACCAATCTTAGCTCAGATGTTATAATGTTCACCATACTCTTGTATTGTATTTTTTATTTATTTTTTGCCTATATGTGATTAACATTAAAAATATCTTGTCTTGTAGCCTCTCAATATTGCCTACAGCCACATATATAGCTCATACCGCAACTTTGTGGGTCCGCCACATTTTAAAACCATATGCCGTCTTCTGGGGTACCAGGGCATCGCTGTGGTCATGGAGGAGCTGCTGAAAATTGTCAAGAGCCTGGTGAGATGGGGTATAATGTAATTGAAGAGGTGGTGTGTGGGTATGTGGGAGCCTTGCTTAAATAGAGATGTATTTTAGTTCATTCAGCAGGCACCATAAATAAAAAAACTGAAATATCGACATATTACAATAGATCTCATATGCCTACATGCCCTTTGTGTTTTAATGCTAACAATGAATGGTTTGATATCTTTTGTAACCTGTGTCAGACCAGGACTCCTTAAGATTCTCTTATTGGCTGGGCCGGTGTTTAGAAGAGGAAAACAGGGCAATTCCCCAGGGCTCCTTCATTTTTACGAGTACCCAGAAGCTTCCCCCCTCCCTAAATATCAGATGCAGTTGGAGAAGCCAAAGGGGCCCCAGTTTAACTCTTGTCAAGTTTTTGCAGCCCAGGCTTCATTCTGGCTTCCTTTGCCTGGACTGGCTTACTGATCAACAGGTTGACTTGTTTTCAGCTCATTCACAGAGAGTAGCCTCAGATCTAAAATGGCCTGTTCTGTATCAGCAATCTTTGTTGTATAGCGATGTTATTGTGAATTTGTTTTTTAAAGCTGCAGGCTCCAGGCTATCAATCTAGTCTACCCATGAGTAATCCAAAAAAAATATGCAGGAGTTCAGACTTTTCACACTTTGCTGGCTGCATGCTGGTTCCAGGGTCTAGTAAATAAAGCATGGCAGTCTAGGAGCCTGCAACTTAAAGTGGTTGTAAAGGTTTGTTTTTATTTATTTTTTTAAATAACAAATATGTCATACTTACTTGCTCTGTGCAAGGGTTGTGCACAGAGCAGCCCGGATCCTCCTTTTCTTGGGTCCCTGGAAGACCCAAAGTTGCTGGGCTCGTGCTTGTCGCTGGGACGACCGGGTTCAGGTAAGAAAAAGGGGGTTTCTGGGGAGCAGCACAGAAGGTTTTTCACATAGAATGCTTTAAGGTGAAAAATCCTGAGGCTTTACAAATCCTTTAAAAAAAAAAAAAGTGTCTCCAAAGCTTTTATTGTAACAAGTTAATTTCAATATTCTCACTTACAAGGCATTGCAATGTGGGTTTTTACTGTTTGACTTATCCTATCCACAGCTCCAGGGAACCATATTGCAGTATGTGAAGACTCTTATCGAGGTTATGCCAAAAATCTGTCGGTTGCCAAGACATGAATATGGATCTCCAGGTAGGAGCTGGGCAGATGGTTATACCTAAAGTGCCTATCAGGGCTATACTACATTTCTGCAAAACATGCATATGTGGTCTCTAACAAAACAGGGTTTTAAAAACATTGCAAATACAGAAAATACTTGTTTCTGATAACCCTAATCCAGGTGAGGAACAATTAGGGCAGGACCTGAAACCAATGCTGTTAAGGTGGTTCACAGCTCATGGAGGGGAAGAATTCACTTAGGCCTTTTCACCTTAGGTGTTAAAGGACCTTGTCCTAGCACTGACCTTACTATATACACATTCTTACATTTACAAGCCTTTACTTAAAGTGTTACTAAACCCAGGACCCTGCATTCACTACATCTGGTCTCCAACAGTACACAGAACATGAAAATGCAATCATTTTAATAAATATAAACTGCTAAATACCTTTTCTCATCAGCAGTATATAGCAGTCTGGTGACTTAAATCAGTGTCCAGCTAAGCACTGGTTAAAGCTTGTAAGAGGATTTTTCTGACTGTCCTATGAGACTTCAAGACCCCTGAATCTCTGCCTGGACAGTGCTGATTGGCCCTGTGCTGATCACATGCACTCTCCAAAGAAAAAAGTAAACCTTTCTAGCAATACACACCAAACTGAGCATGTGCAGCCTGACTCCATAGACACTGTGTTATCAGGAAATTATCAGGGGACAGTGGAAGGCAGGGAGGATCAGAGAAGACAGGATCAAACAGCTTTATACACAATACAGAGGATTAACCCCTTGGGTTCCACAGGGAGTATAACAAGCATGCTTTCCTGCATACACAGCCTAATTTTACTGTTGTGGGTTTAGTAAAACTTTAAACACAACTCCAGCAAAACCTTTATTTCAGTTTAGATAGAGCATTGAAGGGCTAGAACCTCTATCAGGTTTTACTGCTGCCTGGGACCCAAATGAGGAAATTTTTCCACACTTCCTTTCCAAATGAAAAGTTGTCACCAGGAAGGGAAGTACAGTGGAACCTTGGTTAATGCGTAAAGCGGTTAACGAGCATTTTATAAGACGAGCAACTTTTTTTTAAAATTCTGACTTGGTTTGCGAGTGTTGTCCCGCAAAACGAGCAGAACTCAAGCTAATGGGGGGTGCGGCATTTGGCCAGAGGTGTGGAAATACTCAGAATTACTCGGAAATACTCGGTTCCCGAGTGTTTCCAAGCCTGTCTGAGGCTTTCCGAGTTCAGCTGAGCTGTCCCCGAGTATTTTCGAGGCTCTCTGGCGCCCCACCCCCACATCTGGCCACATGTGGTATTGCATGCAATAGAAGTCAATGCGGAACAAATTATCTTAATTTCCACTGACTTCTATGGGGAAACTCGCTTTGATATGCGAGTGCTTTGAAATACAAGCATTCTCCTGGAAAGGATTATGCTCGTAATCCAAGGTTCCACTGTAATGAAAAATCTCTCCAGTGTGGAGAGAAAACACACATTTAAAGTTGTTGAGTAGGAAAATGGATTTTTGGAACTTTAATTGAAGCTAGCACCAAAGGGATGCCAACCTCCATTCCGGGTCGGGTGTGATAGGAGAACGCGGGTGGGACTTTAAATGGAGCACACATCAGAAATTTGGTCTTCAAGTGACTATCATAATTTATTTCCTGTAGTCCATGATATATTGTGGAACATTTTGGGCGTCAACCTCTAACAATGTTCTGGGCATATTGCCTCCATATAATCAATCATGGACCGATAATGTACAACAAATTATAGTCAATTATACAACTAGAGGGAGAGCTCTCCCTCTAGTTGTATAATTGACTATAATTTGTTGTACATTATCGGTCCATGATTGATTATATGGAGGCAATATGCCCAGAACATTGTTAGAGGTTGACGCCCAAAATGTTCCACAATATATCATGGACTACAGGAAATAAATTATGATAGTCACTTGACGACCAAATTTCTGATGTGTGCTCCATTTAAAGTCCCACCTGCGTTCTCCTATCACACACATTTAAAGTTGTGTTGGGAAGGGTAAGAATCTGTGTGAGGTTTTTATTACTGTCTGTCCTGGAGATGAAATCTGTGACAGGTATTCAAAGACCACCCTTCTAAGATTTGATACTCTTTTTGATGCTTTATCTAATGCCTGTATTGCCCATATTATCTTAAACCCATCATATCAATTATTTTCAGGCATCCTGGAATTCTTCCATCATCAGCTGAAGGATATTATTGAATATGCAGAGCTGAAGACAGATGTATTTCAGAGCCTCAGAGAGGTGGGCAATGCCATCCTCTTCTGTCTGCTCATAGAACAGGCTCTGGTAAGAACTGCATTATATCCACCTAAAGTATGTTTCAGCGTTTTCTCCTCCAGCATAATGAATGACACCACTTGTATATACTTTTAAACACTTAAGCCATGTACCAGCCTGTACTGTAACCAATACAACAGGACAAAGTAGAGACGTGCAGGTTAGCAGAAAAAGACAGAATATAGAAACTCTTGAAACCATGGGTGTATGTGCAGAGTTCAGAGAAAAATGTGTCTTTATCAGTGTTGTTCTGTAGCGCAAGTACCGAGAGGTAAGTATTTCTTTTTTTTCTTTTATAGGGAACTGTAAGGGATGGACAAGGTGACAATGTTTATGGAAAGGGCATCCCCAAACCAACATATACTCACCTTACCCACGCTACCTTGCTCCACTACAGCCAGTGCTGAAATTGTCTGTGCCAGGGAGAGGAGATGTCACTGCCCCAGTCATGTAACAGTGCTAGGCATGGGCACCGTCACAGGGGAGCAGGTCACATATTCTTCATTACCCAGAAATGCCAGCTGTTCTCACCAGCTCCAGAGTTGGAAGGAGCTCTGATGGAGCACAGGTAAGTTGAGTATATGGTGTGGCACTTTCCAGAATTACCTTTGCCTTCTTTTCTCAGCGGCACGCTGAGAGGCTGAGCCAGCTGCCACCAGCCATTTGGGTGGATACCGTCAATAAATTTGGGATCCCTTCAAAGCCTTGACCAGCTCTGTGACATCAGCTGACAGCGGACTTTAGCCAACTGTTGGCTAAATCTGGGTTACAGGAGTGCAGAAATAAGTGCACTCCTGTGACCTAGAATAAAAGTATGGCCAAAAAGCTTTGACCATTCTTCTCTTTTAAGGTAGCTGGTACTGGCAGAGATATTACATTTAACTATATTGGCTTTGTCAATGAGTACATTTCAGATGCTATATATTATTTCTGAATGTATAGCATATTGGCGTGCGCTTAAGTAGGTTTAAAGTGCCACACCCATATTTATTGGCAAATTCTATATTGTAGAGTAAAGAATGGGATTTTTGAGTCACAACTACTGTATTTAAATAAAATATATTTTCTTTATTTAGATAAGTATAAAAACATGCTGATATGCCGTACAACATTTTATAAAATAGATCCATGATACAATCTTATTAATTGGTTTCACCACAACATTTTGTAATAGTAGTAGAGAGTATGGTTTGGAGATCGATTCCTTATTATCTATTCGAATTAATGTACCAACATCCCTTTGAATTAAATGTTAATCCTAGGATTGTAGATATGTGCATGTTTATTTGTTTTTATATCTTTTTCTATTTTTGTCAATAAAATATGCTTTAATAATTCAATCTGTGTACCAGAATATTTAACTAGATGAGTATATTCTTACAACGTACCTATAAAACCTTTTTAACATTTTGTAATAGTATTATAGACATATGCTGGTCTTATATCTTATATGGCCTGACCATTGGACCATATAAGACCAGCATAAGTCTATACTACTATTACAAATTGTTGTGGTGAAACCAATGAATAAGATTGTATCATGGATTTATTTTAAAAATGTTGTACGGCATATCGGCATGTTTTTAGATTTATCTACAATGAAAGAATATATACTTTATGTAAATAGTTGTGCCTCAAAAATCCCATCGTTTACACTAAAATATGGCTTTTTACAATAGCATATTGGTGTTTTATGAATAGAGGACAATTAGAAAATATTCTCATATCATAAATCTGTAACTTGTACCTAGAGAGCTAATGGATCAGTTTTCATTTTGGCTCCACATGTGGTGATTTTGCAGATCACATTGACTGGGTTGTGATTGCTGTCGCAGTCTCCTTGTAATCTTTGTGACCTTCATCTCTTCTCACTTTATATCACGCAGTCCCAGGAGGAGGTGTGTGATCTTCTTCATGCAGCACCATTCCAGAACATCTTACCGCGAGTTTTCATCAAAGGTGAGTCTGACGTGAACCGTTCTAAGATCCAAACATTTCATGCTTGTTCAGCCAACTTCTAATCTTATTTTGCCATTTAGAGGGGGAACGTCTGGAGGTCAGGATGAAACGACTAGAGGCAAAGTACGCTCCTCTGCATCTCGTTCCACTAATTGAGAGACTGGGCACCCCACAGGTATGCTTTGGAGGTTCTATCTGGAGCCTTACTCCATCCAAAAGTGATACTTCAGTCTTGAGTAGTCACCAGTGGGCAGAATCAGTGTTGTACTACCAAATAGGCATAGTAGGCACCGGCCTATGGGCCCCATGCCGTTTAAGGGTCCCGTGACAACAGATCGAAATAATATTGATTTGATCATGAAAGAAAAATTACAATGAAGTTTTCTTAAATTGTTTACAGATAGAAAAAAATTAACCACTTAGCAACCGCCTGCCCGCAATGTATTGCGGACGAGCGGCTGCTGTAGGCAAAGCGATGTACCCGTACGTCGCTGCCTACTTCCGGGTTTGATTGTGCACATCGGGGGCATGTCAGCAAGTCCCGGTCATGACCTGCTGATCAGTTGTGTGCAATCACAACCCAGAGCTCTGTTGACATTTATATGTATTATAGCAGAAAGTAAAAAAATATATATTTTTTGTTTATATCGCAAAAAATAAAAAATCCAGTGGTTATTAAATACCACCAAAAGAAAGCTCTATTTCTGTGGAAATATAAATTTTGTTTGGGTACAGTGTTGCATGACCGCGCAGTCGCCAGTTAAAGTAGCGGAGTGCCAAATAGCAAAAAATGGCCTGGTCATGAAGGGGGTAAAATATTCTGGAGCTGAAGTGGTTAATCAACTCAAAGGACTGAAAACTTTACATTAAGGGCTCTATAGAGAACAAACTGTATTAAAGTGGTTGTAAAGTCTCCACAATAAACTCCCATGATAGGTTCTCTTATGGGGCAATAGTAATGGCAGTGTGTTTTTTTTTCAGCAATATAATCTCTAAATACCTTTTCCCAGCAGTGCTTCTGTGCATGGTTTTCTCGGGTCTTCCTCCCAAGCAGAGGAACTCAGGTGGGAGGAGCTCACATTCCTCTGCTGTTAGTTTTAGGAGGGAAGGGGCAGGGACAGAATCAGTTTCACACAGAGCATGGAAATGACAGGAAGGGAGAGAGAGAGAAATTTTTGTACACATGTTTAATAAATGGTTTTAGGCCTGAAGAATACATAAAAACCCCAAAGGTTATATATTTTTTAAAAGCAGACACCCTAGAGCAGTGATGGAGAACCTTGGCACCCCAGATGTTTTGGAAACTACATTTCCCATGATACTCAAGTACACTGCAGTGTAGTGGAGCATCATGGGAAATGTAGTTCCAAAACATCTGGGGTGCCAAGGTTCACCAATAACTGCCCTAGAGAATAAACAAATGGTTATTTTATGTCACATGATATTACCGCAAAAATCTAGGAAACGCAAAATGGCAGTAAAACACCAAGTGATTTTTAGGGCAAACAAACACAATAAGTTACGGAAATTTTTGGTAAAATATAAAAGACGAGGTTGCACCAAGTAAACAGATACCCAACATGCCAAACCTTAAAGTGTTACTAAACCCAGGACCCTGCAATTACTATCTGGTCTCCCACAGTACACAAAACATGGAAATGCAATTATTTTTGTAAATATAAACATCAAAATACTTTTTCTCATCAGCAGTATATAGCAATCTTGTGATTTCTATCTGTTCCTGATGAAGCTTGTAGGAGGAGTTTTCATACTTCACTAAACTGTCTTGTGAGGCTGCAAGGCTCCTGACCCTCTGTCTGGACAGTGCTGATTGGCCCTGTGCTGATCACATGCACCCTCCCAAGAAAAAAAAAAAAAACCTTTCAAGCAATACACACTAAACTGAGCATGTGCAGCCTGACTGCAAAGGCTCTGTCTTATCCGGACCTGTTTTGGAGTCAGTGGAAGAGGAGGAGGATGATTTGTGCATACAAGATCAAGCAGCCTTTTTTACCCAATGCAGAGGATTAACCCCTTAGGTTGCACAGTGAGTATAACAAGCATGCTTTACTGCATATACAGACTGATTTTACTGTCGTGGGTTTAGTAACACTTTCACTTTGTGTGGGGCGGTGAAATGGCAACAAACTTCAGTACCCTACATTTTTTTCTATGCTAAGCCCCTTATAGGTCATCAGTTTAGTGTTAAGGAGGAGGTCTTGCACTAGTATTATTGCTCTCACTACGGCGTGTGCGGCGATATGTGTATTGCAATCGGTGTTATAATGCGTAGATGCCCCCATGCATGCATTTACTTTATTACGTGTGTATATGTTAGGGGTTGCAAAAAAAAAAAATGGGGGGGGGGGGGGTTTATGTGCTTGGGGTAACTTAATTCTTTGCAATTTTTTTTATCCTTTTTTTGCTTATGTTTTTTTTTTTTTCATCACATAGGGGACAAAGAGTGATGTGATGATTTTTTGGTGACCGTTTCTGTTTAACGGGAAATGCAGAGACCCTGCATGTCTTCTCTGTACTCCACTGAATGTAATGCAATGCAGACCACATTGCAATACATTCCTTTCCGTCTATGCTGGCTGGAGAAAGTGACAGGGTTACGCGGAAGTGACATCATAAACGTTGCTTTACGGGTCACAGCAAGAAGGGAAGGAGAGCGGACGTGTGTCAGCTCTTCTCCTTCCCCTCCACCTGTCGGCACCCATAGATGGGTAAGCGGAGGCCAGAATACATTGTGGGGGTGCACCATTACCAGGGGTGTGTGCAGGAAACGAGCGGCAGCGCAGCTGACCGAATGCTTCCACCTGACAGGCAGGAGTCTGCTTGTCAGTTTCACACAATCCCGGTGACTGGAGCCATTGGATTGTGTGTGAAACCCCCCACTGTCAGGTACGTATGTTTTAGGCATCATTCAAAATGAATGGCACACAATCAAGTGTGGTGCGTTTTGCCAGCATTGCAGTGCAGTTTGGATTCTCTGGCAGAATGGTGGCGATTGCAGCCACGATCACAAATCTCTAGATGTCCATAGAGCCTAAATGCATAGAAAACACACTTTTGGAAGCAGAGTTTAAAAAACATGCTGCAAATGTTCCTTGTGCTATTAATTCTGCATTCACACTTTGCGATTTTGAATTGTAGGCATTATTTCCAAATCACACTGCAATGGTGGTAAAACTCAACACGCACGTTTAGGTGTCACTGATTTTTAATGCCACCTCAAACGTGGTGCGGTGTAGTCACAATTGTCACGTGGCAGTCGTGCCGTCAAACTAAATCATGCGAAGCTTCGCCCCCAAAAAAGGACAAAAAGCTTTGCATAATGCTGTTTGCCACGACAATTGCATCAACAACGCAGCATGTTTGAGGTGCCATTAAAAATCAATGCATGTTGTGTTTTGCCACCATTGCAGTGCAATTTGGAATTACTGGCAGAATCGTGATGATGCACACAATCCAAATTTGCGAAGTGTGAATTGTTAATGGCACAACAAACATGTTAACCAGACATGCATTTTGCCGCCCATGACTCTAAAAGTCTTTAAAACAGTCAAGAGTTTATGTGGCACATTCCTTGTGCGTAGTTTAGCCCATTAAACTCAATAGGCTGCCCTATGCACAACGTGTGGATATTACCAACAATGGGAAAAAATAGAAATACAAGTGCATGCTGCATGCAGATGTGAATGTGGCTTTCACATAATGTCCGCACATGAGTCGCACAGGAATTGGCTGTGCGTTCTTGTGCGATTCAAACCACATGCAAAACCCAATCCATTTGTGATCTGTAGCGTATGTCAATAAAAAGTTAACGACACCCCAAACACAAACACAGTGCATTTGCCCGCACCTGCCCTGCTACTTTTGTACCGTGTGATCCGGTTGCACTGCTTTTTAAAAAATAGTGAATGTGCTATTTTTGGTGCGGTTGGATTTTAGCCCATTCTAAATGAATGGGCTGAAATCGAACACCGCACAAAACCAAATGTGAATCCCACAGCGCATTCCTTTGTGATGCATGCGCGGTCATGGTGTGAACCAGCGTGCTTATACAGGTTATTAATTACATGATTAATGTCCCTGTATAGGAAAAATAAAATAAAAATATAACAAAATAATCTACTGTAAGAAATTTAGTATTTAACATTTTTAGTTAACCTGTGTGCCTAAATATCGTTTTTTTAAACTGCTAAAAATTATTTCCATGTGAAAGAATGCAATACTGAACTGCTATCTGCTCTCTCCCATGACAAAACACTGTCTGGGGCACTGTAGCTTTAAAGTGGTAGTAAGCCGCAGCTGGTGAAAAAAAAAATTCCCAGCAAGGCAATGTCATAATGTGCTAGTATGCATCGCTTCCCTTAAAACGAATCCCTCCAGCGCCACGCTGTCGCCGCTGAAAGGGCTTCCCCCGGGTTTTCCTTACTACATGAGTGGCCAGGGGGCGCGATGACGTCACTCCGGCGCATGCGCACGGGAGCCGCCGTTTATGCACTGTATGCCGGACCTTCAGAGTGAATGCGCCGGTGACGTCACCTGCTGTATGCACTCTGAATATCTGCTAAACAGTGCACGTTTAGGAGATTATCACAGTACCTACAGGTAAGCCTTGGTATTGGCTTACCTGTAGGTGTAAGTGGTGTAACAGAGTTTACTACAACTTTAAAAAAGAGGAGTGGGAGGAGCAGCTTCAGGGGAACAGTATTACTCAATGAAGGCAAGGGGGAGAGGGGGCTGGAGGGGTGGGGAGGAGATTGTGTTCTCACACAGACTGAAGACTACAGAACTGAAAGGGAGAGAGGGGGGAGATGCAGAGACGCTGAGGAGATAGCTGACCACGCTTTCATGGTTCAGCAGCCATGATAAACGTGGTCAGCTCACAGAGGGAAAGACAGGAACAGTCAGGATCAACCAAGTACTGTAGAAGATAGAAAGCGACAATTGACAAGGCAAAAGCACTATGCTATATCTCATGCCTTAAAGGGATAGGAGCACGATTTTTTCTTTTTTTTTTTAAGGTTACAACCTCTTTAAATGTTATGTACCCAATAAAAACTTAAAGTACATAAACCATAGATATCAGGTTAACGTTACAGTTTGTCTCTGAAAAGCTCATCTTCTTTTAGCTGTCAGTTTGTAAAAAGATTTGGTGCAACCTATGTTTGTGTAATGTACAGTAGTGTCTAGTCAACACTATCTAGCGGCCATTGTGCACACTACTTAGTTCAATGATAACCCACTAGAGTGCGTGTACCAGAAACCTCCAGAAACCTGCAAGTGGGGCACCAAGGTTTTGACTGCCTAGGGGCCTTCATGAAGTTTCTTCTGGCACTGGGCTGAATTCTTATCACATGGTAGACAGGGTGGCAAAATTTTTGTGCTACAGTCTGTGTCTGCTTCTCTCACGAGGACATAGGTGTTATTCTTTCTCAGACCCATCATATAAAGTTTTATTCTACATAAGGGAAGGTCCAGAGGGAACATGATATTATCATTTGGCTTTTTAAAATACACAGTATTTAGGTGATCTGTATTCTGCCTAAAACATAGGCCAGTTCACGCCACAGAAGCGCAGTCTGGATGTGTTCTAGATGCTTTTCTGCATGCATGCTTTTGATGCGTCCTAGTTCACTTTTAAAGCGTTTTTGATGCAGTCCAGTGCATTTTTCACTCTCCTATTTCTTAACCCTAAATAAGGACATGTGTGTTCCTATGCATTTTTGGTGCGTTTAGGTGCATTCCATTGTGTTTTTCGTGCATTTTACAGCGTTCCAGTACAGTCCAGTCCAGTGCACTAAAAATGCAGCATGTTGTGCTTTTTTTCTGGAACTGGAACGCACTGGAACTGCAAGCACTGGTGTGAACTATGCCATTGAAAACCATGTAACTTACTATCCATGCGTTTTTGATGCAGAAAAAAAAAACAAACTGGACTGCATTGGTGTGAACTGACCCTAAATAAAACATTTCTTCTCCTATATTAGGTGTATTGTCCAGATAAACAATCAGATAAATCAGATTGTGAGTGTGCCAAAAATAACTGTCAACTATTGAGTATATTAAAACCAATACAGTATTTTATTACACACAAATGTTAAAAGAAAGGACAACCATTAAAAATGAATGTAACATAACTTATAATATAAGGGTATTCAGCCATATCACTACCCCTGACCGCCAGCACCTAGCACTGTCTGCTTAGTCAGTATTTGTATGTGTCACTGTCACTTATGGGTATGCTGAATCATGCATGAGACTTATTCCCCAGCATGGAGTCCGGCTCTCCTTCCTCCATTCAGGACTCAACTTGGTGGTCAGGTCACTAGCAGAAGTTCGACCCGGGTTATGTATTATGGGACCAGGTTCTGGGTGTCTGGTAGGGTTTCTCCAGGTTTAAATGGTGTTTATAGACTAAAGAAAAGAGGTTGGGACTTTAAATGAGGCCTAGGACAAATCGCATGCTTCGCCAAGGTCCCAACCCTTTTTCTATTTATCGTAAACGGTGCTTATTGCCACAGCTTATTGGCCTGATCCGACAACACTATCAAGCACATACATCAGGTATCCAGCACTTCAGACCCCTGCAAACTCCTGTCAGGTCATCCATTTTTTGCGGCTTACCCTCTCAAGCTTCCCCTTACCAAGCTTAGACAGGCCAGGGGTTCCTGGGAATTTCACGGTGTTACGTAACTGGTGTCTATTCGAAGCGTTCGATCTTCTCTGCCATTTCGCAAGGGAATCCTCGGGTCAGCCCTTGCTCCTTTTCCACTCACGCGTCCTTACACTACAAGCAGTTCATTCCCAGGTCTGGGTTTTCTCGGAAACCGGGCTTAATCCATCAATTATGGGATATTCATCTGTGTCCTGGGCAGTTGCAGGTTCCAAGCAGGGGGTCTCTTCTTATCAATTCATGGGATGTTGGTGTTCATCCTGTCATAGCTGTTACACCGGACCCGTGTATGGAAGCCACCCGGGCGTGCGCTTCCCTGTTAGATAGTTTGTTATTTGCCTTTCATCTAGTTTTCCATTACATCTACTTTCCTGTCTTTTTGCCCTCTCTTTCAGGCTTACTGACCAGCTAGGCCAAGGCTCACCTCAGGCCTTGGTAGTTAGGGTATCGCATTTCCAAGTGAAGACTCTGACTACAAGTAAGAAGGCTGGCCTGTATTTTTGGGAGGAGTCTGGGGGGTACATATCCCTCCTCCTCTGCCTGATCCTGTGTCGGCTCATATGGGTTCCCACCCACCCGGATCCTGCGTCGGCTTATATTCAGGGTTCCCACCCATCCGTTTCCCCCAATTTTTCACATTTACCCATACACATTGTACTTTTCTTTATATTCATACATTCAGAGTAAGTCCTCTCTTTCAGGCATACTGACCAGCTAGGCTAAGGCACACCTCAGGCCTTGGTAGTTAGGGTATCGCATTTCCAAGTGAAGACTCCGACTACAAATATATATATATATATATATATATATATATATATATATATATACACACACACACACACACACACACACACACACACACACACATACATACATACATACATACACATTAACTACCATGGATCCAGAGCGTTTAATCACATGTAAATATAACTGGTTCAAGCAGTAGTGTAGGTGGCCTTGTTTGTCTTGCAATCAGCTTCATTAGGAACTCAGAGCTGATCTGAAATGTCATACCAATAGCATTAGCTATAATATAAGAAAACATGGCCCAATGCAAAAACATTGCCAATTTAACTCCTGCAATTCTGTGCACTTAAATTATTGAAGAGCCATGGGATTGATATACTAAAGGCAAATCGACTGTGCACTATGCACTCTGCAAGAGCAGTTGCTCCACAGCTTGGTAAATGAGCAGAAGCTCTGCTGACTTCCATCATCCAATCATGTGCAAGCAAAAATGCTTTTTTTGTTTGTTTGTTTTTTGCACGTGATTGGGTATTTTTGGAAAGTGAAGCTTTATCTCATTTACTAAGCTCTGGAGCAACTGCACTTTGCAGAGTGCACAGTCTATTTGCCTTTAGTAAATCAACCTCCATGTATGTGACATATATGTCATAACCCAAAGCTAAATATTTCCCAGTGCGAGTAGCAAGGGGAGACACAAGAACAGCTGAGATCTAGTTGGCAATAATTCATGTGCATTTAGAAACAAAGTATATAAGGACAGGGTTTGTAATTAGAGCAGAATTTGTGTCAGTGTAATGTAACACACCAGTGTTATCACCCATTCTTGCTCAAAAGGCATTGCAGAGAGAAGAATCAAAGTTACACAGAGATGTCTGAGACCAGCTTTTAATTTAAAGCAAGACTCCAGGCAGACAGACAAATATACCCTTGAACTACATACGTAAATGTCTACCCGTTTGCCTGGTTCAGACAGTCTTGTGATTTGCATACCTCTACCACACAGCCAGGCAAATGAACACACAAATTTTGTGGTTATCTCTCGGCCCACAGCCTGCTCATGGGACAGTGGGGGTTATTTACTAAAGGAAAATCCACTTTGCACTGAAAGTGCACTTGAAAGTGCAGTCGCTGTAGATCTGAGGGGGACATACAAGGGGAAAAAAAACAGAATTTTTGCTTGCACATGATTGGATGATAAAATCAGCAGAGCTTCCCTCATTTCAGATCTTCCCCTCAGATCTACAGTGAATGCACTTACAAGTGCACTTGTAGTGCAGAGTGGATTTGCCTTTAGTAAATCAACCTGTATCTGCAGTGAGAAACTCTGTCCAGGTTGCAGGATGTGAACTAGGAAGTAGCAAAGCTGAAACAGGAAGCCGTAGTATAATCACCCTGGTTGTTTGTCTAGTGTTCCACTTAGGGAACAGTGCAAAAAATAGTTTGTATATTTTCAGTCATTTCTAGACTTAATAGTGTAACATAATATAAAAGATAACACAATATTTTGGTAATTCTCATATTTATTTTTAGCAAATTGCTATAGCCCGTGAGGGAGATCTTTTGACCAAGGAACGCCTGTGCTGTGGTCTCTCCATGTTTGAAGTCATCCTGACCCGGATCCGCAGCTACCTGCAGGACCCCATCTGGCGTGGTCCTCCCCCCACCAATGGAGTGATGCATGTGGACGAGTGTATGGAGTTTCATCGACTCTGGAGCGCCATGCAGTTTGTTTACTGTATTCCGGTGGGGACCAATGAATTTACCGCAGAGTGAGTACTTGTTATCTCCTTGAAAACTGCTGTTCACCAGTGGGTTGTCTTGTCTCTTTAACACTGTAGCCAGAATAATATTAAAAGAGAAGTATGGGGTTTAAAAAAAAAAAAAAAACCTTATACTAACCTAGGTGGATGCAGCATTGATCTGATGCTGCATCGTGTCCCCCGTCGCCTCTGCAGTGAGAACTGAGCAAACAAACACAACTGATTACTCAGTTCTCCCCTCCGCTCTGAGCAGAGAGCTGTGACTGTCAGGCAATGCTTCCCTGCTCTGCCCCTCCAGTGCTCACTGGAGGGCTGGGGAGGGAGCAGCTGGCTCAGTCTCCCACCGACACAGCTGAGAGGCTGAGCCAGCTGCCGATCCAGGCATGTGGGTGGATCCTGACTGTAAAGTTGGAATCTTTCCCCAGCCTAGGCCGTCTGAGTGACGTCATCCGACGGCAGGCTGTCAGCTAAAATTAGGTCACAGGAGTGCAGAATAAACTGCACTCCTGAGATTCATGGGTGAAGTATAGCCAAAAAAGCTTTCGTCATACTTCTCCTTTAAGTATTTTTGAAAATACAATCAAAACATAAACATTTTAAGTGGAATTCCAGCTCACACCTACAGTAACTAGGCTGCAGGGGAGTGGAGGGACCGCTGACAACGCATAGGCCATTAAAGCTTATGGGTGACATCACCGCTTCAGGTTTTGCTAGCCATTGTCCGAGTGCGCTTTCCTTTTCCCTGCAGCTGCTGATGGCTGACATAGGGGAGATTATTTGACTGGACTGGAGTGGCCTGAAAATAAGTAAGTGTATACATCTTACACAGGTTAGTTAGCATAGTTGTTAGGAGGGGTAGAGGACAAGTTAGGGCTAGTTAGGTGTAAGCTGAAGTTTTCTATATACCCCTAATAAGCTTCTAACAAGCTCTGTTGTCTTGTTAATTTTGTGTCCTGTCTCTTTCTTCCCCCTACAGGCAGTGCTTCGGAGACGGTTTGAACTGGGCGGGTTGTGCCATTATTGTGCTTCTGGGACAGCAGCGTCGTTTTGACCTCTTTGACTTTTGCTATCACCTTCTGAAAGTTCAAAGACAGGACGGGAAAGATGAAATCATAAAAAATGTGGTGAGTTTCACTGACTGACCAGACATATTGGCATTGATGGTTAATGCTAAATGGACTTTTGACAAATCAATATGTGCAACACTTTCTGAGCTTCATTAATTCTGGTGAACAGTGCCCAACACAAGTAAGACATGGGCACAGGCAGAGCTTCTGAGAGAGGCCTCATAGATGAAAGGGTATCTGTAGTGTTGGAGATTATATATATATATATATATAATCATATTATATACGGTATACTGTACAGTGTGTATATAGTATGTATATACACACACACTACATTATATTTATGGTCTAGAGCCCTACGGACGACATGAGTAACGATGACACATAGGGACAACACAAAACTCACCAACATGAAATAGACCTGAAAGTGTGCCTTGGTCTACCGTATGGTACGCCAAAATAAGGGGGCATACCCTAGATAAAGAATGATAAGAAGTAGTTATGGAATAATGTGGAATGAGTATTCAGTCTGGGGTAAGAATACTTAGAAGAGGCTTTTAAAAGGGGAGGGTGGGCGGGTATCACGCACAGGAAACCGACAAAGACCGGCGGCCTTTGGGCTGCTTAAATACCCTCCGGGCTCCTCCCATAACTTCAGGCCGGTACCCGGCCTTCCAATTTATGGTCTAGAGCCCTACGGACGACATGAGTAACGATGACACATAGGGACAACACAAAACTCACCAACATGAAATAGACCTGAAAGTGTGCCTTGGTCTACCGTATGGTACGCCAAAATAAGGGGGCAAAAACCTTCAGGTAGGGGATAATTATTTATTAGAGGTAATGTCACTGAGTGAGTCGAGCAAAGGCCTGAGCCATCTCTAACTGTGGGTTAGGAATGTAGCGAGAGAAGCAGGCCGACTTCCACCGACCCAGTTTCTTGATTACGTGGTCCGGAACCCCCTGTCTTGAGGCCGTCGTGGCCGCCCCGATCCGGAACGAATGCCCGGAGTACTGGCTGGGGTCCAACTGAAGATGGCCGAGAAGGACCCGGACATGTTCCACGAACTGCGAAGAGTTAAGGGCTTTCACCGGAAAAGGTAGCAGTGGACTGGCCCCTGGGCAGTCGGACAGCAGTGCCGTCAGGCGGTCCAACACGGCAACTGGGCACCAGTTGTTGTGAGTCCTGTACAGGTGAATATCTACTCCGGAACCTCGCTGTTGGGTTTTGGATGTCGCCAAGTGAAGGACGTAGTGATCCTGGTGGCGATAGAGATTGTTTCTACGCAAGACTGGACTGGCTGGGTGGCTGCGAGTGAACTCGCTGGGCCGCAGAAACCCGTAAAACGCCATGTGTATCGCAGCCTGCAGGACGGTACTGAGGAGGAGACCGAAAGGGGACCTATCCAGGATGTCAGACATCCCCTTGAAGATCTCCCCCGTGATAGGCAGCCGCTTTGAGCTGACTGGCGGCTGGTGTTTCTGAACTCCACGTAGTAGAGCCCTCACGGCGTGGCAGGAGAACACCGAAGGCCTTGCGGGGTCTTGAAGTGACAAATAGTGCTGCACCCCGGCCACGTACTGGCGTATCGTGCTGTGTGACAGTGCTAGGTGTGAATGGCAGTAGGCGATGAACGCCAAGACCTGCTTGAGGCTGGAAGACTCGCGAGGCTGCTGGGGCAGGAACTTGTTAAACGCCCTCCAGGCCGTCTGGTAGGCCCGACGGGTGTTGCGGGCGAGTGAGGCGTTGATGATATCGGTAGCTGAGTGTAGATGTGGGGCTAGTCCAAGGTCAGTTGTGACCAATCCGGGATAGTGGCTGAATGACGGCAGGCTCCTGGCACCTGTTCAAAGAAAGAAATAAAGTTAAAACGGGAGAGTGCGTCCGCTGCTGCGTTGAACTTCCCTGGAATGAAGGAGCAGTACACATTGAACTGATGCTGTAGGGATAGCTGGACCAGTCTGCGGAGGAAGGACATGACGGGCCTGGACTTAGACCTGCCCTTGCTGATGATCTCGGCTGTGGCTTGATTGTCTGTCGAGAAAGCCACCGTCTGTCCAGACCAATGGTGACCCCATAGGTGGGCGGCTGCTACAATAGGGAAGAGCTCAAAGAGGGCTGACGTAGTAGTAAAGCCCGGTGTGGCTAGTGCTTGAGGAGGCCACGGGGCGGCGAACCACAAATGGCCAAAAATGGCGGCGCATCCTGTGGATGCCGCCGCGTCGGTCACCACCTGTGGTGACTGCGTGGACACGACTGGGATAAACAGGGACACACCGTTCCAATCACTAAGAAAGTGCTCCCACATGGCCAGATCTGCCCTGGCTGCAGAATCCAGCCTAATGACCTGGTCTGGGTCCTGCGTGTAGGACAGGAAGACCAGCAACCGGGACACAAAGGAGCGGCCCTGGGGGATGATCCTCACGGCAAAGTTCAGCATCCCGAGGAGAGACTGAAGTTGCTTCTGAGTACATCCCCCCCCCCCGGGTGAACTCTCGCAGAACCGTCCTGATACGGTCCAACTTATCTGCTGGAAGGCTGGCCTGCATGGCCAACGTGTCAAGGTCGACGCCCAGGAACGTGATCTTGTGTGCCGGGCCGTCAACCTTGTGCTCCGCTAAGGGGACGTTCAGATTGTCGAAAACCGTCCTCAACTTTCCAAGGTCCCCTGGGGGAGCCCCGGGCGGCTCTATCAAAAGGAAGTCATCCAAATAATGGATGACCTCGTGGCACTGTGCCTCATGGAGAAGGATCCACGCCAGGGTCTCGGCGAACTTGTCAAATAGCCAAGGACTACTTTTAGACCCGAAGGTCAATTTGGTCGCGAAATAATATCGCTCCCTCCACTTGATGCCGTGCCAGCACCACAAGGAAGGATGGATGGGCAGCAGCTTGAAGGCGTCGGATATGTCCGCCTTCGAGAGCCACGCACCCACCCCTGCCCTGAGAATGGCCTGGATAGCCATGTCTACCGAAGCGTACTTCAGCGAGAACTCCTCGGAGGGGATGAGCGAGTTGAGACTGGGAACGACGGAAGAATGAGGCGCTGACAGATCATACACCAGACGTTTTTTATTTGAAAACTTTCCCTGCACAAGCCCGATAGGGCTAACCCTCCAGATGCTGAAGGGGGATTGACAGAACGGGCCTATCATGAAGTCCCGATCCAACTCCGTCTGCAAAAGGACATCAATCGCTGGCTCGTCTGTTGCTGCTGAGCGTAAATTCGGACATTCGTGGGTGGAGTGGGGCAGGGTGATGAGCCCGGTATGGAACCCCTCAGTGAAGCCTCGGATGAGGTAGCTGGCGAGTGACGGAGTGGGGTGTGAGGTCAGGTAAACGCCGAGCCAAAGGACATTGACCCGGCTTAGTCATGGTCTCTTCTGTTTGACCTCACACAGGATCCTGGGGTGCGCCCTCTGGCACAGGGTGCAAACGTGCAAGAGCCGGCACTGGCTGAAATTGCAGGAGCCGTAATTAAAATTGTTGCAAATGGCGGCTCCCCCAACCATCCGCACCGGACGTCCCAATTTGTCCATCTTTCGCCCTTGCACCGGGGCCTGCTGAGCCTGGCTCGTGCTGGCAGAGGCCGTGCTAGCTATCGGATGGACAGAGGCTACGTTGGCACACCAGACCGTGGTGTGAGACGCTGACTGACAGACAGCACATAGCGGGGAGCGAAGGCCTGCAAAGTGGCGGCAGAACAATTCCGTGTCCACTACGCTCCAGTCCGTTGGCAAATGGAACTGTGTGAATCTGGCTGCGGCTTTGGCCGAGAAGGACCGATGGTAGTCGTAGAACGCTGAGCCACCGTATTTGTGGCCCAGGTCTACGACCAAATGGAGGTAGAGGTCCAGCTCTTCCCGTCTGCCGGGGGAGGCTGAGCACAGCACGTCTCTAAACATGCCGAAAGCGAGCGTGAATTCGGGCACCGTGAGCTTCCTGTTGAGCCTCGGATCCTTCGCTTTCAACACCACCGAGACATCCCCCCAGGTGTAGGCTTTGTTCTCGGCCAAGTCATGGACCGAGATCAAGAGTGAGGCCAGATTGACGTCTTTGCCCTCTAGAATGTCCTTCCTTACGCTGGGTGGCACCAGGTGGGAAGGGTGAACGGTAGGCGTGGCAAGCTCACTACCTGCGGCCGGTGCACTGATGGCTGGGACCACCGCGTGGTCCGGAACCGTGGCAGCCGGGCTGGCCTCTAGTCGAGACACCCTGTCCTGGACCTCCACGATTGAGGAAGACAGGGAAGACACGAGGGTGTGTAGCTGGGCAACGGCGGCTGAAATCGATTCCAGAGACGCCTGCTGGCTGCTGGGGCTTGCTGCGGCCGGTGGTGGGAAGAGAAGCCTGAACAGCTCCGCCTTCCTGGCCGTGGACGAGAAGGGTATCCCTCTGCGTCTCAGCTCGGCGGACAGCCTGGGGATTGTCCATGCCCTAAGAGACTGGACACTGCCAGCCTCGGAGGCTGACGCCGGAGATAGTGGGGTGGTGAGGTCATCGCTGCCAACTGACGACATGGCGGCTGCCAAGACCTGTAACTTGGTAGACTGGTCACGTGTCTGCAGGCTGGGCCTAAAAGGTGACAAGAAATGAGTTTGGACGTGTCACCTATGATATACGTACCTGCCACAAGAAAGCAGGAGCCCCCCGTGCCCTTGTGTTTTTTTTTTTTTTTTTTTTTTTTACCGGCTGGAACCCTGATCAAGTTGGCGCAGGTGGACCTACTGAATCCGACTGACCTGAGAGAGTGTGAGAAAAAATACCTATTTAAGAGCCTAAAACTGCTGCCGTCCAGAGCGACGGAACCCAACGCAGATGATAACAACAGGCGATAGTGACTTGAGTCGACTGCCGAGATCGCTGTGGGATCAACTGACAGATGACAACACGAACGACTGACTTGACATGTTGCCTTACTGAATGAACTTCCCGTGACAGGGCCCGGTCCGTTCGTACCGTATGGGGGTGACTGTGGGCCGGACTCTGGAGCACGTACCGAATGAGGCCACCATGAAACTAGGCCGACTGCCTAGGTATGCTGAGGCCGAACTGTGACGTCCAGCTGCCACCGAGTCTGACTCCAAGCTCCCCCCTTTTTTTTTTTTTTTTTTCTTTTTTCCTCTTTTTTTTTTTTTTTCCTTTTTTTGAAATGCGGCCGGCCTAGGGCACGCCGGCGCGAATTCGTACAAGCGGGTGACCAATTAACACCGGGCGTGGTAAGGTGACACAGAAATGATATCACATGACAAGGGCGAGAATCAAAGTTTTTTTTTTTTTTTTTTTTCTTTGCGACTCCGCCCCTGGCGCATGTATTGAAATGAGGCCGAGCCTAGGGCACGCCGACACGAATTTAGTGCGAAGAAGTGACTCCATTCATGCCGGGCGTGGTAGGGTGACAGAAATGAGATACCATGACAGGGGCAAGAATCAGGAATGTACGTAAACCAGTGATGCGATTCTGCCCTTGGCGCATGTATTGAAATGAGGCCGTGCCTGGGGCACGCCGACATGAATTCAGTGCGAAGAAGTGACTCCATTCATGCCGGGCGTGGTAGGGTGACAGAAATGAGATACCATGACAGGGGCAAGAATCAGGAATGTACGTAAACCAGTGATGCGATTCCGCCCTTGGCGCATGTATTGAAATGAGGCCGTGCCTAGGGCACGCCGACACGAATTTAGTGCGAAGAGGTGACTATATTCCCGCCGGGCGTGGTAAGGTGACAGAAATGAGATACCATGACAGGGGCAAGAATCAGGAATGTACGCAACCAGTGATGCGATTCCGCCCTTGGCGCATGTATTGAAATGAGGCCATGCCTAGGGCACGCCGACACGAATTTAGTGCGAAGAAGTGACTACATTCACACCGGGCGTGGTAAGGTGACAGAAATGAGATACCATGACAGGGGCAAGAATCTGGAATGTACGCAACCAGTGATGCGATTCTGCCCTTGGCGCATGTATAGAAATGAGGCCGTGCCTAGGGCACGCCGACACGAATTAGTGCGGGGAAGTGACTGCATTCATGCCGGGCGTGGTAAAGTGACAGAAATGATATGCCATGACAGGGGCAAGAATCAGGAACGCCCGCAGCCAGTAAAGTGATTCCGCCCTTGGCGCATGTATCGAAATGAGGCCGGGTAGTCGTGCATCTGGATCGCCCCGATCGGAGCATGCGTGGATGCGACCGGACCAGGATCGAAGCGATGGCACGAACGCCCTGTTTAACTGATGCGAAATGATTTAGCATGACCGAATGGCCTGGTACGTTAGCCACGTTTGAAATGATGAAATGATTGTCATGCTAATTCGTGAAATGTTTCGACACGGTCGAAGTGATTCGTACAACTAGAATGCCAACAGTGCTTCGGAATATAATAGCGATTCGGCACGCTCGCTAGCGCCACTAATTCGGATAATGGCAAAACATGAACGATACGTGTGAGTGCGAACGGCACCCGTGCGTGAGTTATGTTGAACGATTCGGAGACTGTGTAGCCCGCTCGTGTAAGGGAACCCTAAGTGCCGGATGCGACATCGGTCGGAGTGTCTGTGGCGGGCGGCCCTGAATGTGCGTGCCGTTAGATGGCTCCCGATCGGGTACAACAAAACGTGCGAGTAAGTGTTTAGGTTTTCGAGACAAGCAGCGCGTGGCTCGTGAGCTACGCAGATCACAGTTTAGTGACATGATAAGCAGTGCATGAGAACGTAAAACATGGGAGCCGAAGCCCTACCTGCGACAGCCGAACCAGACTCTTTGTACGAAACTGCGACTCGACGACACGAGTGCGACACGAAGGGACGACACAACTTACGAACACGGAACACGGGACTGCAACAAGAGAAGACGGATAGACGAAAAACGGAGCTCACGAGCCGGCACCAAGAGCGCTTGTCACGAACGAGTCGGTCCTAGATGTCTGACGTATCAGATATCACGCACAGGAAACCGACAAAGACCGGCGGCCTTTGGGCTGCTTAAATACCCTCCGGGCTCCTCCCATAACTTCAGGCCGGTACCCGGCCTTCCAATATATATATACACACACACACACACACAACATAGATTAAGAGGGGATTATAAGGGGGAAATATAATGATTTTTTGTCAGTTTTATTTCAATATTTTGTAAGGTTTTTTTTGTGTTTTTTATTATATTTGTAAATTCTCAATTTTATACATTAACATTAGTACTGGGTTCGCCTATGGCTCAGATTTTGCAGCCCTTTCTGACCTTTCTAAAATAGAAGCCCAACACTGTTTCTTCACTTTCTGGCTGTCCAATGGAAATCCCATAGCTACAGAGAAGTCAGTATCTTTCCCTTCTAGCACACATTTAGATTATTCAGTCAGCCTAGTAAAAGGGGGACATAGCCTAATGCACTAGGTACTGGTTGCAAATGGTATGAAAAATATTTATATTCAATATTTAATATTTATTTGACTAAAAAAAAAAAAATGTTTAATTGTATTTTATAGTTGGGACAATAAATATATCTGAAAACACTGCACATTCTCTTTAAAAGCTGAGCTCCAGGCACAAACATTTTATTAAAACATATACCGGTAGCTCAATATCCACAATGGGTTTAAAATCCACTTTGTGGGCACTCAATGCCGTTGCAACCCAGAAAATACCTTCTAATGTAGCAATGAAATAATATCTGGGATACACATAGCCTTTTCAGAGAGCAGAGCTGTGGGAGGGACTCAGCTGGCCAATTTAGCTTTAAGGCCCCTTTCACACTTATACGACTTGTCCCACGATTTGGGACTGCAAAGTAGCATGACAAGTCGTTCCTCATGATTTCCAATGACAGCCATTCATATTAGTACGACTTCAAGTCCTTCTGACTTCAAAGTAGTCCCTGCACTACTTTGGTACGATTTTGATGCCACTTACACAGGCATTCCTTAAAAAACGCGGCAAAATCGCGTGACTTTGAAGTCGCACAAGTGTGAAAGGGGCCTAAATGAGATCATGGAGTTTTTTATGGCAGGGTGGAAGCAGCACTGCATGGATTGCATTTCCAGTTTGCCAAATGATTTTCTTTGCTGATGTTGTTGTTTATGGTCTCTTTAGTCTTTACATTCACTAACCAGCTATTCTGTTTCTGACCATCCCTCCAGCCGCTAAAGAAAATGGCAGATCGCATCCGGAAGTATCAGATCCTGAACAACGAGATCTTTGCAGTCCTCAACAAATATATGAAATCTGTAGAGAGTGACAGTTCCACAGTAGAACACGTACGGTGCTTCCAACCTCCTATTCACCAATCACTGGCCACCACCTGCTGAGAGGGGCATAGCACAGACCACAGTCCGGACGATATCGACAAATCCCGTAACGTTGTGGTGCATGTTCGTCCTGTTTTCACAATACACCTACATGATGCTATAGAAGCAGCAGGACTGTACAGGATGTAGCCATGTAAAGAGGTGTGGCCTGACTTCCACTTCTGTCACCGTCTGTGGTGACAAATTCCACATTATGACATCATAGCCAAGGTCTGCTGAAGTCTGGTGAAAGCAGGGTGGTATTAATAGCTTCATATTGGTTTGGCCCAACTTTTAAGTATTTTTATGATGTAAAACAGACATTTCCAGGTTGTTACCGGCTTTTGGTCAGTGTGGTCACTGGGAATTTGTTTGATCAATCTATTTATTGTGACGCTGTACAGTGTTGTGGTAATCTCATCTGCTTAAAGACTATATTGCCAATTTGTTAACTTCTACAGTACATGTTAACGATCGATTTATTTTGTTTGAGTGGCCAATGATCTGAGCAACTTCATCCCCATAACGAAAAAACTCCATGTGATGCTCAAAATTTACTATGGAGTGGAGGGTGATTAGGCAGCTTGCTGTGTTCAGATACTTACCTACTGAGGCCTACTACAAAGTTTGTCCATCGTCAGCCCAACAACCCCCATCCCACTCCTTCATACCACTACATTGATCAGAGTTTTTGAAGGAAGATTTGATGCTATCATGTAACTAATAAGAAAAACAACAGGAGGACATTTTTTTTTTAGGCCTGCCACAAACATTAAAACCTCATTATGTAGTATGAGGGCTTGCCTGATTGCATAGTTTAGGTGGGTTTTCATAATACATTGTGTTGGTCAATCTAACGTATATTGTACAGCCAGATTGTAAGATGAATGGTAAGCGTAAGGTCACATCATGAGATCCCAAAGAGAACCAGTCACAAATGAGCTCATGCAAGATGTTTCACATTGATTGTGCAATCCTTTTAAAAGATTTAAATTGGTTTTCCTGATTACCTTTGCTTTTTCTTAGGACAACTCTTGAACAGAGTGCAAGGCCGGCCATATTCGGAGCAAATTATTTTCCTGCAACCATGGGATGCAGGAAAGAAATTCACTTGATTCCCCCATCAACACAGACACTGTTGATGCGGGAATCCCTCCTGCCGAGCCATTGTCTTCTCCCAGAGGGGGGGCAGGGGAGGGCGGGGGAAGTCGTGATTATTGCTAGTGGCTATAGCAGCCACTAGCGATAATCACAGGCAAGACCCAGCATGTGATCAACTTGGTACATTTAGCCTGCCCATACACTATTCGAATCGTGTATGGCCTGCCTAAGGCTGGTTATACACGCATAGATTTTTTTCATTCAATCTGAAGCTGACAGATTCCTCTATTTATTCTCTACAACATGGATAGATGAATTTCTTGCTGTGAGCCAGCAGCTGTCAGAATATTTCAACAGTGACTGCATCTGATTGGATGCAGGGGCAGTTCAGGTGACAATTTTCTGCTCGGCTCCTTTGGTTGTTCAATTGAAGGATTGAAGGGTGCTGACAGGGCCATCCACAAGTGACTGTTGGCTGGTTCAATAGAAACCCACTGAAATCCGAACAATGTATTGCCAGCATTTCAGCAGCAGTTGCTAATGTGCCAACAGCTTGACCACCTGTGGATAACACGTGGGATCTCCTAGGTCCTGAGTGTGCAGAACTGTGTACTACAAATACCAGAGCCACATAGTTGGTTACACTCCCCTTAACTATGGAACCCTTGATCTAGAGAGATTCAAACCATATATTCTCAGGCTGACAGTACCCAAGTTGATCAACTTGGGTAAAACCAGCCTGTTGGATTTTTCATGTGATTAATGCCAGCAGCTATAGCCGCTAGCAATATTCACTGTGTGTTCTCCTGGCAGAGACGGCTCCCCACCATCCCCCCCCCCCCCCCCCTGTGTGGTTACAGGAAAGAAAATCCCACTTTCTATGGCCGGTTTTAGAGTCTTTATATGCACTCCAGGAGCTAGGTCTCAGCATTGAGGTCTAGAGATTGAAATAGTAGCAGTTGTCATACCTTAGGGTTTCTAATATACATCCTACAAAATGAATGCAGCTCTATAGTCACAGCATACACTTTCATTTTATAACATCAGAATTGTAATAGCAATACAAATGATATATTTATTTATTTTTTGACACTGGATGCAACCACTTTTCAGCCAACGGTTTTCTGCCTTGCTCTTTTGAGGAGGAAACCGACAGGGCCACCTACCAAGCAAATTTTGCTAGTACAGTAGTAACTGGTATAGATTCCAGTAGTATATGGCCAGCTTCAGTTTACTAAAGCACATTTGAAAGAATGACACACATGAGAAAATAAGAATTAGTTGTCACCCCATAACAGGAAGTGCTGGAACAAAAGATTAAAAATGTCTTTGGATATTATTTCAGCATGTTAACAATTATTTGTGATTTTGATGTTTGGGTTTATATTTTAGACCTTCAATAATAAATTAATATTTATTAGAATTAATTCAGGCATAAGCCAAGTTGTTAAGCTGGTTCTCCTTGAAGCTGGTTCTCCTTGAAGAACAACAATTATTTTGGGAATTCTACATTTTATTTACTGACTGTATCTATAAGTAAAGCCTTAGACATAAGACTCACCTTTTTTATATGCTTGCTACATCATAGTTTTCCGCTAGCGGCAATCTTTATAACAGACAGTACAGTCTGTATCTTTGCTGAACCACTGCTGTAGAAAACCCTATTGCATTTAAAGAATGCATTGTTTTGCAGACTGCATACATTTTTCATTAGATTGCGCAGCGAACCAATCACTTTCAGGGAGTATTTTGCCACTGCTCTCTGCCTATAGACTTGAACTGAGACAAGAAAAGTAAAGCGTATCACTACGGTACTAGGAAGCTCAAATTGTGTTTTTAACGGTCCAATACAGCCCCTGTGTAAATATATAATAAAACTATAGATTTTTTTTTTTTTTTTTTTTTTTTAAATACTAACCTACGTTGATTATATTTACACTAAAGCAAAATTAAGGCCAAAATAAAAATGACACAAAATTTTGCAGTTTTTGGTTTTCTTTTATTCCCCTATGTAAGATAGTTTTATCACTTGGTGATCCTGCTAATAGATCCATCATTTTCTCACATCCTTTGAGGCCTGATTCACACCTATGCATTTTTAGTGCTTTTTGCATTTTTCAGATTTGCACTACAATCCATTTAACATGGTTTCCTATGGAACATGTTCTGTAGTAAAAATCTGCAAAATGCAAAAAGCACTAAAAATGCATAGGTGTGAATCAGGCCTAAAAGGGTATCAGCGCAGTTTGCTCTGCAGTTAAATTACACATGCAGCGTTGTCACCCTGTGGACAAGGTAATTTTAAAAGAGGATATGGGACTTTCGAGGTGCAAAAATACACAAAGCGACAAAATATAAAAGAAAAATATATACAATTTTTATTAAACAAATTATATGTACTGTAAATACTTGAGTATAAGCCGAGTTTTTCAGCACATTTTTTTGTGCTGAAAATGCCCCCCTCGGCTTATACTGGAGTCAAGCACTTTTCTGTAGCAGAGAATGACATTTTCCCACCCGACTTTGGGGCCCCATATCCCAGAGATATGGGGCCCTAAAGTCAGTTCGGAAAATGTCATTCTCTGCTGCAGAAAAGTGCTTGACATTTTCCAAACCGAATTTGGGGCATCATATCTCAGTGCCACTTGGTGCTAGGAACCCCATTGGATATGTTGTAGTACTAGTTCCACTGGGTTTGCATACCAAATTTGGGGTTCCTAGCACCAAGTGGCCCGAGATACGGGGCCCCAAAGTCAGTCAACTGTGTCCATCTGCAGCAATGTCATTTTCGGGACCCTTTGGGTCCAGAGACACCAAATTTTGGCTGCAGCTAGGAGGCATCTAGGAACCCTTAACTACCAAGTTTGAAGTTTGGGGACCTATGGCTGCAAACGGGCACAGTTAGGCATGCAAATGGGCACAGTGAGGCTGCAAATGGGCATTGTTGACCCTCTTTTCCACTTACAGTAGCTGCGCACTCACCCTAGGCTTATACTCCAGTCAATAAGTTTTCCCAGTTTTTTTTGTGGTAAAATTAGGTGCCTCAGCTTATATTCAGGTCAGCTTATACTCGAGTATCTACGGTATTTTATGTAATTTGTTTAATAAAAAAATTGTATATATTTTTCTTTTATATTTTGTCGCTTTGTGTATTTTTGCACCTTGAAAGTCCCATATCCTCTTTATGTTTTTTCCCCTCATCTAAAAACGGGATGTTGGTGCCATATTTTTGTAAACCTTAACATCGATCACTGACCACACAATTTACTATGTAGTTTTAAAAGGACTATAAGTAAGACACAAACAAATTGAAACCCAACTCTATCTTAGGCTTTAACAGTTCTTTCTCTTTTTTGAGAAAAAAAAGTTTACACCATCTACTGTAAATAAAGCATGTTCATTTCAAGCACCCCTAGCAGTTGTAAATGGTTTGCCCCAACCCATTTAACTGTAACTTTTGCTGGGCAGCTTGTCCTTCATGTAAATGTAGAAAAAAATATAATAAAGTCCAGTGAAATTTAAAAAAAAAAAAATTTACTTTTATTAGAGGTATAACCTCCACATAATTATCAGTATACAATATTTTTCATTATAGTGGGCCTTCAATCTTGTCAGATTTCTAACTATAATAAATAAATATATAAAGATGGCCGCAGGAATCAAAAAGGTTATCATGATATCACACAGGTATGCCCTAATCACTATCCAGCCATACTAAAGTAATTGTTTTGGGTGGAGTACTCTTTTAACTGCCACTCCTACAGCTGAATTAAGTACCTGAAATAGGTAACTTTTTTTAGAAAATATTTAACAGAATTGTATTAAAGTTCTGTGTTTACATTCTAATTTTGTTTTTTTTATATATATTTTGTTCCTTTTATTTGTTTAACTGAAAAGAGGAAAAAAAAAAAAAAAAAAAAAAGTTACATTATTTTACCTTCTCGCCTGTGAATAAGAAGTAAAAAAACTGAAAAAAAAAAATCTTTTGTCTGATCTTGTCTCTTCTATCAGTCATTGTGTGCTAAATATTTGGTATGTGGGGAGAATTTTCAGATGATTTCAAGGAGATTCAATTGACAAAAAATTACTGGCTTTGTTAGCTGTGTGCAGCCAGAAACACTGTCCCTTCATGCAAACATTCTGAATCTAGGGTCTGGTCAGTGGTTCTATTTGCTTGTATCTACACGGCTACCCATGTGACTGAGGCCCAATAGTGACCTTGACTCATAATAAATGGCCCAACCTAAGTGCAACCTACTGGGTTAGCTTCCTCCTCGTTTCAGCGATCTTCATGCTTCCCCCAGATGCTCTCCTTACTCCTTAGTGCACAGGCATACCGTGGCCCCATATATTCCTATTGGTAAGACATATTCCAGGACCCCCTGTACTGCGCAGGCGCAGGGCTTGCGCAGTACAAAGGACTACGGAGCTTCCGAAAATTGCCGAACCTAAACAGCTCTGAGTGAACTCTACACCGCGCAGGCGCAGTTAACATGTAATTGTACGAGGCGATGCCGCTGCTCCCGATGCTCGAGCTACTCTGCAAGGGGCGTCTATCGTGTAAGTAAGGGACGGGTCTAGTATTACTGTAACCAAGGGGCGCATTTATTATTATTGTTATATATCGAGCTCTGCCCATTAATTTAACATTCGCCCTCTTCTGTAGCCATCCGCCCCTTACACGATATAATAATAATAGACCCGCCACTTGCTTACACGCTATAACAGATCTGCCCCTTGGTTAGAGTAATAATAGAGCAGCCCCTTGGTTACACGATATATAACAATAATAATAAATGCGCCCTTGGTTACAGTAATACTAAACCCGCCCCTTAGTTACACGTATAGAATATTTTAAAAAAAAAGTCAGTTACTTTGCTGCGTAACTAATTACTTTTCCAATGTAGTAACCGAGTTACTAACGCAATTACTTTTTGGGAGAAGTAATTTGTAACTTAACTAATTACTTTTTTAAAGTAAGATGACCAACACTGGATCCTATTTGCTCATCAATCCCATTCAGCCTCTTTTGTGTTCCATTTTGCCACTTTTGTTAGGAGATGAGACACTTGGAAAAACATCCCCTGTCTATTGATATTCACTTAGGCCTGATTCACACCTATGCAGTTTTAGTGCTTTTTGCATTTTGCAGATTAGCTCTACAAAACGTGTTCCATAGAAAACCGTGTTAAATGGACTGTTGTGCAAATCTGCAAAATGCAAAAAGCACTAAAAATGCATAGGTGTGAATCAGGTCTTAGTGTTGTCCGTTTCTGAAAACAATACAGCTACCTTTCCTGATAATCATTGTCACCGAGACAAAAAGTCATTCAAGTTGTCATCCGAACAAAAGGTGAGGATAGTCCTCTAATAGGTTCATCTATTCCTGTGATAATTTTATGGAATTCTGTTCATTTTAAGACATTTTCTCTTGTTTTCTGTTGCACCTCCAGGACAGCAAATGAAGGGAAATCTCCTGAATGAGACACAAGTAGGAAAAAAAAAAACACAACCTATAAAGGGTTTTAACCACTTTAATACCGCCTTATGGTCATATGACGCCCACAAGGTGGATCTCCCATCCTGGGTGGGCGTCATATGACCTCCTCGCATTCCCGGCCGCCTGGGGGGCGCGCGGCATCGCTCGGGACCTGGTGCGAGTGCCCGGCGGCCGCGATGTCCGACGGGCACCCGCGATTGCTCGTTTAAACAATGGAACCGTGGAGCTGTTTGTGTAAACACACAGCTCCACGTCCTGTCAGCGGAGAGGAGACCGATCATGTGATCCCAGTACGGAGGAACACATGATCGGTTAACCCCTTCCCTGCCAGTCACATTTACACAGTAATCATTGCAATTTTATAGCAACGATCGCTGTGTAAATGTGAATGGTTCCAAAAATGTGTCAAAAGTGTCCGAAGTGTCCGCCGCAATGTCGCAGTCACTAATTACAGTCTTGTAATTACACTTAGTAATCCTATGGGCCAGCTCTCTGGGCCCCATGCCGGATAAAGGCTAACTCCATCTTTTATAGTGTTGTCATGTAAAGCAGGGATATGCAATTAGCGGACCTCCAGCTGTTGCAGAACTACAAGTCCCATGAGGCATAGCAAGACACTGACAGCCACAAGCATGACACCCAGAGGCAGAGGCATGATAGGACTTGTAGTTTTGCAACAGCTGGAGGTCCGCTAATTCCATATCCCTGATGTAAAGCCTAGTATACACCACTAGTTTTGGGTTGAACGAACAAAAAACTGAACATTTTGGTCGGAGCTGCTGTACTAAAAGGCTGATGTTAGTACAGCAATCTCCCCTGCTGTTCTATTGTGTTCTGACAGGGGGACGGCCCCCACCCCCAAAATGTATCAGTCATTCATAGAGCTCTGTGAATGAATAAATCACAAGTACTGTCTGCCACCGTGGCAGATGGATTTCTGGTTCTCAATGGAACACAAGTGCGGTGAACATTACACTCGTTGTCAATTGACTATTACTCCAGCTCTCTAACTGAAAGTCTGTGACTCAGTACAGACATAAAGCTGAAAGAAGAGTTTGCACCCACGATCCACTGATTGCGGTTGTAATGCTTTTCAGACTCATTTGCAAAAAACGAATGAATGCTTGTTTGTTTATTATTTTTGCAAACAATGGATTTAGCCTTTTTTGAAAGTCTTTTCCATAGAATTTTCTTGGTCATTTTTTCACCAGGTCTTTCTGCAACCCTGCTCAATAGCTCAAGCTAGGGATTGGCATGTGGAATGTGATAAAACATGTGCATAGTTAATTTGTACACCCATACAAGGGCCAATTTAGACAGGAGCCAATTAACCAGTTCCCGACCGCCTACTGTAGATATACGTCTACAGAATGGCACGGTTCGACAAAGGCACGTATATATACGTCCCCTTTAATTGCCTAGCCGTGGGGTCGCGACCCGGTCGGGAGCTCCGTGACCACGGCCGCGGGACCAGCGGACCCTATCGCCGCTGGTGTCCCGCGATCGGGTCACAGAGCTGAAGAACGGGGAGAGGTATGTGTAAATAAAACCTCTCCCCGTGCTTCCTACACTGCCTGTCATTGATCGGCTGTTCCCTGTCATCGGGAAAGCCAATCAATGACATCAGACATATAGCCACGCCCCCTACTGTAAAAAAAAAAAAACACAACACGTCACACTAACTCCTCCCCGCCCCCTAGTGGTTAACTCCTTCACTGCCACTGTCATTTACATAGGAATCAGTGCACAAAAAAAAAAATATATAATAAAAATGCTATAAAACTATCCCCTATTTTGTAAACGCTATAACTTTTGCGCAAACAAATCAATAATCGCTAATTGAGATTTTTTTTTTTACCAAAAATATGTAGAAGAATACGTATCGGCCTAAACGGAGGAAAAAAAATAATTTTTTATATATTTTTTGGGGAAATTTATTATAGCAAAAAGTAAAAAATATTGAATTTTTTTCAAAATTGTCGCTCTATTTTTGTTTATAGCGCAAAAAATAAAAACCGCAGGGGTGATCAAATACCACCAAAAGAAAGCTCTATTTGTGGGGGGAAAAAAAGGACGCCAATTTTGTTTGGGAGCCACGTCGCGCGACCGCGCAATTGTCAGTTAAAGCGACGCAGTGCCGAATCGCAAAAAGGGGCCTGGTCCTCTGGCTGCCAATTGGTCCAGGGATGAAGTGGTTAACCTACCAACATGTCTTTGGAGTTTCGGAGAAAAGCACAGAAAATTTGCAAACTCCATGCAGATGTTGTCCTGGCCAAGATTCCTGCCAAGGCCCGCGGTGCTTGAAGACATAAGTGCTGAAGACATAACCACTAAGCCACTGTGCCACCCATTGTAACAACTAAAGCAGGGACTGTCCTAGATTCAAACCATCTATGGGCAGGCTGATTGTATCCAAGTCGATCACTCTATCGATGTACAGCCAGCATGTTGGATTTTTACATGCGATTATTGCCAGCGGCTAGCAATAATCACTGTGTTCTGCCCCCCACCACCAGGACAACATGATAGCTCCGTGGGAGGGATTCAAGCTATTTTTTTCCTTCAACCACAGGAAAATCTCATCTATGGCCTGCCTAAAGGTAACCAGGCGCAATCTATCTTGTTATAGCCAAGTTAAAGAGAGTCGATTTGAATTTGTTGCTGGTGAGGACCAGTGTTGCCAACCTACCAGATTGAAATTTACTGACACAACATCCAAAATTTACTGGCGCAGCCACGTTTTTACTGACATTTCCAAAAGTTTCAAAATTACTGAAATTTGCACTTGCAACTGTATTTAGGCAGTACAATATGCAATTAGCAATAAGATTCAAGGTAGATATTAAGAAAAAAGCATATTTCGTATTTTATTTTAAATATAGTAAGTAAGTGGCTCAGGGACAGGACTCAGGGGCAGGAAATTAGAATGGGCGACACACGCACATGAAATACACAGTGACACGGACACGTCCCATCCTGAGTGACAGTCTCTATCCATGCCAGGAGGTCCTCTCAGTCCCCTCCAGTCCAAACAGCATTGACAGTCCTGCTCCCGGCTTGCCTTGCTCCCGTCCCTCAGACCTGCACACGAGGATCTGGCCACTCCACTTGGCTCCCTTGCACCATGACATCACACGATGCTCAGGCACCGTCTTCGCCAGACCCGGCCCCCCCCCCCCCCACCGGTACCACACCAAACACACTGTAGCAGGTACTTGGATGGTCCTGGCCGGCTCCAGACCCAAGCTGCGCTTGCCCAGTTCTGAGCCAAGTGCTACAGCCATATTTTTTACTGGCAACCTTTTCCTCTTACTGGCATTTACTGGCAGGAGAAAAGTGCCTGCTTTTTACTGGCTGCCAGTAAAATTACTGACGGTTGGCAACACTGGTGAGGACTGCTCCTAAAAATTACCGCTTAACACAATAATTGATTATTAAATAATAGAGTGTTAATCCTCACCATTTGAGTCTGAGCTTTGTTTTCCTGCTTGTGTTTTTGTTATATACCTACCATTGTTCTCTGTTCCTAAGTGCTTTGTGGCAGGTAACAAGTAATTGTATACTTTCTCTGCACCCCAAGCAATGGAGATCTATCCACAAGGACATCAAACAAGGTACACAATAGGCCAGTGGACAGCTTCAGTTATTGTCCTCGGCACCTGCTAAGTCATTTACAGCTTGGTGTTACCTGGTCATGAGTGACAAACAAGAGTAGTATTAAAAAACACAATGTACATTGAAACATAATATCTCACTGAAGGGTAGCCAGATTTGTGGGGAATTGTTCACAGCCAAGAAAACATGAGATTCAGGATTTCTGGTTTTGCATACACAGATAGCCATGAAAATCTCTTTAACACCCCAGACATTGTCCTCATCACACTCTACAATGAACTGCTTTGCACTGTAAACTTTGTTCTTCTTGGAATCACCCAACAAATTTCTCCATTTGTTGGAACTGAAACACCTAGCAGTCAAAGGTGAGTTTCCCCCTCACTTTGGAGAAATGTCCTTTTACTTTGTCTCCTGGATAGGAAATAATGGGAAAATCTCCCCAGTGGGGACATAGGCAGCAATAGGAATCTGACATAGGCTTTACCCTTTCCCCACTCTATCCAAAATTAGATAAAGAAATAGTCTTGAACACTCCTAGGATTAATGTAGACAGGCGTTGTTTTTGTGCGTTTTCACATGAAAACTAGGTCAGCAGATTCACATTCACTTCAATGGAGCTGTGTGGATGCTGCTTTGGATCTGCTCTGCATTTCTTCAGATGTTGTTTGTCCTATTGAGGGAAGTTTGAATTGCAGGCAAAAGAAGTCAACGCAACCTTTTCTTATCAAATGTTGCATTTTACATTTGAATGCTTGTCTTTGGACATTACGGATGTAGACAAGAAGGCCTGGCTCGCAGTCTCCATTCTAATTCATCCTAAAGGTGTTCTGTCGTGTTGAGGTCAGGACTCAGTGCAGGCCAGTCAAGTTCCTCCACCTCAAACGTGTTCATCCATGTCTTTAGGGACCTTGCTTTGGGCACTGGTGTGCAGTCATGTTGGAACAGGAAGGGGCCATCCCCAAAGTTGGAAACATTAAATTGTCCAAAATGTCTTGGTATGCTGACACCTTAAGGCCCCTTTCACATTGAGGCGCTTTGCAGGCGCTAAAGTTCTAAAAATAGCGCCTGCAAAGCGCCTTCAAACAGCCGCTGCTGTGTCTCCAGTGTGAAAGCCTGAGGGCTTTCACACTGGAGCGGTGCGCTTGCAGGATGCTGAAAAATGTCCTGCAAGCCGCATCTTTGTAGCGATGTCCTGCAAGCCGAATCTTTGTACCGGTGTTTACCGCTCCTAAAGCGCCCCTTCCCATTGAAAACAATGGGGCAGCGATCCAAACCCGCCTGTAAAGCGCCGCTGAAGCGGCACTTTGCGGGCGGTTTTAACCCTTTTTCGGACGCTCGCAGGGGGTAAAACTGCCCCGCTAGCAGCCGAAAAGCACCGCTAAAACGCACCGCTAGCGCCGCTTTACCGCCAGCACGCCCAGTGTGAAAGTAGCCTAAGAGTTCCCTTCACGGCAACTTAGGGGCCAAGTACAACCCCTGAAAAACAACTCCACAACATAATCCCCTCTCCACCAAACGATTTGGACCAGTGCATAAACAAGTCCATAAAGACATGGATAAGCGAGTTTGTGGTGGAGGAACTTGATTGGCCACAGGGTCCTGACCTCAACCTGACAGAACACCTTTGGGATGAATTAGAGTGGAGACTGTGAGCCAGACCTTCTCGTCCAAAATCAGTGTCTGACCTCACAAATGCGCTTCTGGAAGAACGGTCAAACTTTCCCATAGACACACTCCTAAACCTTGTGGACAGCTTTCCCAGAAGAGTTGAAGCTGTTATAGCTGCAAAGGGTGGGCCAACTCAATATCGAACCCCACGGACTAAGACTGGGATCCCATTAAAGTTCATGTGTGTGTAAAAGGAGGTGTCCCAATACTTTTGGTAATATAGTGTATGTGTATGTTAGATGTTGTATATACCCGTAGTACAGCCCAAAATGAATAGTGCGCATTTTGCTTATTTTTATCCTACCTAAAACACACTGACATTGATACTAACTTAAAGCGGTTCTGCACTCTGTAAAAAAACATTTTTTTTTAGGACGTAATATAAAGTATGCTTACCTTTATTAGGGGACTCACCTGTTCCATCTTCCATCTCGATCGCCGCCGGTTTTCGTCCGATGAAGTTCCTCGTCTTCTTCTTTAGTGCTGGGGGCCATCTTGCCTGTGGGCATGTGAAACACCCACAGGAACTTTAGATGGCCCAGCATGCACCGCCGTTACTCGCGCGTGCGCAGTAACGGCACATCTGCCGACATCTCACGAGATTTCGGCAGATGTGGCCGAAATCTCGCGAGATTTCGGAAGATGTGGCCGAAATCTCGCGAGATTTCGGAAGATGCCCGCACTGACTCCTGGGATCAATGACACCAGATCCCAGGAGACAGTGCGCCGTGACGACGATCGACGCAGAGACCCCGCCTGCCGCCGCAGAGAGAGAAGACCGGAAGTCTTCAATTACAAGGTAAGTAAAAAAAAAAAAAAAAAAAAAAACATTTCATTTAGTACTCTTTGCCTGATTTGGAAGGCAAAGAGATTTACTAAATGAAATGGGTGCAGAACTGCTTTAAAAAAAATGCTTTTTTTTTTTTAAACCCTGCCCGAAATATACTGACCATGATCTTTGACCCTTAATTGACCCAAACACTAACCCTGGCACTGACCTAGATCAGATCTTGATCTAGCTATTTTTTATTACTATTTTTATTATTTGTTTTGTTTTTACACACACTGATACAGAGATACAATGTAGAGCAGTGTTTCTCAACTCCAGTCCTCAAGGCGCCCCAACAGGTCCTGTTTTCAGGCTCTCCATTATTTTGCACAGGTGATTTACTCAGTTTCACTGCCTTAGTAATTACCACAGCCGTTTCACCTGAGGGAAATCCTGAAAACATGACCTGTTGGGGCACCTTGAGGACTGGAGTTGAGAAACACTGATGTAGAGAAACATAGAGGCCAGCTTCACAAGGACTGATCACTGTGATAGCCAATCAGAGGCTATAACAGCGATCAGGTGACTCGGAATCGTGAGTTCCTGATCGTTAGTGCGGGGCACGGGGTTCTCGGTGAGACCCTCATCTCTGTGCTGAGAGGGCTCTGTGCGGCGCGCTCCCATACAAAAAAAAGCCCAGTCCAGTGAGGCCGCATATATGTGTGACGTCGGCGTGAAGAGGTTAAAGTGACAATCAGCACTCCCATTAGGATCTGTGTTCAACATTTACCATATGGAGCTGAAGGGCGCTTTAAATGCTTAGAGAAAGCTGCTTGAAGCTTGCCGAAAGCTTTGCAAAGACTTGCTCAAAGTGTCATAAACCCTTGAAGTTCAACCTACTCTAATACAAGCTGAAGCCTGTGTTAAAAAAGGCTTATGTCAGTTGTGTGGATGGCGTAAGATGGGGTGGGGGGTGTGCCATAATAAAAAATATGCACAGCATACATACACTGTAGTGCACTCTGTACTGTATATGACCCGTGCAATGTACATACAAATAAAATATTGTTAGGAGCAGGACAAAGAAGTGTCTTTTTTGGGCAAATTAGACTTTGGGGTTGATTTACTTAAACTGGAGAGTGCAAAATCTGGTGCAGCTGTGCATGGTAGCCAATCAGCATCTAACTTCTCCTTTTTCAATTAAAGTGGTTGTAAAGCCTTTAGGTTTTTCACTTAGGGAGAGGAAGATTTTCCCCCTTAACCACTTCAGCCCCGGACCAATTGGCAGCCAAAGGACCAGGCCCCTTTTTTTGCGATTCGGCACTGCGTCGCTTTAACTGACAATTGCGCGGTCGTGTGACGTGGCTCCCAAACAAAATTGGCGTCCTTTTTTTCCCACAAATAGAGCTTTCTTTTGGTGGTATTTGATCGCCCCTGCGGTTTTTATTTTTTGCGCTATAAACAAAAATAGAGCGACAATTTTGAAAACAATGCAATATTTTTTTGCTTTTTGCTATAATAAATATCCCCCAAAAATATATAAAAAAAAACGTTTTTTTTCCTCAGTTTAGGCCGATACGTATTCTTCTACATATTTTTGGTAAAAAAAAAATTGCAATTAGCGATTATTGATTGGTTTGCGCAAAAGTTATAGCGTTTACAAAATAGGGGATAGCTTTATAGCATTTTTATTAATAATTTTTTTTTTACTAGTAATGGCGGCGATCAGCGATTTTTATTGTGACTGCGACATTATGGCGGACACATCGGACATTTTTGACACATTTTTGGGACCATTGTCATTTATACAGCAATCAATGCTATTTAAATGCATTGAATCCTGTATAAATGACAGTTGTAGTGAAGGGGTTAACCACTAGGGGGAGGGGAGGGGTTATGGGCTGTGACGTGTGTGTTTTTTTTTTTTACATTGGGGGCGGAGCTGACGTCTGACGTCATTGATTGGCTTTCCCGATGACCGGGAACAGCCAATCAATGACAGGCAGAGTAGGAAGCGCGGGGAGAGGTTTGTTTACACAAACCTCTCCCCGTTCTTCAGCTCCGTAACCCGATTGCCGGACACCAGCGGCGATCGGGTCCGCTGGTCCCGCGGCCGGGGTCACGGAGCTCCCGACCGGGTCGCGAGCGCGCCGCTGGCGGCGCGCGCGCAACCCACAGGCAGGCAAATGCACGATCACGTACAGGTACGTGCTTTTGCCTGCCCGTGCCATTCTGCTGACGTATATATGCAGTGGCCGGTCGGGAAGCGGTTAATGACCAGGCCATTTTTTGTGATACGGCACTGCGCCGCTTTAACTGACAATTGCGCGGTCGTGCGACGCTGTACCCAAACAAAATTGTTTTAGTTTTTTCACACAAATAGAGCTTTCTTTTGATGGTATTTGATCACCTCTGCGGTTTTTATTTTTTGCCCTATAAACAAAAAAAGACTGACAATTTTGAAAACAAATTTCTTCTACATATTTTTGGTAAGAAAAAAAAAAAAAAAAAATCGCAATAAGCGTATATTGATTGGTTCGCGCAAAAGTTACAGCGTCTACAAAATAGGGGATATATTTATGGCATTTTTGCTATTATTATTTTTTTACTAGTAATGGTGGTGATTTTTAGAGGGCGGCGGACAGATCGGACACTTTTTTGGGACCCTTGACATTTATACAGTGATCGGTGCTATTAAAATACATCGATTACTCTATAAATGTCACTGGCAGGGTAGGGGTTAACACTAGGGGGCGATCAAAGGGTTAAATGTGTTCCCTGGGAGGTGTTTCTAACTGGGGGGCGGGGCTGACTGGAGGAGGAGACAGATCGCTGTACCTAATCACTAGGAACAGACAATCTCTCCCTACTCCCCTGACAGAACGGGGATCTGTTTGTTTACATTGGCAGATCCCCGTTCTGCTTCTCCGCGGAGTGATGGTGCATGGCCGGCGGACATCAGCGGGCACGTGTGCACCTGCTATAGCTGTTTAAAGGGCCAACATACAGCTACGGCGATTTGCGGGAACGAGCTGACCTGCCCCAGTATAATGACAGCAGCTGGTCGGCAAGTGGTTAAGTTAAAAAAAAACTTCTGTGCTGAAGCTGCCCCCAGACATCCCCCCCCCCTTTTTTCTTACTTGAGCCCGATCCAATCCAGTGATGTGCACCAGCGCAGTAGCTCCAGCCACTGTCTTTCTCCTCATTGGAGAGATTGATAGCAGCAGGAGCCATTGGCTTCCACTGCTGTCAATCAAATCCTGCGACACAAGAGCAGGAGGTCGGGAACGAGTCCTGCTGTCTGTGTCAGTCGACACAGCAGCGGGACTCGGGAGCGAGCCCGCACAGGTGCCCCCCAGGGACAGTGGCTTTCTGTGGGGGCACCCTATGAAGAGGAGGGGCCTGGAGCATCAGAGGGGGGAACCCAGAAGAGGAGGATCGGGCCATTGCACAAAGCAGGTAAGTATAGGCATTTTTTTTAAAAATAAAAATAACAAACAACACTTTAAGCTTTGACAAAAATAACATGGAACCTGGAGGGTGCACCAGATTTTGCACCCTCTAGTTTTAGTAAATCAACCCCTTTGTCTCTACAGCCAAAAACTCTATCTTGGTTTGTAGACTTCAGGTGTGCTTTAACCCTAGGTTAACATATTTGCGTTCTGTGCTGGCTGAATTTGTGTTTCTGCAAAAAAAAGATGTATGCAAAAATGCAGTCGCAGGGAAATCGCATGGTCTTTTTGACCATGCGATTTCCCTGCGGTTTCCGCACACGCACTGTGATTTTACGGGGCTGCCATTCAGAATGAATAGCAGCCCCGTGCGTCTACGCAGAGCAGTGCGTTTTCACTGCGAGTGGTTGCGAGTTTTGCTGCGATTCCCGCAGCCACATGCAGAGATGTAACCGCTCGGGTAAGGGTGCAGAGGGACTAATCTGTGACTTGCTGGTACAGTTTTATTCAAGCTTAATAATTTTTCCCCAATTTGTGCAATCAATAAGAAAGTACAGTATTTTGTATACAATACAGAAAAAGAGTGATTTCTGCTTGAAAATATGTATGCAATCTGTTAAGAAAGAAAGTAATTGAAAAGTGATAGAGGCTGCAAGATAAAGGCTCACTCTATTGCACATGTTTGGTATGTGCTCCAGCGCTACATTGTCATTGGTGTATTAATTGTGTCTTTGGTCATGTATACCAGAGGAGAGGTCTCTTAGTTCCTGGAGATTGTTATCAATGTTCCCTGAAGTGCAGCCTCAGTTCCCAGGCATCCAGTCACACCAGAAATTCCTGTAAAACAGGTCAGAACATGGGAAGGCGAAGGTCTAATGACAATAAAGCAATGCCTGCCTACACTGACCTACCTGACATACACTGACCCACACTGACAAATACACTGACCTACCTGACACATACACTGACCTACCTGACATACACTGACACATACACTGACCTACCTGACCAGACTTCAGGTGACGTGTCACGTGACCTCCTTGCCTCCTGCAGCTCAGCAACGCGCCCATCCCAGTAGAGTAGACAGCAGGCACTCCAGGCAGCCAGAGCCATGATAGGACAGGAGAGTACAGTAGAGCCGCCCGCCCAAGTGCAGAGTGGGGATCTTCTGACAGTGGCGCGGCGGCTGCATTGTAATTCCCGCCTTCTGGTGCCTGCAGCTTCTATGATGGACGTCACATATCCGGCAGTCCCGGCATTGGACCAGTGGGACGTCCATCATAGGCGCTGCAGGCTCCAGAAGGCGGGACCTGCTATGTCACTCGGTGTCTTGCCAAGAATGTTCCCCCGGCAGATAAGGACCCCCCTGTACTGCGCAGGTGCTGCGCTTGCGCAGTACGAAGCACAATGAAGCACAACAGAGTTTCCGAAAATAGCCGAAGCTGAACACAGTCAGTCAGCTGTACACGGCGCCTGCGCACTACATTCTAACCTATCTCCAGGTTTGAGCCCCACCATACAAGTGGACATAGAGTTCGACTAAAAATATGCCAGGAGCAGCAAAGCCGTGCCAAAGCGTGGCGAGCGCAGCAAGCCCGCGAGGGGCCCCGTTACAGTCGCTGTGTACTGCTGATTCACTGTCTTCTGCTTCGGCTATTTCCATCGGCTTCGTTGTGCTTCGTACTGCGCAAGCGCTGCGCCTGCGCAGTACAAGGGGGTCCTTATCCGCCGAGGGGAACTTTCTCGGCAGAACACCGGGTCAGATCAGTCCCCGCTCGGCGGCAGCGCTCGGGGCTAATAATACAACTGTGCATGCCCAAGACCCGGGGCTTTTTGAGGACTTTTTCCCACTCGGGGCTCCAGGCACTGTCAGCCCTCCCCCTCCCAACACCACTGGCAGCAGGACTAACATAAATAGGGTTGCCACCTTTTCATCAAGCCAAACCCGAACACTTTAGTGGCACGGGGCAATTTTTTTTTCACAGTAAACACAATAGGATTATAAAAGACCTGGGACATATTTGGGTGCCTCAAGGAGAATAATAATGCAGTGCGCTTCGGTGAATACTGCGCGTGGATGACTTCATTGCTCCACCCTCCAGTGATGCCAAACCTGCCCCCAGAAAACCGCCCGCAGCTCAGGGGTGGCAACAGATTTGTGTATGATTTTCTTGGTTACTTGGGAACCACGTAACCAAGAATAATGGTTTGAATAATGTGTCCATGTTTCAGGTGGATTGAAACCCGGAAACATGATTCAAATCCCGGACTGTTCGGGTGAATCCTGGACAGGTGGCGACCCTAACCATAAAGCATCCCACATATCATGTCACTAACTGTCATTAAAAGATTTCTACTTATAATGGAAAGTTTCTGGACTTCTGGAATCCACCACCGTCTTCATTGTTATCCCTGTACAAAAAATGCATTTTGTACTTTGTGCTTACAGTTCACCAACATTGGGACCCTACAACTAGATTCAAATTGCTAGCAAAGCTGAACAACAGTTTTAAATTCTCCAGTCCTCTATGCAAGTCCTCCTAGAAGACACTTCATAGCGTATTTAGTCCCCCGCCCCATAGTCCAATAAAGTAGACAACCATAGACAGGAAAATAAAGATCTTATAGATTATAAGATATGTACTTATCATTATTGTGAGATTTATAGCCTTGTGACGGCTCTGGAAAAGATGGTACTTATTCCATTTACATTATCCTGGATTTCACACCTGTGTTGATGTTAATATATGTAAAGGGAATAAAAAAATACTCCTCCAGTTGCCAAACCATGGTGCAAGACCCCAGAGTGGGCAAACAGCATCTCCACACCCAGACTTTGTATGCCTTGTGTAGAGTACCTTTAAAGCCTTGCATCTGGATTGGTTCTTATAATTGCCCCTGATCGCCCTCCCTGTTTAGGATTCGATTCCCCTGCTGCCCGGGCCCTCAATGTGTGCTGCCGGCTCCCCTCCTTTTCCACTAGCGGCTGCAGACACACAGGGCAGGGATGTTCAGGATGGAGAGCCTGGGAAGGGGCCAGTAAATATGTCATGTGTTTACTATGCTTCAGTTTGTGAATGAACAAGAGCCTCTGTACAAAGCCTTCTGTTCATTCACTGTCCAGTGCAGCTGAGGGTGCAGAGAAATAGACAGAGGAATGAATATTCTAAGCCCCTTCCTCTGTCTCAAAAGTGAGATATCAAGGGTCTATTTCGACCCCTGATATTTTACCAAAGCCCCCCTCCCCTCCGACCCAAACAGCATTGTAAGAAAAAAAAAAAAAATACAAAAAAATGTATAAAATAATTAAAAAAATTAAGGGCTCATTCACATGGGTTCTCTAGCCCATACAGTGTGAATGAGTTTGTTTGTGTGGCTGGAGGATGCAGCAGCTGTACGTACACAGCCACAGATCCTAATTCTACAGGTGTGGTTGAGGGGATGCACACTGTCTGTACTTGGGGCCGTACACCTGCCTCTACACGCCCGCAAATTTGGACCTGTGGCTGTTGTTTGTACAGTTGCTGCGTCCCTATAGAGTAACATAGGCTGCCTGCACACAGTGACAACTTCATACTGTTAAAAAAAAAACATGCAGCAGGAAGCAAGAATTATTCCTAAGACCCCTTTCACACTGGGGCGGTGCGGGCGTTAGCAGAAAAGCGCCGATAGTTCTAGCGGGCCTTTACCGATGTTATGTTCCGATGTTATAGCTGCGCTTTTTGACCGGAAAGGGTTAATAGTGCTCGTTTTGTGGGGCTGCTGAAGTGCTTTGCAGGTGCTTCGGCAGCACTGCCCATTTATTTCAATGGGCAGGGACGGTAGAGAAGCGTATACACCGCTCCCGCACCGCCCCATAGATGCTGCTTGCAGGACTTTTTTTCCTGTCCTGCAAGCGCACCACACACTGGGGTGGCTTGAGAGACGCTTTCCAGGTGCTATTTTTAGAGCCAAAATGCCTGAAAAGCGCCTCACTGTGAAAGGGGTCTAAGTGATGGGAATTCCTCTCTAAGACCCCTTTCACACTGTGACACACCGGCGTCAGTGGTAAAGTGGCGCTATTTTAACGCCGCTTTACCGTCGTTTTAGCGCCGCTAGCGGCCGCAAAGGGGTTAAATCTGCCCGCAAAACGTCGCTGCAGCGGCGTTTTGCCAGCAGTGTATAGCAGTGTTGCCCAATTGATTTCAATGGGGAGGAGTGGTGGAGGAGCGGTGAGCTCACTGCTCCTTCACCGCTCCAAAGAAGCTGCTGGCAGGACTTTTTCTGATGCCCTGCCAGCGCATTGCTCCAGTCTGAAAGCCCTCGGCTTTCAGACTGGCGTGAATGGTGCAGCTGTTTTAGGGCGATTTGCAGGCGCTATAGCGTTATAAATAGCACCTGCAAACCGGGCCCAGTGTGAAAGGGGTCTAAGGCTACATGCACACAAGAAGAAAAAAATGCCACTTTCAGAGGGTTTTTCTTTATTCTGCCTCTAAAACACAGCTCAGTGTTAGCCAATGTGTCCCAGCATCCCAGTATTTTAGAACAATGTTTAGGGGCATAAAAAAATGGCACAAATCTGCATTCTGAGAGAACTGTACTGGCATAATTTACACATATGCAACCACAAACATGTATAAATGCACATGTATGTGCATAATTTCAGCCTAGTGACGAAAACAAATGAATATTCTAGCCCAGGGGTTTCCAAACTTTTTAAACAAAGGGCCAGTTCACTGTGCTTCAAACCTTAGGGGGGCTGCACTGTGGCCAATAGGAAAAGAAAATGTCCTGGCATCAGTGGGAGTAAATAATGCTCCATGATTGGTATTGGGGGGGAGGAATAGTGCCTTATCATTGATGTCAATGGAAGGATTAGTGCCCTATCATTGGTGTTAGTGGGAGGAATAATGCTCCATCATTGGTGTTAGTGGGAGGAATAGTGCCTTATCATTGATGTCAATGGAAGGATTAGTGCCCTATCATTGGTGTTAGTGGGAGGAATAATGCTCCATCATTGGTGTTAGTGGGAGGAATAGTGCCTTATCATTGATGTCAATGGAAGGATTAGTGCCCCATCATTGGTGTTAATGGGAGGAATAGTGCGCCATCATATTGGTGTTAGTGGGAGGAATAGTGCGCCATCATTGGTGTTAGTGGGAGGAATAGTGCGCCATCATATTGGTCTTAGTGGGAGGAATAGTGCGCCATCATTGATGTTAGTGGGAGGAATAGTGCGCCATCATTGGTGTTAGTGGGAGGAATAGTGCGCCATCATTGGTGTTAGTGGGAGGAATAGTGCGCCATCATCGATGTTAGTGGGAGGAATAGTGCGCCATCATTGGTGTTAGTGGGAGGAATAGTGTGCCATCATATTGGTGTTAGTGGGAGGAATAGTGCCCCATTGTTGGTGTCTGTCAGCTAAAAGCAAGCAAAGGGCTGCATCTGGCCGCAGTTTGGAGACCACTGTTCAAGCCAATAGAATAAAATTACGCCCATATGCCTTATACAAATGATTGTGCATATATAGGCACCAGAGCGAACATTTTTCATGCTGGATTTTTCTGTCAGACAGATAAAGCATAAATAACTATATTATAATATACCCATGTGCATGTAATCGTTTTCTCAGGAACAGGTGTCCCCATTCAATGTATTCCACTCACCGCTTGTTCCAGGGACAACTCTTAAGTGTTGGATTTCCACTCACTTTCTGTTAAAATGGCAATAGCCACCAGTAAAAATACACAATTGGGTGAATCTCCTTAATAAGGACACAGACATCAATAAAAACTTGACAGGGGGGCTAACCTTTCCCCATTCTATCCAAAAAAAATGGTTTTGCCCAGAGATAAACTTTATTGTATTTTCAACAATTGCCTTCAGTCTTTTTTAATTCAGCAATTTTTTCTTTTTCATTAAATGATCCTGCCATAAAAGGTTTGCACACTTTCTGTTGTGAACTGTTAACAGTTGTGCGTGCATATTTATTGATGAATCTGAAAGGCTGGGTATTCATCATCAGTTTTTGCAGGTCAAGAAACCGCAGCAAGGTGTGACGTACCAATGAAAATTATAGGGCGGGAGGGTGGGCAGCTCTTCCAAACGGATCTTCCAGAAGGATCCAGAATTTCTGTGCACGACACTTTTGTCGAGCTCAGGCCCAGCCCAACCCACACCCCCACCAATCTTTAATGACCCTTTGGTCACTTTGACCCGCCCTGTACATGCCCCCATCAGTCAGGGCTCTCTTTCCCTATGGGGCTCAAGAGGCCTTCACTTTCTTTGTTTTATTTTTACTCTTTAGTTAATAAATACACATACGGATCAATAAATACACATACGGATCAATAAATACACATACGGATCAATAAATACACATACGGATTACAGTGTTGCCGGCTCCCATGTTCTTAAACTTCATAATAATATTTGCAACTCTAGTCACAGGAATATCAAACTGCACGGAGGTAGCCCTAGAACCTTTACCATGCTGGTCTACAACTTTCTTTCTGATTTCCTCAGATAACGCCCACCTTTGTTTTCTCTGGTCCGTGTTCATTGTGGTGTACACAATGGTACCAAGCAACAGAGTGAGTACTTTATCCATTTAAATGACTGACTAATTACAAGGGTGAAGACATGCGATACTCATTACAGAAAACTGTTTGAAATATCACTATGATCCAATTATTTATAATCCTTTCTAGGGGTTCCAACAAATCACACTTTTCACACTCTCTTTCCTTAAGGCCAGCCATGCATGGTTCGAATCTCAGACTGGAACCTTTAATGGGCAGGCTGAATGTACCAGGTTGAACGATCAGTCGATTGATCAATCAACTTTGCCTTCTGGATTCTAGCGGCGGGGGAAGCCATCCTCACTGGGAGAAGACAGTGATTATCGCCATCAACCACTAGCGATAGTCGCAAGAGAATCCGGCAAGAAATTTGAATTGTGTATAACCACTGTCTTCTCCCGGTGGGGGGGAAGACAATGGCCCGGCAGGAGTCCAGCCTTACTCTATGACATACCCATACCAAAGGCATGCAGGTAAGCATGAGATAATTGCATTTAATTTCATCATTTTTTAGGATGATTGAAGCATTGTTTTAATGAGTTGTAAGGGCACCAAAAAATGTGTCCATCTCTAGAGTGTGGTCTATATATAAAATAAACCCAGCTTTATTATTCCATATGAATTCATAGAAGATATACTGTACATAGGGATTTGCCCAAAACAGGGAAATGATCCATCATCAAAATTCCAAAATCTATATTAGGCAACAGTGAAAAGAATTTATATAGAATACTAATACAGTATCTCACAAAAGTGAGTACACCCCCCACATTTTTGTAAATATTTTATTATATCTTTTCATGTGACAACACTGAAGAAATTACACTTTGCTACAATGTAAAGTAGTGAGTGTACAGCTTGTGAAACCGTGTAAATTTACTGTCCTCTCAAAATAACTCAACACACAGCTATTAATGTCTAAACCACTGGCAACAAAAGTGAGTACACCCCTAAGTGAAAATGTCCAAATTGGGCCCAATTAGCTATTTTCCCTCCCCGATGTCATGTGACTCGTTACTGTTACAAGCTCTGAGGTGTGAATGGGGTGTAGGTGAGTTAAATTTGGTGTTATCGCTCTCACTCTCTCATACCGGTCACTGAAAGTTCAACATGGCACCTCATGGCAAAGAACTCTCTGAGTATCTGAAAAAAAGAATTGTTGCTCTACATAAAGATGGCCTAGGCTATAAGAAGATTGCCAAGACCCTGAAACTGAGATGCAGCACGATGGCCAAGACCATACAGCGGTTTAACAGGACAGGTTCCACTCAGAACAGGCCTCGCCATGGTCGACCAAAGAAGTTAAGTGCACGTGCTCAGCATTATATCCAGAGGTTGTCTTTGGGAATTAGACGTATGAGTGCTGTCAGCATTGATGCAGAGGTTGAAGGGGTGGGGGGTCAGCCTGTCAGTGCTCAGACCATACATCGCACACTGCATCAAATTGGTCTGCATGGCTGTCATCCCAGAAGGAAGCTTCTTCTAAAGATGATGCACAAGAAAGCCTGCAAACAGTTTGCTGAAGACAAGCAGACTAAGGACATGGATTACTGGAACCATGTCCTGTGGTCTGATGAGACCAAGATAAACTTATTTGGTTCAGATGGTATCAAGCGTGCATGGTGGCAACCAGGTGAGGAGTACAAAGACAAGTGTGTCTTGCCTACAGTCAAGCATGGTGGTCAGAGAAGTGGGAATGTCATGGTCTGGGGCTGCATGAGTGCTGCCGGCACTGGGGAGCTACAGTTCATTGAGGGAACCATGAATGGCAACATGTACTGTGACATACTGAAGCAGAGCATGATCCCCTCCCTTTGGAGACTGGGCCACAGGGCAGTATTCCAACATGATAACGACCCCAAACACACCTCCAAGACGACCAATGCCTTGCTAAAGAATCTGTGCTCCTCAAATGGAAGGTGGAGGAGCGCAAGGTCTCTAACATCCAACAGCTCTGTGATGTCATCATGGAGGAGTGGAAGAGGACTCCAGTGGCAACCTGTGAAGCTCTGGTGAACTCCATGACCAAGAGGGTTAAGGCAGTGCTGGAAAATAATGTGGGTACACAAAATATTGACACTTTGAGCCCAATTTGGACATTTTCACTTAGGGGTGTACTCACTTTTGTTGCCAGCGGTTTTAGACATTAATGGCTGTGTGTTGAGTTATTTTGACAGCAAATGTACACTGTTATACAAGCTGTACACTCACTACTTTACATTGTAGCAAAGTGTAATTTCTTCAGTGTTGTCACATGAAAAGTTATAATAGATGTGAGATACTTTATACTATATATATATATATATATATATATATATATATACTCTATTTACATTTCTTTAGCTTCAATAACCTTTTATAGTATTAAGGCCTGGTTCACACCTATGCATTTTATGGAGAGGGCCGGGGACTTTAGACTTCAATGGATCAAAAGCGTGTATTGAAAAACGCAAAATGCACCTGCAATATGCAAACTGCAACCTGCATAGGTGTGAATAAGGCCTAAAGTGTTACTAAACCCACAGCAGCAATATCATTCTGTATATGAAGTAAAACATGCTTGTTATACTTAAAGTGGTGTGCCACCCTGAAAAAAAAACACTTTAAAAAAATGTTAATAACAATTTAAAATGGAAAAAAAAATAAAAAAAAATATTTTTTACTTACCAGAAATGGCTGTTGCTAGGCAGATCGTCCTAATCTGCCTCTTCCAGCTCCGCGGTGATGTTCTCTCCTCTGCTCCGAGCGCCGTCTTCTAGTGAATGGGGCGCGGTGTGTTATGGGAACTGTGTCCCACAACACATCGTGTTCCCCATTCACAAATTCGACTCGCGCATGCGCAGTAGGCCGTGCGCCGACTCGCGCATGCGCAGTAGGAGCGCTGCCCGTTTCCCTTACTGAGGATGGCGGCGCTGGAATCGGATCGCCGAGGGACATCTCGGCCTCCACGACCGACATCGCGGGTGCCCTGGGAGGGTAAGTGTACTTATTAAAAGTCAGCAGGTACTTTTTTTTTAGCTGCTGACTTTTAAAAAAAAAATTTTTTAGGTGAAACACCGCTTTAAAGGGATTGTAAAGCTTTGTTTTTTTTGTTTTTTTTAAATAACAAACATATCATACTTACCTCCACTGTGCAGTTCGTTTTGCACAGAGTGGCCCAGATCATCATCTTCTGGGGTCCCTCAGTGGCACTCCTGGTTCCTCCCCGCATCGAGTCGCCACGTCGGAGAATCGCTCTCCTTGGTGGACACCCATGCGGGTGCGCTTCCGTGTCCTGCATCTGTGTTCATTCACAGAATGCAGAACTCGCCCCCCCCCCCCCCCCCCCCGACGCCGCGTCACTGGCTGCGCTATCAATCAATCCAATCAGGACACAGGACACCAGATAGAATGACAGCGTTCAGGTAAGTAAAATTGGGGGGCTGGGGGGCTGCAGGATGAGAGAAAGTTTTTCACCTTAATGCATAGAATGCATTAAGGTGAAAAACCATGAGGGTTTATCGCCCCTTTAAGGAGTTAATCCTTTGCATTGTGTAAAAAAGGCTGTTTGATCCTCTCTTCTCTGATCCTCCCCTTCTTCCACTGTCCCCAATCCATCTTTTGATAGTACAGAGCCCTAGGAGACACTCTGCACATGCTCAGTTTAGTGTGTATTGCTAGAGATCATTTTTTGGGGGGAGGGTGCATGTGATCAGCACAGGGGCAATCAGCACTGTCCAGACAGAAGGTCAGGGGTCGTAGAGCCTCATAAGACAGTTAGAGGAAAATGAAAACTCCTCTTACAAGATTTAACCAGTTCTTGGCTAGACATTGATGGAAGTCACAAAACTGCTCTAACTGCTGATGAGAAAAGGTATTTAGCAGTTTATATTTACTAAAATAATTAAATTTCCATGTCCTGTGTACTGTGGGAGACCAGATATAGTGAATGCATGGTCCTGGGTTTAGTAACACTTTAACGAAAACTTGATAGGTGTTCTAAGCATTCCCTACTCTACCCACAACCCCCAAAAAAATGTCTTCAGATACATTTGAGGGTACAAGATCTTTTTCAGGTTTATACTGACTTACCCATGTGGGTCACTAACTGGAACAAGCGTGTAGTGGAGAAGCACAGATTTTTTTTTAGACATCACTGGGCGCATGCCTAATCCAGTTCAGTAGCTCACTGGGTAGTAAGGTCACCACCTCATCCCTTTAACCCCGAACACATATTAATTATACAGGTTCTGTAGCTGATTAAGGTGGTAATTAACCTGTAGCTGACCGCCCACTGTCAAATGACGGCGGAGCGGTGCAGCTCTTGTGGCGGGCCGCCGTCATATGACGGCGCTCACTTTTTGGCCACTAGGGGGCGCGCGCGCGCGTGCCCGCCGCGTAGCTGGGGACCCGATGCGCGTGCCCGGCGGGCGCGATGTCCGCCAGGCCCCCACGATTGCCCAGTAACTGAGCAGGACGTGGATCTGTGTGTGTAAACCAATCAATAGACGCTTATTGCTTTTTTTTTTTTTTTATTTTATTTACCAAAAATATGTAGAAGAATACGTATCGGTCTAAACTGAGGAAAAATTTGTTTAAAAAAAAAAAAAAATTGGATATTTATTATAATAAAAAGTAAAAAATATTGCGTTTTTTTCAAACTTGTCCCTCTTAATTTGTTTATAACGCAAGAAATAAAAACCGCAGAGGTGATCAAATACCACCAAAATAAATCTCTATTTGTGGGGAAAAAATAATAAAAATTTTATTTGGGTACATCCTTGCATGACCGCGCAATTGTCATTCAAAATGCGACAGCGCTGAAAGTTGAAAAATGGCTTGGTCAGGAAGGGGGTGTTCGTGCATGGTAGGCAAGTGGTTAAACTCACTTGGTGCCTTATCTGCATTTAATGAGCCTCAGAACCTGTGTAATTCAAAGGCGTTCGGGTTTAAAGGGATGAGGTGGCAAATCTACGTGGGTAGCAAATCATGGTCAGCCTCGTAGCACGCTATCACAACAAAATGAACACACACAACTCAATTAATTCTGTCCTTACAGAAGCTATGCTTACACAATGACAGGATCAACTGCTTTTTTTAAAATGGTAAAAAAAATGTATGTATACAGTATAGCTATGTGATAAAAACATCAAAAAACAATCAAGGACACCAAACAAATGAAGACAAAAAAAATGCAAATACATTCCAGCATACTAGAAAAGATTTCCTTTTCTTGCAAAAAAAAAAAAAAAAAAAAGAAAACACTTTGTAAAGCAACGCGAACAGATTTTCTTAAGATATTATATATAATTTGATTACATTTTTTAAAATTTATTATATAGCTTTTACTTTTACAAATATAGAGTTTTTTTTTTTTTTTAAGAAATGTATTTGCATATGTAGTATGCATGGTAAAAATCTGAGGTTTTCGGGTAAAATCAGCAGTTTTTCTGCAAAATTGTTGCTCCTCAAATCAGGAAGGGATCTTTTCGCCCTTTATTTGGGAAGATGGATTATGCGAATGTTAATTTGCTCCCAGGTATGCATTCAGGTATACAGGTACAATGTACACCTGTACAAGGAGACTGCATTTGGAAGTTTAGTGAGACACAAGGCGAGACTAAAAGCAGCAGGGAGGGTGAAACTGTGTTGGAATAGGAGGTGTGTGGAACCTATTGAAGGGGTGGAGTTGGAAACTATAACCTGTTTAACATCAGGTGAGAGAGAAGACGTTTAACACAACAAGAGTGACTGGGATCTTGGAGTATTGGGATGTTTACAGCCTGACGGAGCATGGTTGTTTCTTATATGGCTACCTTATCAGATCTCAGCTGTACCAATGGTGAGTACTTTACAAATTACTTTAAGCAGACTTTTTTTTTTAATTAAAAAAGCTACATTGGTGTGAATGGGCCCATTATGAAAGCCAGTGTGCATTTAAACTACTAGCAAGACTAAGTGGTTGATGTTTGAGCCCCCTTTACATTCTGGTGTATTGCATCAACATGTATTTATATTAAGGCAGCCCATTAATTTGCAATAGTCTACCAAAGCAATAGGGCAGGCAAAAAAAAAAATCTAAAACGCACCTTTTTTTTTCTGATGCGGCACACCGCAACAGCGCATTAATGAGCATTGTGATGTGCTGCAATGCTGGTGTCTCTTTTTTTTTTTCCAAGACTTCAAAAACAGTGTGTAGAGATGGACCTGCCATCTGCCTGCTCAGCGGGGATTAAGGATGAGCTCCGGTGTGTTCGCACACCCCACGTGCAGAGCTCGCCAGGAAGTCGGCGCTGCGCTAATCTCAGGCAGTGAGACATTGTCCCGATGGGCGGGTGCAGAGATCAGGAAATGTCTCACTGCCTGTGATTAGCGCAGCACGGTGCCGACTTCCTGGCGGGCTCTGCGCGTGGGCTGTGCGAACACGCCGGAGCTCATCCTTAGTGGGGATCGATGGAGCGATTCCCCGCTGAGCAAAGTGGAGCATGTACACGGACACGTCCATGTGAAAGAGCCCTTAGACCTCGCTGGGCATTTAAGCCCCTGCCTGTGCATGAGATTATTGCTTTTTTGTGTGGGCAGATGGCGCAGGCGCACCATTCGCTGCCAGCAACCCATACACCGCTATTAGAGGCTGAAACATGCTTTGGCTGGTCGGTGCACCAAGTGGTACTAACATTTAGGTCAGTATGCACTTAAAATGCAGACTGCCCTAAATTTTAGTACTACTCAGTGCACCGTCCAGAAGCTCTGTCGGGGTTTTACAGGTGGTGCGCATGCGCCTTCCGCCTGCACAAAAATGACAGAATTTCATGCATGGGGCTAAAAAGCCAGTGTGTATGAGGAATTTGGGAATGTGTTGCAGTGCTAATCAAATCACTATTACAGTAGTAGGCACTTGTGCTGATGCATATCACAACACACCTCTGTGCTGTGTTAAATAAAAGGTGTGTGTGTGTGTGTGTGTGTGTGCGCGCGCTAATTAGTGCAATAAAATTAGAGTGACTCCAGTGTCCCATGCTTGGTATGGCTGAGCACTATTGTATTATACCCCTCTACTGATTACCTAGATGTGATTTATATTGTGTACCCTTGCGTATCGTTATATCTGCAATAGATCTTTATGAAATGTTCCCATATTGTTTCTTCTTGTATGATATTACTGCTAGTCTTGCCTGGATACTCCTTCTTCTTCATTTATTTTTTGTCTAAAGAATTTTGGAAAAAAAAAAAAATCCTTTTTAGTATAAGGCCCCTTTTTCACACGGGCGTCTCCATTATGCTGAATCCGCTTGCTCAGCGGGGGAATCTTTCTGCTTATTTTTGCTGAGCAGGCGGATGACAGGTCTGTGGCCACTCCACTATGCAGAACGGACATAGTCCCGCTCTCAGCTATGGGGCAATCGGATGGAAACTGACCACCTGTCCATTTCCATCGGATGCCATCTGATCTGCTGGACAGATGGGGAAAATAGGACCACCATCCATCTGTTTTTGGCAAACCGGATGGTTGGCGGGTGTCAGTGGACATATCCACTGACATCCGCCGCTCCATAGAGGACAATGCAGGGTCCGATCAGGTACGCCTGAAAAACGATCAGGCAGACCTGATCGGACAGCCCGTGTGAAAGGGACCTATATTAGGCCTGGTTCACACCGATGCTTTTTTTTGTGCATTTAAGTTTTGGCAGAACTACACACTACAGTCCATTTAACATGGCTTCTTTGGGTCACGTTCACATCTGTGCATTTTATGGAAGGAGCCAGGGACTTTTTTTTTCTTCTGGTTTTTGGTTCCATAGACTTCAATGGATTAAAAAAAAAAAAAAAAATGCACCTGGAATATGCAAACTGCATAGGTGTGAACCAGGTCTAAAGTCAACACCCCCGCCCCCACTCTCTTCCCCATTCTGGGAATTCTGAGTATGGAGGGATTTCCTGTTTTAGCTATGGGACAGGAAGTGATGAAGGGACATCTCACTAATGGGATGGTGAAGAAAAAAATCTGACGGGTTATAGCCCTCCTTTTTGCTTTATCCATAATGGAAAAGAGAAGTTTTGCCTTTTTAGTTGAGCTTTAATGTAATACACCTTAATGCACAGTGAAACATTAAATTAACGCAAAGCAAATTATAAAGGGGATCTTGGAAGCGCCTGCATGTACTCAAAGTTACCTAAGATAAATCTCTTACACAACTTCAACATGGCAACTTCAGATCCCAAAAATCACACTTGGTACTCCTGGGCCTCCTTTTTGGCTTTCACCTGCAATAAGCAACCTGATAGGCTAAGGGTGAGGAACCATGCTTACCAAACTGTGATCACAAGTTCTGAAGTTTGCATTGCCATAAAATAATGCCCTAAAGGGGTTGTAAAGGTTTTGTTTTTTAATTTTCCAAATAGGTTCCTTTAAGCTAGTGCATTGTTGGTTTACTTACCTTTTCCTTCGATTTTCCCTTCTAAATGTTTTTTTTTTTTTTTTGTCTGAAATTCTCACTTCCTGTTTCTCCTCAGTAAACTTCACACCATCATCCGAGCGGTGTTTAGTCAGCCAGAACAGCTTAGGCCCCTTTCACACGAGGCGGATCCGCTTGCACGGAGTCCGCCGGCTCAGCGGGAGATCTCTTAGTTGATCTCCACTGAGCCGGTGGATGACAAGTTCCTCTCTGCTCACTGAGCGGGGAGGGGCTTGTCGAGCGCCGCTGGCTTCTATGGAGAGATCGGATATAAACGGACAGCGTGTCCGTTTTTTTTTTTTCATCAGATCTCACCCGATCCGCCATCGACGGATCCGGACGTAGGGCCATCCGTCTGCTTTTGGCGGATCGGACCGGGTCAGATGTCAGCCGACATGTCACTGCTGACATCCGTCGCTCCATAGACCAGCATTGAGTGCCCGTTCAGGTCTGCCGTCAAAACTGACAGGCGGACCTGAGCAGTCCATCAGTGTGAAAGGGGTCTTACTGAGGAGGAACAGGAAGTGAGAAATTCAGACAAAGGGGAAAAAAAACATTTAGAAGAGAAATTGAAGGAAAAGGTAAGTGAACCAACAATGCACTAGCTTAAAGGAACCTATTTAGAAAATAAAAAAACAACAAACCTTTACAACCCCTTTTTAGTTTTTGGAGCCTAAAACTTTTCTGGGTGTATGTGCAAGGGGAAGGTTGGGAGATGGTTATTTACATAATCCAGATAAAAGCCAATTTACAGAATGTGAATTTAGAGATGGCAGCCCCTTTTGTCAAGAAAGGCTTTCTTTAACCACCTGAGACCCACTATACGTCATATGACGTCTTTTACTTCCCCGGGGTATATCTGAATGATGCCTGTAGCTACAGACATCATTCACATATAGCCGTTTTCAGCCGGCGATTCCCTGCACCATAAGAACGATCATATCGGCTGTTCCGCCGCTTGATCGTTCTTGTGGGAGGGGACGTCTCCCGCCGCCCTCCGGTGCTTCTACCGACTCCCCGATTCCATCGGTGAGTCGGACTCAGGATCCGCAGGCCGCCGGATGATGATCATAGAGATTTCCGGCGGACCAGATGGTCGCCGGAGTCTCTATGATCGTTCAGAGTCCGGGCGCGATGTTATGACATCACGTCCGGCCTCTGCATTCAAAAAACGGCGGCGCTGCGGCTGGGAAGCAGTGATCGCTTATTTTAGGCTTCCCAGCCTAGAGGTGAGATATGGGGTCTTATTGACCCCATATCTCACTGTAAATAGGTCAGATCGTGCCATATTCCTATTACAAGGGATGTTTACATTCCTTGTAATAGGAATAAAAGTAATCCAAATTTTTTTTTTTTAAAAGTGTCAAACTAAAAAAAAAAAAAGCCCCTGTCCCCGCGAGCTCGTATGCAGAAGCAAACGCATACGTAAGTCCCGCCCACATATTAAAACGGTGTTCAAACCACACATGTGAGGTATCGCCGCAAACGTTAGAGCGAGAGCAATAATTCTAGCCCTAGACCTCCTCTGTAACTCAAAATATGTAACCAGTAAAAAATTTGAAAGCGTCGCCTATGGGGATTTTTAAATGCCAAAGTTTGGCGCCATTCCACAAGCGCGTGCAATTTTGAAGCGTGACATGTTGGGTAACTATTTACTCGGCGTATCTTCAGCTTTCAAAAAAATTGGGCTAACTCTACTGGTTTTTTTTTTTATTTTTTTTTAATTTTTTTTTAGCATGAAACAGTTTTTTTTCTGAAAAAAAACGCATTAGAAAAATTGCTGCGCAAATACCGTGCAAGATAAAAAATTTGCAACGACCACCATTGTATTCTTAAGGGTCTTTGCTAAAAAAAACATATATAATGTTTGGGGGTTCAATGTAATTTTCTAGCAAAAAAAATTGGAATTTTACAGGGCCCTCTGATTCCTCTTGTACCAAATTGTAATGTAATTGTAATGTCTGCCTTTATTTTGTTAAGCGCTGTGCAAACTGTTGGCGCGATATAAATCCTGTATAATAATGTAGGAGAGAAATGTCAGAATTGGCCTGGAACTCAGGTGGTTAAAGTTATGCAACCATACATGAAGATACCTGTGAGTGATTGCACAGTGAAACTGCTAATAGCCATTGCTAGAAATTGGACAGACTGGAATTTCTTGTCCCTCTGTTTATGTGGAATGTCAGATTATTTTGTCCTGAACAAATATCTGTCATCCATAGACTTGTTGACACTTTTGACTGTTGATAGGTGGAAGTATTTGGAACCTAAAGTCTCTCTAACCTCCTGCTGTTGGAGGTAACCTGAGTCTGGCTATAGTTTAAACTAGAGTAATCCCTATTCTTGAAGTATTGACTTGGACTTTTTTTTTAATTGCATGTTAAGCTTGGGAACCCCTTCATCTTGTGCACACACACAAAAACAAAAGTGTGTGTGTATGTGTGTGTGTGTGTGTGTATATGTGTGTGTGTGTGTATATATATGTGTGTGATGTGTGTGTGTGTGTGTGTAGATATATATATAGATATATATATATATATAACCCTAGATAATACAGTGGCGTGTGTGTGTGTTTTTTTTTTTTTTTTTTTTTGTGGAGGGAAACAAAAAAAAAAAAACAGTAAAGTTAGCCCAATGTTTTTGCATAATGTGGAAGATGAAGTTATGTCGAGTAAATATAGTAGATACCTAACATGTCAAGCTTCAAAATTGCACACGCTCATGGAATGGCGCCAAAGTTCGGTACTTATGGTACCGTATGGTTTGAACAGCGTTTTTATATGTGGGCGGGACTTGCGTATGCGTTCGCTTCGGCGTGCGACATGGGGGCGTTAACAATTATAAAAAATTATTTATTATTTTTTTTTTTTAATTATACTTTCTTGTTTCTATTTTGACACTTTATTTTTTTTTTGAAAAAAAAAAAAAGTGTGTGTGTGTGTCACTTTTTTTATTCCTATTGCAAGGAATGTAAACATCCCTTGTAATAGGAATATGACATGACAGGTCCTCTTTATAGTGAGATATGGGGTCAATAAGACCCCCACATCTCGCCACTAGGCTGGGAAGCCTGAAATAAAAATAAACTGATCCCTGCTTTTTTGAATGCAGAGGCCGGGCGTGAGGTCATAACATCACGCCCGGCCTCCGACGATCATAGAGACTCTGGCGACCATCTGGTCTGCTGGAAATCTCCATGATCAACATCTGGGTCTGGCGGATCCTTTTGTCCGACTCACCGATCATAGTATACTATGATCGGTGAGTCGGTAGAAGCACCGGGGTTTGGATCGGGGCTAATCTTGCAAATTTAAGTTTGGGTGCCATATCTGAACCCTATTGAAGTCAATAGTGTTGTCAGAGTATTGAAATTATGCACTGGAAGCTTCTTGTATACAGCAATACACTTTACTTTCGTGGAGGATATCTTTATCATGGAAGAGGAAAGACAAACGCTTCCTCTCATTATATTACCATAGAATACATATTCTAACATTGCAGTGCCACCTGCTGGATAGAAAGGTATAATGTATATAGTTCACAGTACTTTGTGTTACATGTTGTTGTCCAACACCCCTTCTCAACAGCAGGTGCTTTGTCAAATTTGTATTCAGCTTCTTCTGGAAATAACTGACGTTCCTTCAACAAAGGCTTTGTGAGTGCATCAGCAGTCATCTCCTCTGATGGTTAATATTAAATGTCAATAACCCCTTGCTCTTGGTGTAGGTTGGCATCCGACAACATGCATCTGGCCATTTCTATAAGGGTGCAAATTTTTTATTTCATTCCTCCCCCCCCCCCCCCCCCCTTTTCTGCTACACCATTTTTGTTCAGTGTATGGTGCGGTTGTCTGATGTACTATTGCTTGTCTTTTCAGGTATGAGGTCACTTCTTTACTTATGTATTCTCCCCCATTGTCGGTGCGTATTATTCCTGGTTTCCGTTGGAATTTGTTAGACATGGCAACAAACTCCTTGAAGTTTCTCTGAGATTTCATTCTTGTGTTTCATCAGATTAGTAGTTGTGTGCCTGGAATAATCATCAATGAATGTCAGTAGATAACTGTTCCTACCTGATGTGGGAGTTTTCATTGGCCGGCATACATCAATGTGTATGAGTTGCAGGGAGTAGGTGTTCTTTCTCTGAGACGCCTGTGGAAGGGGAGCACGTGTGGCTTTTGCTTCAATACAGCACTTGCATTTTATGAGCACTTTGCAAGGCGCTATTGTCAAATCTTCTGATAAACTTCCTTATAATGTCCTGTATAGCTTCTGGACTTCTGTGCCATAAGGAAATAAATGTTGCTGTGTATGTCATTAGAGACTATATTGGCTTGATGGTCTGCGGTGATGAGCCTGTTATAGGTGATTATCCCGTTTTTCCTTTTTGCGAGGCATTGCTTATTATTGTGAATTGTGCATTCATCACCCTGGAACTTAACTGTGAGACCGTTGTTTGCAAGACTTTTCACTGATAAAAGGCTGCCTTCTAGTTCTGGAACATACAGCACTTTTCTTTACAAGGATACTCTGCTTGCCTTGTGGTGTAATGCAGTTCAGAAAGCCCTGGCCTTTACCTTGTGAGGTGATGCTTTTCCTGTTTGCTAGGAAAAATGTGTAATCAATGTTTGTGAAAAGAGTCTCATCGCTAGTCATGTGGCTTGTCGCTCCTGGGTCCATGCACCAGCCACGTGGCTTGCCGCTCTGTTACTTTAAAGGTGCCACTCCATGATGTGTCTTCAGTTTCTTTTGTGATTGCTTTTGACCCTTTCTTTTGTGGATCACTCTAGCTTTCACTGCTCGGCTTTCCAGATAGAACAGTCCTTTTTTAAGTAACCGGTCCTTTTACAGTGAAAACGGGCTGTGCTTTCTTTGTTGTGCTTTGTGCCTTTGTACATCTTAAGAGCTTTGTCATTATAGTGCATATTTTCTTGCCTTCTGTCATATTCATCTATTTCCTTTTTTTTTTTATTTGCCTTTGACATATTCCAGTGTCAGCTCCTGCTCGGGTCTGGTTTCTAAAGCGTTAATAAGAGCTGTATATGTCTCTGGAAGGCTGCAAAGGAGCAGGGCAACAATATGGTTATCTTTGATGTCCTCTCTGATGCGCAGCTGCTCCTATGATCTTCAGCATAACTTTCACGTGGTCACGCATATGCTGGCCATCTTGTCTCATCTTGTAAAGCTTTCTTAATAGAAACGGCTTACTGTTGAGGATTGAACGCTCATGCAGTCCCCATACCTTTTGGATGTTTTCTCTGTTCTTATGTGGATAAGCTGGTCATCTTCCACTAGCAAGCTTTTATAGTCTCTTTTGCCTGCCTATTTTTTTTTTTTTCCTGTCCCGGTCCTCCCTTCTCTCCATTTTGTGGGTGTGCCTGTATTCAGCACTTGCCACAAGTCATCCTTGCTGAGAAACATTTCTAGTTTAAACTTCCACAGCTAGTAATTGGCTTTGTTCAGCTTTGCAATTCAGAACTTCACATCTGAACCACTTGCCATCTTTCAGTAGCTTATATACAGTACTCACAGACTTGCAATATCCTCTCCAGTGCCTGGGTCCCAACCAGAGTATTGAAATTATGCACTGGAAGCTTCTTGTATACAGCTATACGCTTTACTTTCATGGAGGATATCTTTATCATGAAACAGGATACTGGGCAAGGGGTAGTCAAACTAATGGCATTAAAAGGGGGGGGGAGCTGGACATTGCCCTAGAGGACATGTACCAAAGCAAGAAAATGTAATAAATGCCATTTGGTGGGGAGAAATTATTTTTAAAGGCCACAAAAATACGAAATTCCTTTAACATGGCCTTAACCTGCCCATGATTGGCACATCTGTTTTTTTTTTTTACAACCTACTACAGCTAAGTTGACAAAAATAAAAATTCTTTGCTAGTAAATGACAGCTCCTGGCTGTTTACTTGGCATTCCCCCTCATCTATACCAGATCCTTATTCTAGATGAGAGTCTTGTCTAGACCACACACACACACACACACACACACACACACAAACAAACACACACACAAAAACACACACACACACACACACACACACACACACACACACACACACACACACCTTGGGTTTAACCGAACACCCATTTGGTAGATTCAGTTTGGACTCCTCCCTAGGAGTAAGAAATACTTTAGACACCTAGTAGTTTATTACAAACAAGGCCAAGGATAAATCCAAGGAAAAAACAAGCTTACTGACCAGCTCACAGACAACCGAATCAACCTGTATAACAGTATGCGTTAAAACAGGGGTTTAGTCTGCACACATTTGCAAATGCGTGAGTAAGCTACAGAGCCTTGCCAAGGCACCCTGGTATCTGTAGTCTCTATCACTAACTGAGTGACCCCACAGTGGAGGCACATGCATTCTGATGGATAGGTGGAGGGTAGATGGTCTGAAGGGGAGACCCACCCCTTCTTAAAGGTACAGGAGCACACTGAGCATCCAGCATGTAGCTCAATAGCTGCGAAGGTGTCAGTGCGTTGCCTGACCAATACACAGTCATACAAAAAGGGAGTTTATTTGCTGTCTGAGTCCCATCAGGAAGATTTAACTTGTTGTCCCAAAAAACACAGAAGGAAGGAAAAGGAGATTTACACAACAGAACAGGTGTCCCTGTTGGAAGCTTTCCCCTCTATTACTGTAATTGTCACAACTACAAAATGTTGGCTTTCCTATCACTTTCTGAACCAATGACAATGGTCACCAGCTTCGCTTCCCAATCACACCCGAGACCTTATAACACTAACAAGTCACTTGACTCCGGGGAGAGAAAATGGCTAATTGGGCCCAATTTGCACATTTTCACTTAGGGGTGCACTCCCACTTGTTGCCAGCGGTTTAGACATGAACCACTTCCGGACCACCGCACGCTGATATGCATCCTCTTCTTCAGCAGGCGGTATGGTTTCTGATAATAGTGGTCTTTGCGGCGGATTCACCACAAGATCACTTTTTTTTATCGGTGGCGGGAGAGGGGGGGGGGCTAGTCTGTGATTAGCCGAGTCTGAGGACTCGGCTGATCACAGATCAGAGTAAGGGGTCGATCCCGACTCCTTACCACATGATAAGCTGTCAGACATGTGAATATAAAAATTATTTGGGCAAACTTTACTGTTGTCCTATAATGTTTGGGGGTTCTAAGTAATTTTCTAGCAAAAAAAAAAATGTTTTTAACTTGTAAACAACAAATCTCAAAGGCTCGGTCCTTAAGTGGTTAATGGAAATGTGGCAATGTGTTGAGTTATTTTGAGGGGATGGCAAATTTACATGGTTATACAAGCTGTACACTCACTACTTTGTAGCAAAGTGTAATTTCTCCAGTGTTTTCACATGAAAAGATAGAATAAAATGTGAGGGGTGTACTCGCTCTTGAGAGATACTGTGCATGCAAATCATCATGTTCTGGTAGCTAACGCCACATCCAGAACTACTGGTTTATAAAACATACACAACATAGTTTGAGACTTTTTAAGTTGCATAGCAATCTGTTATTGGGTTTTTCAAGGAAGATATAAAACCAAACAGGGCTTTGGGAGCAACCTATTGCATTTGGATCCTTCTTTCCCTTTTTCCATAACCTGTCTGGTTGTATTCTGATACAATCGAAATACATGGTATATATTTATGGAATTTTTTTTGTTTTTATTTAGTAATGGTGGCTATCAGTGACTAAGGCTGGGTTCACGCTATTGCAAATTGGATGCGGGTTTCTCCGCATCCAATTCGCATGTCAGGAGCCTTTGACCGGCTCTCTATGGAGCTGGTTCACCCATCTCTGTGACGGCTGCGAAGCGAATTGCACAGAAGTCCTGTGCGTCTTCTGATCCTTTTTGGGTTCAAATTCAGGCCGAAATCAGACCTTAAACGGTGAACAGGGACGCACGGCACCCCTGCTGTGAGCCGCACCGCAGGGAGGTGTGGGACTGCGATATTGCGGTGGACAATCGGATGCTGACACTTTGCGGGAACCAGTGACACTAATGCAGTGATAGAAATATGCCCTGGCGCTGTACTAATGGCACTGCCTGGGATGGGGTTAAACATCTAGGGTGATCAAAGGGTTAACCGTGTTCCTAGCCAGTGTTTTTGTGTACTGTATGTGCTGCTTTTACTAAGGTAAGAGATGGATTTTAGTCCAGGAAGCAGGAACACAAAATCCGCACACCCCCCCCCCCCCCCCCCCCCCAGTCAAAACAGCGCTCTGCCTTGTTTACATAGGCAGTAAAACTGCTATAGGGTGGTCAGAAAGTGGGTAACCCAATGTTGCCATAGGATAGGCGTATTTGACTATTGTAGTCATATATAAATAGGGTTGGAAGTTTCTCTGGGACTGGTATTTGATGTTCTTATCGATTGTGAGTGCCTCAGAAATGCTCAATGTTAATGTATGAAATACTAGTAAAATCGGTGTAAATGTATGCAATTAATGTAGTGTTCTGGAATGTTAGTCATTTTTGAGTAATCATTTTATTGTCTTTCTTTGCAGGCACACTGGTGACACTCACCTGCCTCTCACATCGCGTAGTCTGCCAGATCATGAATAAAGCTGACCTGTCTAACTGTACTTACCAAAACCTGACCTTTAATGCAAGCACTACATCAAGCAAGACCAATTATGAATTTCTCATTGGCCTGGCACTCGCTGTGTTCTCTAGCTTTCTGATTGGTGGCAGTGTCATTCTGAAGAAAAAGGGTCTCTTGCATCTATCTGAGCAGGGCAGGACTCGGGCAGGTAGGAAAACGCAATGCTAATGGGTAGAGTTTTTTTGTTTTGTTTTTGTTCTCTTTTTCAAGTCTGGGCTTCAATGATGTGGACCATAACCTCTTTTTATATTATGGTGCCCCATCACTACAGATCTTTTGACCGTATGGTTGCATGCATATTTATTTTAGTAAAATCTTCATGTAACCGAATGCTACTTCCAATTTTTTCTTTTTTCTTTTCTATTTTTGGGCTTGAAGAAAAAAGGCAAGCTTGCCTTTTTTGACATTTACTTTTCTAATATGTGCAAACTAAACCCCCTGTTTTTAACGTAAACTGTTTAAGCCCCATACACACGGTCGGTAAATCCGACCACCAAATCCATCGGATTTGGTCCGACGGATTTAGTCCGACACTGGTGTTGCATACACACGGTCGGACAAAGTTGTCGGAAAATCCGATCATTCTGAACGTGGTGACGTTTGTTGCCTACGACGGGACTACGTAGAGGCTAGTAGCCAATAGCTTTGGTCTTGTAATGTGATCTGAGCATGCGTGGCACTTTGTCCGTCGGAATTCGCTACACACGATCGGAATTGGTGTGATCGGACTTTGTTGTCAGAAAATTTTTAGAACAGGAGATACAACTTTGTCCGTCGGACAATCCGATGGAAAATGTCCGATGGTGCCTACACACGGTCAGAATTTCCGACAACATTGTCCGATAGGACAGAATCCATCGGAAAATCCGACCGTGTGTATGGGGCTTTAGACAGGACAATTCGATTTGTTACTGGTTGGTAGGTTGAGCTGGGAAACTTTCTTGTTTGACATTCATCACCCTTCCATGTGCTCCTTGTTAAGTCCAGTTATAGGTTGGCGCAGTTGCTGTTTGTTTTGTACTGTTGGTTTTTTGGTGAGTGGGTGCACACTGGACACCTTCGCTGCCATTGTGCAATTTACTGGGTGTCCAGTGCGCCCCTGTTCCTTTAAGGAGGGGTGGGCTCCCTCCAGGCATACCTGCCCTCAAACTATTCATTTATTATATACTGTATCTGCTCCTACTAATGGAGGCTCTCAAAATGTTATAAAGTTAGGACTGCCGTTAACACTGGGGTGTCTTGTCGTGGCCTCTGCAGCTTATGCATATGTGTGCAAACTAAAGCCCTGTTTTTATTGTGAACTGTGAGGACAATTCGGTTTGTTGGTGAGTTAAGCTAGAAATTTGTCTTTGTTGGTTTACATTATACTGTAGTTTAAGGGTTAGGACCTTTTTATCAAATTTTTATTGCTGGCTCTATCCCACTGTGGAGACTTGCCTGCTCTGTGTCTGGTACAAAAAGTAAGGTGAAATCCTGAAAAGTTTGAGTAATTAGAGCAAGAGGTGAGAGAGAATTCTTCTATGGCGACACCTTTTCCTAAGGCAACTCTCTAAGCTGGGAATTCAATTCACTTAACCCCCCCCCCCCTTAATTCTAGAACTGAAAAAAACGGTTTGGTTTTACTTGCACTTAATCCCGAGGTGGGAAATGTATGTACAAGCAGTCTTGAAGGTTTGTCACATTGCCTTTTTGTCAATTTATTTTTATTTATTTTTAGGTGCTGGTGGACATGGGTACCTGAAGGACTGGCTGTGGTGGGCTGGACTTTTAACAAGTGAGTGTATTTTTTTTTTTTTTTCCCCCATATTGTCTTGCAGGACAGCCACCTAATGAGAGACCCTGGCTTCTCCCTTCTTAGGAAACCCCACCCAGCCTAGGTTTAAAAGGCATGCTTCCCCGCCGGCTTGCGTTCAGGTTCTCAGTGGAGACTCGGAAGGAGGCGCATCCCCCCCCCCCCCTCGCATTTTTGTTTGCAAGCCACACGGAGCTCATAGCGGGGCAATGTGGCGGGTGATGCCGCTTCAGGCGGGGGGGGGGGGGGTGTGCACCACTCCTTGATCCGCGGCTTCAGGTTTCTGGCTGATGGGGAGCCAGAAAAGGTTGCACATGCGGCTGGAGATTCCAGAGGCAAGACCATCCTTTTCACAAAGAGAGATTTCCATTGTCAGTTACATGAAAAGGCACCGCGGTGATGTCGGACCCATAAGCGCGGTTGCATAGGCGGCATGGCGGCGTACTTTCCCCACCAACAGCATGGCTGGTATGTGTAGGGGAAAGAGAAAGCTGCAGCATTCGGGGGGGGGTGGAGCTTTTGTGCTCCAAGCTGGCACACAGGCTGCATTCAGCAGGGTCACTTCCGGGGTGTATGACATCAGTGGGCGCCGGAGAGGTTGCAGTCTCCATACTGCACGAACAGGGATCCAGACATGCCGGCGGAGCAGTTGGCTCAGTGTTGCATGCTCTGGGGGGTGTGCTGGCTCCATGCCATTATTCCACCACTTCTAATCCTGAAGAAATGGGATAAGCATGCTTTACTACAAAGGGAGCAGTTGGCTTGGTAGTAAGTCCTCTGGCTGATGTGAGTTCAAGCCATTCCTTAGGACTCTGACTGGTCTGCTGGGGACCTGAGAAGCTGTGCGTGTCCTAGGCACTGCACAACACCTGCAACTCCTGCTGGTGGAACAGGGCAGTGAGCAATGATTTAGGGGCACTGGTGTTCAAAAAGTGAAGACCCAGCAGAGGCTGCGGACCACCAAAGGGGTGGGATGGGCTCTTCTGTGACACCTGCACAGGCAGCGAAAACAGGCCCCAGCACCTCACAGGTAAACCTGAAGCGTTTGTTCTTCCATGCACATACTTTTCCCTGGGTGAAGAGGAAACTTTTTTTATTTTTTTCCCCTCCTGCATGAAATGTGTGTGTGGTAAAATACGAGGCTGGCGCCGAAAGGCAACGATGGTGAGGCAGTCATAGCTCACAACCAGTGTAGCCATGGGAGTCTTCCTGGAGACATAGGATCTTATCCTCATGTCAGCTCCTTCTGACCTTTTGACAAGTCACTTTATGCAGTGGCAAACTCTTCAGCTCTGGGGGATTTGATGGGGCTGAGAGTTCCCTGAGCGGTCTCCTGGTCACCCTGGAGAGGCTATCCAGGGGAGAAGGCCTGGGTGGCTGACTGTTCTGCCTGGCAGCACTGGGGTCGTTGTTTCAGATCACCGACATTCTTGTACTTGCATAAAATTGTGTGTTCTCCCTGTGTTTGTGTGAAGTATCTTGCATGCCCCAAACACATGCTGGCATTGGATATACCTGGCACATTGGCTGGGTGACGTGCACTCATGACCAGGAGGATCAGCTCACACAGAGTCTGCACTTTAGGCACTGCAGTGAAAACTTTGCCTGTGTAGGACCAGCAAACCAGCTCGCCTAAAATCTTCAGGTTCTCCTGGTCGACCCACAAACAGTGTAGAAAAAGCGCTCACATTGAAGGTGTTACACCTAAACTGTGCCTTAAACACTGAGGTCATGAGTTAGAATCCCATCTAAGCTAGCATCCTGCATGTTTCCCTAGTGTTTTGAGGTTACAGGGTTGCCGGCCAGATGGTGCCACGTCACCTGTATGCACCCGATATAGGAAACTAAACAGGGGATCTCTGGTGACCAGGGCACGATATCCAGGCGGTGGCCCCCTGGATGGCATCACGAAGGGTTAAATGCCTTCAGGTGACCAGACCCTAGTAAGATGCACAGGTTTCTAGAACACTTGTTAAGAAGTCAGAGAAGGCCTGGATGGTGAATCCAGTAGGCCTCCTCATTACAGAATTTCTCTGGAGGAGGTGGTTGCAGGAGGACAAGAAAAACGGTCTTGCGCAATGATTAAGGACAGAGCAGTGGGAAAGGGTGTTCCTGTCCATTAGGTCTGATGGAAGCTGGAGAAGACTAGGGTCCAGCTTCTCGGAAGGTTTGGGTTCAGTACCCTCTGCTCCCACCAGATGCAGTTTTTTATTTTTTTTTCACAGATCCAGACTTACTGGCCTAGTCTTGGGAGACGGAGGGGTATTGTTGGATTCCATGATCAAGAGAATGAACTCTCTCTTCTGAAAGGGACCTATGATTCTTTTCATCGTAGAAAAATGAACTACTCTGGCATTTATACTGGTGTTGCACATCTCAGAATATTATCTGACACAATTGCAGACACACACTGATGCATGGTCAGTAAGAGGACGGGAAGCCTGTCCAAGACTGTGCGCTATCCCTCTTACAGGCGGGCCGATCCTAGGGTCAGACACCTGGGTGCATAAATATTTCTGGCACCCCCACGTGGGCGTGGTCATCTTACCAACCCCTCCCCTCCACAAATGTTACTATGGCAACGACTCAAACACAGAGATGCTCCCCTAAGAAGTCTTCGTTACCCTGGGATCCTCCCATGATCTTTTAACAATAAAGAAAATGCAGGAAGAGCAAACACTAATGAGAGCTGGATGGGAGTCTCTCTGATGCACACAGAGGTCTTCTGTTGGAGAGTCTGTTAGCACCCCCACCCCTCCATTAAGCTAATTAAAAAACACCCGAGCGGCAGCTGGAGAGGACAGTGTGTGTCGGGCTTGGGCAGCAGGCGGGAGTTGCACACAGGAGGAGGAGAACTAGAACACGTCAGGCACGGACTGCCCCCTCAGTGACGTCACTGCGTGGCTGGTCTCTCTGCACACAGAGACACAGCCGCTCTGATCTCCCGCTTTTTCCGCTCTCCTCCTCTGACAGGAGGAGGGAGGGGGGGTGGGCTTCGGCAAGAAACACAGCGGCGGTGACCGGCAGGGAGAGCAGCCTATGGACAAGGAGAGGGAAGGGAGCACTCTGGTGCTTCAGCGCCCCACCTCTGTGGCGCCTGGGTGCACTTCACCCCGCCCAGGATCGGCCCTGCCCACAGGGGACCTGTTCTTTGTCCTGGGCCAGAGGCGATTCTTGAATCGCATAGCAGACAGCAAAGCCCTTCCTGTGAAATACAAGGGTGACACAGGTAGGAATGCTGGCCTATGGCCACAGCACCCTGAATGCACCCAATCTTGTCTGATCACATAAGTTAAGACTAAACTCGGTGGAGACATCCTCTTGCAGTTGCAGGCACTTCCATCTGGACCGTCTATAGGCCAGTTAACCCTGGGATCTTGAGTTTTCTCAGGGAACTCTGGTTTCCTCCCATAAAACGTCCTCTTTGCGCCTCAACCGGTATAGGGTTGGCACTCTTGGGTAGATGCCGATGCTCAGTGTTGGCGTTTCCCCAGGTGCTATGCCATCTCACCCACCCGCAGTCTTACCGGTGGCCATCACACAGGCTTAAAGAACCATGGTTCTCTGTCCTGAGGGCTCTGGGAACCTGGTGGTCTGGCTACTTAGAGGAATCCCTCAAGATAATTTATGCTCCACTTATCTGAGATTTGGAGGCGTTACGGCAGCTGGATCAGTTTTAGGTGTGCAGTCTCCCAAGTAGGACCAAACTTTACTTATTGCAGGCCCTCGTGGGACTTTCCTTTTGAACTTTGGTTCATGTGTCAATAAGGGGTTTCCTTCTTTGTTCTTTGGCAGGGACTAAAGTAAGGGTTAACATCTCTAGCAGTACCTGAGCAAGATGGTATTGGGTAACAATCGGACAAGCTTATATGTAGGAAGATCTCAGAAGCTGATGCTACTCCACGCTAGATCTGTGCAGCAGCAATGTGATTCAGCTCTCCCGCCTTTTACCGGACACTAGAGGCTGATCTTGTTGTCAGCAAAGGGATCAGGCTCTTCAGTCCCACCCTAAGGCCACTTTCACACTGAGGCGCTTCTAAACTGCCAGTAAAAACACCGAGCGCTTTTGAAGAGCTTTTCAGGCGCTTTTGAAGAGCTTTCCATTTATTTCAATGGGGAGGGGAGTTTTTCACAGCCCTGCCAGCACACTGCCCCAGTGTGAAAGTGTTCATTGATTTTAATGGAAATAAGTTTTCGTGAGCTTTTTAGGCGCTGTTTTTAGCATGAAAGCGCCTTAGTGTGACAGTGGTCTAAGGGTAATTGCTCGCTTATATCTCATAGGTGGCTGTCATGAAAGACGATTTGGGAAAATTTGAGTTGTTTACTGGTAACTTATTTTCCAGGATTCTTTCAGTACAGCACCGTGTACCCACCCTGATTGGCTTCCTTTTTGGGTTCCTGACTCGGGAACCATCAAAAAGTAATTTATGGTGTATGATGTGTTCTTGTGTTACCCCAGCTGGCCAGAGTTGCTCTTGAAGAACTGAGGAGTCGGCGGGGAAGCATGCCTTTTTAAATCTAGGCTGGGCGGTGTTTCCTATGAGGTCTCTCATGGGTGTCTGTCTGTTGCCAGTTTGTAACACTACTATTTTCCCCCCATTCTCCAAACAGGCATGCAAAATTTGATCAAAGTTTTCAGCTAGAATATGGTTTAGGTTAAAATCTAAATCTTATGGTCCATACTATTGTGAAAAAGAAAAATAAGAAAAACCTATTGGCCATGGAAGACAGACTAACTAACCAACCAATAAAGACAGTGGTTTGCTAGGGTGAAAGACCCTATAAACATGTACATGGGGTATATCTTACTATTTCACTACGAGATGACACCAGAGTTTTTATGTATAGAAAAATTGGTGTATATCGCACTGACATGCAAACGTATATCAAATGGCAGCCAGCACAACACTAAGACAAGTGTAAATCAAGAGATATGTGAAAGATAAAATTTTGTGCAGCGCTCAAAAATTCATGATGGTACAAATTCATATGTATACAATCTAATATATAATGTGAAATACACAAATTAAAAACGGAGAAAAGTGATGCGAGATTCACACCCAAACTAAAGTCCATGTTCCATCATATAAAGATTTTTAAACCATGAATAGAACAGTCCTTGGATAAACAGATTATATAGCCAGAAAGGGGATTCCATGTGACATCAGTGTTGAAGTAAAGACACAGACAATAAAATCACCACCGGTTAGTGAGGAGGCTTACCGGAGTGAGAGGCTTCAAATGGGCATATATGCTCAGTGAGTCAACAAGGCATATGGTGTAAACACCAAGGTATGGGACCTCCATGTCTGTGCTCCAGATCAAGATGGAAGATGGTCCAATTGTTCAAGAGATGTCACAGAGAAGCAGTCCTCAGAAGCAACCAACTTCTCAGACCAAATCCTCTCAAATGTTCAAAATGGCATGACCAAAAAAGAAAATACTCCACATAGTGTGAATCTGTATAAACATAGAAATGTATAAAAAATTTGGAAAGTGGATCAAGCGCTTGAAAATATAAGGTTTCTGGGTAACGCAATGACATCAGCAGGGCTCTCGTACCAATGCATTTTGTTTAAAGATACATCATCTGGGGTATGAGCCTGCTGTAGTCACTACGTTTTTATATAATATGTGAGGCCCAATAATGAGATTACCAATCTGTGATCAAAATGAGTGCTTCCTTCATGTGAACACTGCACTTCCTGGTTTGGACAAAATGACGCAGGGGCGTGGGTTCCAAGCCTCACTCTGAATAGAGTTGAAAAATCCATTGATTTGTGAGGAGGCAGGCTGTTGCGAGTCAAGCCTCACTGTGATCCGCATGTAAAGTAACCAGGTCAGCTGACACAGAGTGTCCTATGCAGACGTTGACGTGAACCACGCCCCCATACACATCTGGACAGCATGCGGTTCAAGCCTCACTGTGGGAGGACAAAGTCGAACGCATCCATCACATCAACAGAAAAAACAATTATCATTGGCATTGGGCTTGCCACCTACAGGCGTAATGTAGTACAGACCTCAATCAGAATAAACGGAGAGGTCAGTATATCAACCGCAATCTAAACAGGTGTGAACGGCAGTGACACCATCATATATTTCGAAGAAGGGGGAGGCAACTGATCATATATTAACCACTTGCCGACCGCCCCCTGTATATATACGTCGGCAGAATGGCACGTACAGGCAGAACCACGTACCTGTACGTGCCATTCTTCCGGCGGGTGGGGGGTCCGATCGGACCCCCCCCGGCCGGCGGGGACGGTCGGGATCGCTTCAGGAGCGATCCGGGATGAGGGGACGGCCAGTGGTTTCTGGCCACCCCCTCGCGATCGCTCCTGGCGAATCAGATGCTTCCTCTGTCTGTGTCAATCAAAACACAGGCAGAGGAAGTGATGTCACGCTCGGTGCGCCGGTCTATGTGACCGGAACGCCGAGCTGTGAACATCTAAAGGTTAGTGCACAAACAGTACACTGACACCAGTACACATAGGCACACAAAACACCCCCCTGTCACCCCCTGATCACCCCCCAGATCACCCCCTCCCCCCCCAGTCACAGTGTCACTAATTGCAGTGATCATTTTTTTACTGATCACTGCATTTAGTGTCAGTGTGACTGTAATAACTGTCAGGGCAGTTAGTTTTAGGTCCAAGGTAGCCCCCCACCCCCCCCTAATAACGGTTTAACCCCTTGATTGCCCCCCAGGTAACCCTTTCACCCCCTTTTGCCAGTGTCACTAAGCGATCGTTTTTTCTGATCGCTGTATTAGTGTCACTGCTGTCGCTAGGTAACCATTTTTTTTTTTTAGGTAACCGCCATGTTTATATAGGTTCATAAATAGGTTTATAGGTCAGGTACCCCCATATTACAACCTAAATAAAGGTTTTAACCCCCTGATTGCCCCTAGAGTTAACCCTTTCACCAGTGATCACAGTATAACTGTCACTGGTGACGCTGGTTAGCCAGTTAGTTATTTCGTTATTTAGGTTCCCCGTCAGGTTTTTATATAGCGTCAGGTACCCCCATATATTACCTAATAAAGGTTTTAACCCCCTGATTGCCCCTAGTTAACCCTTTCACCCCCTTTTGCCAGTGTCACTAAGCGATCGTTTTTCTGATCGCTGCATTAGTGTCGCTAGGTAACCATTTTTTTTTTTTAGGTAACCGCCATGTTTATATAGGTTCATAAATAGGTTTATAGGTCAGGTACCCCCATATTACAACCTAAATAAAGGTTTTAACCCCCTGATTGCCCCTAGAGTTAACCCTTTCACCAGTGATCACTGTATAACTGTCACTGGTGACGCTGGTTAGCCAGTTAGTTATTTCGTTATTTAGGTTCCCCGTCAGGTTTTTATATAGCGTCAGGTACCCCCATATATTACCTAATAAAGGTTTAACCCCCTGATTGCCCCTAGTTAACCCTTTCACCCCCTTTTGCCAGTGTCACTAAGCGATCGTTTTTCTGATCGCTGCATTAGTGTCGCTAGGTAACCAGTTTTTTTTTGTATTACTGTTACGGGTGACGCTGGTTAGTTAGCTTGTTTTTTATACTGTCAGGGCACCCGCCATTTATTACCCAATAACGGTTTAACCCCCTGATCGCCCGGCGGGTGATATCAATTAGGTTTTAGGGTCAAATAAGGTCTGCGTCGCCCCAGGTTAGTGCCAGTACCGCAAACACCCACGCACAAAGCATACACCTCCCTTAGTGGCACAGTATCTGAACAGATCAATATCTGATCTGATCAGATCTATACTAGCGTCCCAGCAGTTTAGGGTTCCAAAAAAAAAAAAAAACGCATTGTTAGCGGGATCAGCCCAGATACCTGCTAGCACCTGCGTTTTCCCCCTCCGCCCAGCCCAGCCCACCCAAGTGCAGTATCGATCGATCACTGTCACTTACAAAACACTAAGCACACATAACTGCAGCGTTCGCAGAGTCAGGCCTGATCCCTGCGATCGCTAACATTTTTTTTGTGGTAGCGTTTTGATTCAGTCGCTTCAGTCAGGAGCTTTTTTACCTGTGAATCTCAAAAAAATAAAAAAAAATAAAATAGTTGTCGTTTTATTGTTCTCTCTCTCACTCTATTCTCTCTCTATTGTTGCTCTTTTTTTACTCCATTCTATTCTGCAATGTTTTATTATGTTTTATTATGTTTTATTATGTTTTATCATGCTTGCTTTTCAGGTATGTAATTTTGTTTACTGTGTGTTTTAGTGTTGAGCATTTTTTTGTTTTCAGGTGCGCCATTCAGTTGCAACGCGGATTTATTTATCTTGACAGCAACAGCGTTTGCTCCCACGATACATAAAGCCGCGACTCCAACGCTGTAGGAGGTGATTTCACCACCACAGTTAAAAAAAAGAGCATATATGCCGAAGCATGGGGGCAGCAGGGGGGGGGAGCGATTGGCTCCTAATGCCACGTACATACGGTCGAAATTCCGACCGTGTGTACACGGCATAACTTTTGCGGGAGGATGCCCCCATGCATCGGCATATATAAATGGTGCATGTATGCCCATCATTAGAAGTGGGTGGATGAAGGGAGGTATTCTAATGGTGGGCATACCCACCAATCAATCTCTTTTTTTCGTTCAGCCAAGAGGCTGCATGAAAAAAAAAAGATTACAATATATGTCCAGTATGTTGCTGGACTTTGAATGGTTATACCAGAATGATGCCTGCAGGTTTAGGTATCATCTTGGTATCATTCTTTTCAGCCAGTGATCGGCTTTCATGTAAAAGCAATTCTAGCGGGTAATTAGCCTCTAGACTGCTTTTACAAGCAGTGGGAGGGAATGTCCCCCCTCCGGATATAAACCGCGCCATTGGGAAATTGGGGAAAGCATTTTATCACACCAATCTTGGTGTGGTCAGATGCTTTGAGGGCAGAGGAAAGATCTAGGGTCTAATAGACCCCAATTTTTTCAAAAAAAGAGTACCTGTCACTGCCTATTGCTATCATAGGGGATATTTACATTCCCTGAGATAACAATAAAAATCATAACAAAGAAAAAAAATGGAAGGAACAGTTTAAAAATAAAATAAAAAAGCTAAATAAATAAAAAAAAAAACAAAAAAAAAAAAAAAAAGCACCCCTGCCCCCCCTTCTCTTGCGCAAAGGCGTACACAAGCGTTGGTCTGGCGTCATATGTAAACAGCAATTGCACCATGCATGTGAGGTATCACCGCGAAGGTCAGATCGAGGGCAGTAATTTTAGCAGTAGACCTCCTCCGTGAATCTAATGTGGTATCATGTAAAGGCTTTTAAAGGCTTTTAAAAATGTATGTAGTTTGTCGCCACTGCGTGTTTGTGCGCAATTTTAAAGCATGTCGTGTTTGGTATCCATGTACTCGGCCTAAGATCATATTTTTTATTTCATCAAAAATTTGAGCAATATAGTGTGTTTTAGTGCATTAAAATAAAAAAAAGTGTATTTTTTCCACAAAAAATGCGTTTGAAAAATCGCTGCGCAAATACTGTGTGGAAAAAAAAAAAAACACCCACCATTTTAATCTGTAGGGCCTTTGCTTTAACAATATATATAGTGTTTGGGGGTTCAACGTAATTTTCTTGCAAAAAAAAAATATGTTTTCATGTAAACAAAAAGTGTCAGAAAGGGCTTTGTCTACAAGTGGTTAGAAGAGTGGGTGACGTGTGACATAGGCTTCTAAATGTTGTGCATAAAATGCCAGGACAGTTCAAACCCCCCCCAAATGACCCCATTTTGGAAAGTAGACACCCCAAGCTATTTGCTGAGAGCAATGTTGAGCCCATTAAATATTTTTTTTTTTTGTCCCAAGAGATTGAATAATGAAAAAAAAAAAAAATATATATATTTTTTTTACAAAAAGTTGTCACTAAATGATATATTGCTCAAACATGTCATGGGCATATGTGGAAATACACCCCAAAATACATTCTGTTGCTTCTCCTGAGTACGGGGATACCACATGTGTGGGACTTTTTGGGAGCCTAGCTGCGTACGGAACCCCAAAAACCAATCACCGCCTTCAGGCTTTCTAAGGGTGTAATTTTTTTATTTCACTTCTCACTGCCAATCACAGTTTCGGAGGCCATGGAATGCCCAGATGGCATAAAACCCCCCAAAATGACCCCATTTTGGAAAGTAGACACCCCAAGCTATTTGCTGAGAGGTATTGTGAGTATTTTGCAGATCTCGCTTTTTGTCACAAAGTTTTGAAAATTGAAAAAAGAAAAAAATTTTTTTTTTTTCTTTACTTTCTTCATTTTCAAAAACAAATGAGAGCTGTAAAATACTCACCATGCCTCTCAACAAATAGCTTGGGGTGTCTACTTTCCAAAATGGGGTCATTTGGGGGGGTTTTGTGCTATTTTGGCATTTTATGGCCTTCGAAACGGTGATAGGTAGTGAGGAGTGAAATCAAAAATTTGCACCCTTAGAAATCCTGAAGGCGGTGCTTGGGTTTCGGGGCCCCGTACGCGGCTAGGCTCCCAAAAAGTCCCACACATGTGGTATCCCCATACTCAGGAGAAGCAGCAAAATGTATTTTGGGGTGCAATTCCACATATAACTATGGCATGTGTGAGCAATATATCATTTAGTGACAACTTTTTGAAAAAAAAAAAAAATCTTTTTTATTTTTGTCTTTATTCAATCACTTGGGACTAAAAAAAAAAATATTCAATGGGCTCAACATGCCTCTCAGCAAATAGCTTGGGGTGTCTACTTTCCAAAATGGGGTCATTTGGGGGGGTTTTGTACTTCTCTGCCATTTTAGCACCTCAAGAAATGAAATAGGCAGTCATAAATTAAAAGCGGTGTAAATTCCAGAAAATGTACTCTAGTTTGTAGACGCTATAACTTTTGCGCAAACCAATAAATATACGCTTATTGGCATTTTTTTTACTAAAGACATGTGGCTGAATACATTTTGGCCCAAATGTTTGACTAAAATTGAGTTTATTAGATTTTTTTTATAACAAAAAGTAGAAAATCTCTTTTTTTTTCAAAATTTTCGCTCTTTTTCCGTTTATATCGCAAAAAATAAAAATCACAGAGGCAATCAAATACCATCAAAAGAAAGCTCTATTTGTGGGAAGAAAAGGACGCAAATTTCGTTTGGTTACAAAATTGCATGACCGCGCAATTACCAGTTAAAGTAGTGCAGTGCGAAATTGAAAAAAGACCTCTGGTCCTTTGGCTGCCAAATGGTCCGGGGCTGAAGTGGTTAAACATAAAATTAAATGTTAACCATTTGATCACAGGACTAGTCCCCTGACTTTGTCCTCCCAAAGTGAGGCTTGAACCGCATGCTGTTCAAAGGTGTATGGGGCGTGGTTAACGTCAACGTCCGCATAGGACGCTCTGTGTGTCAGCTGACCCAGTTACTTTTACATGCAGATCACAGTGAGGCTTGACTGGCAACGGCCCGCCTCCTCGCAAATCAATGGATTTTTCAACTCTATTCAGAGAGGCTTGGAACGCACTTCCCGACACCATTTTGTCCAAACCAGGAGGTGCAGTGTTCACATGAAGGAAGCACTAATTATGATCACAGGTTTGTAATCTCATTATTGGGCCTCACATCTTGTATAAAACGCAGTGACTACAGCAGGCTCTAACCCCAGATGATGTATCTTTAAACAAAACACGTTGGTACGAGCTCTGCTGATGTCATTGCGTTACCCACAAACCTTATATTTTCAAGCGCTTGATTCACTTTCCAAATGTGAGAGTTTCCAACTTTTATTTTTATTTTTTTATACATTTTTATGTTTATACAGATTCACACTATGTGGAGTATTTTCTTTTTTGGTCATAACATTTTGAGAGGATTTGGTCTGACAAGTTGGTTGCTTCTGAGGACTGCTTCTCTGTGACATCTCTTGACCCATTGGACCATCTTCCATCTTGATCTGGAGCCCAGAGGTGGAGGTCCCATACCATATGCCTTGTTGACTCACTGAGCATATGCCCATTTGAGTCTTCACTTCAACACTGATGTCTCATGGAATCCCCTTTCTGGCTATATAATCGGTTTATCCAAGAACTGTTCTATTCATGGTTTAAAAATCTTTATATGATGGAACATGGACTTTAGTTATGAGTGTGAATCTCGCATCACTTTTCACTGTTTTTATTTTGTGTTCATTTCACATTTATATATTGGATTGTATACAGAGTTTGTGTATACTTGTTTCTACTGGGTTCAGTCTTAACAGACCAAGTAGTAGCTTGCCAATAAAAAAAATATTTCCAGCTTTAGCATTTTCTGATAATTTCCCCTTTTTACAATTTCCTTAAGCCTTGTGATTACCCCCCCACCCCACGCTTTATTTTTTCTTCTAAGCTCCTGCCCTCCTTCCCTAATATGTCTGATTTTATATAATACGTTTTACACTATAAAAAAAATGAAAAATTAAAAAATTCCTAGCACTTTAGAATTCTTTACTAGGTCATTCAAGCTCGCTTGAATGTTATCTTGTATAACTTATGTTTTACTACGCTTTATTGTTGTAATTTTGTAAAGGTATGTACAAGGCAAACAATATTGTGCAAACACCTCTGTCTTATTCAATAGAATACTTGGTAGAAATTCTAAATAAAGGATTAAAAAAGGTTTCATAGAAGGGGGGGGGGGGGATAAAAAAAGCTCTACAAATCAAAAATAAAATTAAAGCAAATGTGATGGACTATCGCAATAACAGCTCCCATATTTATTTTATTTTTTTTATTTATTCTTTTAAAATTTTAGTTTGATTCATAGGAAAAAATACATTTTCAACAGGTAATTCATGTAGGCCTTTCACTGGCATTGTGGCCTTACCCTGTCTGGTACTGGTGTATTGCATGTTGTATTCACCTAGATTTTGCATATAATTAGTTATTTATTTTTTTGCAGTGGGAGGTGGAGAAGTTGCCAATTTTGCTGCATATGCCTTTGCTCCAGCGACCATTGTTACACCACTGGGGGCCCTCAGTGTGCTGATCAGGTAATTGCCTTCCATAGAGCAAAGGCTCGCTGCTAACTAGCTGAGATGACAACATAATTTTTAATGTTAATTTCACTTATTTGTCCTTTTTTCAGTGCTGTTATGTCATCTTATTTGCTGGGGGAACGCTTGAACCTCTTGGGAAAGTTGGGGTGTGCACTCAGTGTGTTGGGGAGCACTGTACTGGTGATCCACTCCCCAGAAGAACAAGAGGTTACCACGCTGGAAGATATGACCGCCAAGCTTAAGGATCCAGGTAGGAGGGCCATAAATCTACTCTATTCTAACAATTGTCTATTCTATCATTTCCTTGCTGCTAGATATATAGAATATAATCAAAGACCCTATAATACATGTTTACATTTCTGATCTAATGTTTTTCTTGCTTAAATTCAATTCCTTTTTTAATTCACAGGTTTCCTTGTGTACATCAGTATTCTCTTCGTTTGTTGCCTGGTCCTCATCTTCTTTCTCTCACCTCGTTTTGGCCAAACAAACATTCTAGTCTATTTAGCGGTATGCTCCCTGTTGGGTGCCTTCTCAGTGTCTTCTGTAAAAGGTCTAGGAATAGCTGTGAAAGGACTTCTTACAGGCCTGCCAGTCTACCAGCATCCTTTGCCATGGATACTCATCCCTATCCTTACCATATCGGTTGTCACTCAGGTGAACTACCTCAACAAATCACTGGACACCTTCAATACATCCCTAGTCTTTCCAATCTACTATGTCTTATTCACTACAGTGGTCATTACTACATCCTTAATTTTGTTTAAGGAATGGGTGTCCATGTCGCCATTTGATGGTGTCGGTGCAGTGTGTGCCTTTCTCATCATAATCTTGGGAGTCTTCATGCTCCATGCGTTCAATAACTTGGACATCAGCTTAAAGAGCCTTCAGCAACAGTTGACAACCTTTGCACCTGTCACAGAGGAAACGAAAGAAGACACAATCGCTGAAACCCCCAAAATGAAAAATAAGAAAGAAGACAAGATCACTTTAATAGACAACATGGAGACTGAGAACAGTGGTGGTATTCCCAAAGTGTTTGTTATTTACACTTAAACTGGATTTATGCACTTTTCCTCCACTGAGCAATTTTGGTCTTATGCATTTGTGTACGCAACCGTTCAGCAGGTCACAAAACATGGTGGGTTTATAAAGCCCATGTTTAATTTTTTTTAAGGGAATATGTGATCTTTGGCCAGGTCTGATTACTTTGTTTTTTTATAGACTTCTGATGTTCCCATCCTGTATAATTCAATGTAACGCATAGCATCCAGACAGAATTCATCATTCACTGATCTGATGTAAATTGAAGTTGGTTACTATACTTTGTAGAAGCTTACAGTTGCACTTCCAACTAAAGTGTGTCGGACCTTCATTTTTGGATGGGCCATTCCTGATACTCATGAGTATGAGTCTTGGTGATAACCATGGATCAGGAATGAGCAGAATTTCAGAGAATGTTTCTTTTATCCCTGGACAGACAGAAATATATAATCTGATGACCTTCAGTGTGACATGTATGAAGATCTAATGAAGGATCACTAAAGGAAAATTGGAGATAAAGATTAGCTTTGGTCAGACGACACTTTGTATTTTGAGATTTTCACATACTTCTATCATATCTGGGAAAGAAGAAAAATTCTCCCGATAGGGAAACCGGCAACAAAAAAAAAACCTGACAGGTTTTTCTCACGCTTTCAGAAATTTTATAATCTCGAATTCTTCTGTACTTTTAAAAAAAAAAAAAAGTATTGTGTCCATATTTTCACTTGGGTTCTGCCGTTTATATCTTGATTTGTGTTCTGTTTTGTTTTTATTGCTGTCTGTGTCTCCCCTAAGCAGATTCATCCTGGTGAACATTTATTTTCACCAGGAAAAATTGAGGTAAAAAAAAAAAGTGTTGGTCACTGAAAGAGGAATAAAGGGAAAATGTTCCAATGAAAACACTTGTTCCTAAAACAACAACCATAAAGGGGAGAGGTGTGTTAACCATTCCCTACTCTATTCAAAACGTCAACAAACGTTTTGGCTTTAAAATATGGGGTTTATTTACTAAAGGCATAGAGACAGTGCAGAGCTTAGTAAAAGAGGTGACGCTTCACTTTGCAAAGAATACCTAGTCGCATGCAATGAAAGTAAAAAAGACAGCATTTTTGCTTGCACGCGATTTGCTAATGGAAGTCAGAGCTGCTCCTCATTTACTAAGCTCTGGAGCAACTGCAGTCTATTTGTGTTTTAATAAATCTACCCTGTGTGTGTGTGTCACTCATATTGTGCATACATGAGAGGGAAGGGGTCCCCTCAAATAAGGGGGCTCTCAGCCGATAGACAGCAATCTGACTTTACGGTAATTGCTTTTTGATTTAATGTATACATGATGGTCTTGATGTTTGTTTTTTCTTTTTGTGTTAGCAGTGTTTAACATGTACATATATTTTAATATGCCAGTTTTGTTAAATGTATTTTAAAGTACTTCCTTTTTTTTTTTTTTTTTTTTTTGTTGTTAAGTTATAAAAGCTTTTTTCACACCCAGTTGTTGTGTGTCTATAGTACAATGCTGCATTATTGTGCCCTAGCTGATCATGTTTTATGTTGGTTGAAGGAAATTGCTAAACACTTGGGTTTAAACGTCTAAAATTTCTGCCTTAGTTTAAGCTATGGAGCGTAACTACAAAATATGTAGCTAATGAGACAGCAGAGTTATTCACACTAAAATATGTTTTATTGTGTTGTCACAATCTGGTGTTTTACAGTATATTCTGATCTAGGCAAGAGTTTCATGCACTAAAAATACTGGACACGTTCCACCAAATTGACACTATGAAGACAAAAAATTTGGCAAGGGCATTGTTTGTTCTTTTTGTACTGTACTACTAAATAAGTCAATGACCTGGAGGAAGCATTATGCCAATGAAGTCTAAGTGGCTGTATGTTTATTTATTTTTTTATTAAATATAATAAAATACTTATTTTTAAGGGGAACTGTTTTACTGCACAGGAAAGATTCCCCTAAAGGAATTTGATATTTGCTAAATATTTTGTGACATAAAAAAAAAAGCATGCATGTTTGCTAATAAAATTGTCATCGAACACCTTGACCCTGTGTCCACCTTGAGGAATATTTAAAATATGACTGGGTGTCAATTTTAACTTTATTAGTATTATTATTGTTGTTCAGGATTTATATAGCGCCAACAGTTTTACACAGCACTTCCCAATGTAGAGGAGGGACAGTACAATTACAATACAGCTCATTACAGAAGGAATGAGGGCGCTGCTCATGGAGCTTACAATCTAAGGGGGGGGGGGGGGCAGTGGTACAAAAGGTAATAGCTGCAGGGAATTGTCTGATGGAGGTGTCTTTGGTGGGGTAGGCTTCCCTGAATAAGTGAGTTTTCATGGATCTCCTAAGAACTAACCACATGGTGGTGGTGGTGGGGGGGGGGGGGGGGGGGGGGCAGTGAAGGGAGCAGCAGTCACAGGTGGGTTAGTAAGGTGTATTCGTTTAGCAGCAGCATTTATAACAATAGACTGAAAGGGGGGGGGGATAGCCTGGGTAAAGGTAGGCCAGTGAAGAGAGTTGCAGTATTTAAGGCAGGAAGGAGTGAATATGTTTTGTGGTGTCGGTAGGAAGAGGCGAATTCTGGAACTATTGCAGAGGTTCAGGCAGCAATCTTCTTTTTTTTTTAAAGTACGAGTACTGATGCTATTCCTCAAACGGGTTGTAAACCAGGCCTCGACAATCCCCAAGTCGCCATGGCGACTAGAATTAGTGACCTGGCGCCCGGGGCAGCACATCTGGGGTATCCTGTCTCCATGCGGTCCCCCCCCCCCCCCGATTGGGTCAGGCCACGCCAGCCGGTAATCGAGGCCGCGGCTTTGCGGCCTTCTGCAAGCCTTTACTTCCTTCTAAGATATTGGCGCCATCTAGTGGTGGCCTTTGGTATGACATCCAGCAATGCTAATAGAGCCCTGCCTGCTGTAAAAAAATTAACCAATCTTAAAATTTACACAGGCGACTAGAACCAAACACACACATTACTATACATATATACACACACACACTTTTGGTTCTAGTTGTCTCTGTGTAAATTTTAAGATAGCTTTTTTCAATATAAAAATTAACCATTGTCGGTCGTTATTGTACGGCTTTTTTTTTTTCTCCTTGTGCTGTCAGGCGAGGAAAAAAATAGCCGATTACTGGCTGTGTTGACATCACGTGATCAGCTGTCATTGGCTGACAGCTGATCACGTGGTAAGGGGTCGGGATCGACCCCTTACTTGGATCGGTGATCCAGCGAGTCTCACAGACTCGCTGATCAGAGCAGGGGGCGTGCAAGCCGCTCGTACAGGGGACAACGTCATAGGACATCGTCCCAGCAAAGCAGAACGACTGCTACAGCGCGGATCTCAAGAAGTTAAAAAAAAAAAAAAAAAAAAAAAAAAAAAAAAAAAACCTGGCTCCTAACTTTTTTAGCTGGCTCCTAGATTCCAAGCAAATTTGTCAAGCCCTGTTGTAAACCCTCATGTTTTTTCACCTTAATGCATCCTATGCATTAAGGTGAAAAAACATGAGGGTTTACAACAGGGCTTGAAAAAAACTTCAGTCACTTGAGTGTAAGCCACAGGCAAGTGCTAGGGCAGGTAGTGAAGATTGCCTTAAAAGAACCAAAGTATAAAGTCTAACATAACCACTGAAAACAAAAGTTTGCCAACAAGTAGTAGGGTCTTTTGCTAGAAATCTATTCTGCCAAAAGACCTTTTACTTTCCTACTAGGCTAGCAATTAGAACTGCACAGTGGAGGCAAGTATGACATGTTTGTAAAGCTTCAAGGGTTTATTTATTTTTTTAAATAACAATCACTTTAACCGCTTAAGGACCGCCTCCTGTACATTTAAGTCAGCAGAATGGCACGGCTGGGCACAAGCACGTACCTGTACATCCTCCTTTAAGTGCCCAGCCGTGAGTCACGCTCGCGACCCGGTCCTGAACTCCATGACCGGGGGACCAGCGGACCCGATCGCCGCTGGTGTCCCACGATCGGGTCACAGAGCTGAAGAACGGGGAGAGGTCTGTGTAAACAAACCGCTCCCCGTGCTTCCTACACTACCTGTCACTGATCGGCTGTTCCCTGACATCGGGAACAGCCAATCAGTGACGTCAGACGTAAAGCCATGCCCCCCCCTACTGTAAAAAAAAACACACACTTAGCCCCTCCCCGGCCCCCTAGTGGTTAACTCCTTCACTGCCAGTGTCATGTACATAGGAATCAGTGCATTTAAATAGCACTGATTTCTGTATAAATGACAATGGTCCCAAAAATGTGTCAAATGTCCGATGTGTCCCCCATAATGTCGCAGTCACAAATTACTGATCGCCGCCATTACTAGTAAAAGAAAAATGCTATAAAACTATCCCCAATTTTGTAAACACTAACTTTTGCGCAAACCAATCAAATCGCTAATTGCGTTTTTTTTTAACCAAAAATATGTAGAAGAATACGTAGCCTAAACTGAGGGAAAACTTATTTTTTTTTAATATATTTTTTTGGGGATATTATAGCAAAAAATATTGAATTTTTTTCAAAATTGTCGCTCTATTTTTGTTTATAGCACAAAAAATAACCGCATAGGCGATCAAATACCACCAAAAGAAAGCTCTATTTGTGGGGAAAAAGGATGCCAATTTTGTTTGGGAGCCACGTCAGATGACCGCGCAATTGTCATTTAAAGCTACGCAGTGCCGAATCGCAAAAAGGGGCCTGGTCCTTTGGCTGCAAATTGGTCTGGGGCTTAAGTGGTTAAAAACACACACACTACTTTTATAAATTACCCACCCATCTCCCTGCACCCATTGGGGAATAATAATAAAAAAAACAAACAAAAAAAAAAAACTTTACATATACCTACTCTCCAGTGTTATTCTAGCTAGTGGGTGGTACTTACTCCTGCACTGCACAGTGGTCACATGACATGTAAGCAACAGCATGGCTCCCGCAAAGTGTGTTTGAAGACACTGGCCATCATTTTACCCGGAAGAGTAATACTATCTAGCAGAGAAGTGGCCTTTTTGCAAGGATTAGTGCTAGATTAAAGGGCGGTATCACAGACTTTTTTTTTTTTTATATATCTGCGGGAATATTTTATTTCTGCATTAAAGGATAAATTCAAAATCGGGTTCCAATTGCCATCCTTAGCCACACCCTCAAAACCTGTCCCTACCCTACCAAGATATTTGCTATGTGTGCCTGGAATCTTCATCTGTTCCAAAAAAAGATTTGTACTCTGTTGGGACAAACACCGTTTTCAATAAAATGAATTAGGATTCTTGCATGAAAGAAGAAACCCAACAGTAAATCAGAGGTTGGGTGGTACGGAGCAGGCTACAGAATACAGATGCTTGTGTAGTGGGAATAGCCTTAACTGGCTCCCTATGCCTCCAAACCCTTGCATATTAGGCCTCCACCAGTCTCCTAAGCATTTTTTTTTTTCTTCCAATCCAACATGATACAACAGTGAAATATGAATCAGTGGGTGAAATTATGATTTGGGGGAACACAGGAATCCAACAATCCTGAAGGGTTGAATGCTGAACACACTGATGGAGACTGCAGCACTGGAGTTGAGAGAATATAAGAGACATGGGCCACTGAGGGGAAATGTGGGTAAAAGTGCCCCATGTAGGGCACGTTTATTTAGATTTGTTCATGCCCTAACAAACAAACACAGACATGACTTAGAAAAAAAAAATGTTTTTTATTTTTAAAAGTTCCAATAAATTAAGAGTAGTCTGTCCATTTTTTTTTCTTTGGTCCATACATCCCGGTGGTGTCAATTATGCCACTTTATCAAGAAGCAGAAAGAACAAACGGATGGAAAACACCTTCATCAGCTTTCACCAGAAAATATATCTGGGTTTTCTTCCCAAAACTTGTCACTGATGACATCACAATGCAGAATGGCAAACTGGTTCCGTGAGCGAGATACCTCCACTTCTCTCTCCTCTTCGCCTTCTAGCTTTATTACCTTCTTGCTGGTTTCATTCACCTAAACAAGAAGTACAGGATGAGAATGAACAATTCAAGTATTGTCAGTCATCTCAACTGACGCATATGGAAAGTGATGCAATTCTAAAGAGATAAATCAACAAGTAGTTAAAAGATAACTGTACACTATCCACTAACTATTACAGTTATCAAGCCACTGAGATTTATGTGTTGGGCTCTGCAGGGCAAAAATCTCCACGCTAGGACCTGGCCACCTAGAAGCAACTTAAGGCCCCTTTACCTTGACTGGTTATGTCCCTTTTTGTAGAGTTTTCCACTCTAGGGAGCTCTTTATTATGGATCGGGAAGATAAAACTGACTGCGTCTCCCCCTCTTTTGTACCCTCACCCCCAAGCACACCCCCCCCTTTTTTGGGGGGTTACCTTAACCCTAATGGGCGTTCTGAACTGCAGATTTTGGTGGCCTTTTCAATGATGTGATATATTCATTCACCTGTGCAGACAGATTTTTTTTCCTCTTTTTACATTTCTACAAATCCATAATGTACAGGGCCTTCCTGATAATGTAATGCTAAGTTTATTCTTTATTTCTACTACGTTTTGTATTGCATTAAACATTCTAATAAAACAAAAAAAAAAAATACAAGCTATACTCTGCTCATGTATGTGCAACCACAATCTGTGTTCATTCTTATGGAAAGGCCATGCACAGCATGTGAAAAGCAGAGCATGACTCGGACATTTTTGAAGAGAGGAGTTTAGCAAAGAATCCTTAACCTGCGCAGTGAATCAATGTTTAAGTTTTTAACAGAGCTGCCTGTTTTAAGGTGAAAACCTATAAGTGATAAATTGGTGTTTTTTAACCACTTGACAACTGAGCACTTAAACCCCCCCTCCTGCCCAGACCAATTTTCAGCTTTCGGTGCTCACATTTTGAATGACAATTACTCAGTCATGTAACACTGTACCCAAATGAATTTTTTGTCCTTTTTTTCATACAGAGCGCTTTCTTTTGGTGGTATTTGATCACCTCTGGGTTTTTTATTTTTTGCGCTATAAAGACCGAAAATTTTGAAAAAAATAAAATAAAAAAACAACACGCATTTTTCTTTTTTTCTGTGATTAAATTTTGAAAATTATTAATTTTCCTTCATAAATTTTGGCCACAATTTATACTGCTACATATCTTTGGTACAAAATAGCCCAAATTAGTGGATATTATTTGGTCTTTGTGAAAGTTAGAGAGTCTACAAGCTATGGTGCAAATCATAAAAAATAGGCCACCAGTACATCAGATGTGATCAATCTCATTTCTTGAGATCCGAACAAGCCAGGAAAGTACAAATACCCCCCAAATGACCCCTTTTTTTTGAAAGTAGACATTCCAAGGTATTTAGTAAGAGGCATGGTGAGGTTTTTTTTTTATGTAGTCATTTTTTCCCACAATTCTTTGCAAAATTAAGATTTTTTTTTTTCCCCCCACAAAATTGTCATTGTAATCGGTTATTTCTCTCACATGGCATGTGTATACCACAAATGACACCCCAAAATAAATTCTGCTACTCCTCCTGGGTATTACGATACCACATGTGTGGGACTAGGTGTTCTAGGAGCATAAATTACACATCTAACTTGTTGACTACCTATTATACGTTTGAAAGGCCCTGGAGCACCAGGACAATGACACTGATGACAGATGGCACTGATACGTGGCAAAGATGACACTAATATATGGCACTGATGACAGATGGCACTAATATGTGGGAACTTCATTTTCCATTTTTTTTTTTTTCACTCACGCTGCAGACGTTTGCTCTCTCTCCTCACACGCTGTCTGTGTGAGGAGGGAGAGCCGGCGATGTTTACATATGAGATAATCTCCCATTGGACACGCCGATCGCGCTGTAAACCGCCTCTGTAATTGGCCATTTACAGCGATCTGTGACACGGCCAGCACAGAACTTCCCCGATGCGTGCCCATGGGAGCGAGCATCGCGGAAGTAAACAGGACGTCCAGGGACGCCTTCCCGGCAATTGGCGTCCGCGCTGCAGCCGTCTTTCAGCTATAGCGCAGACGTCTAGTGGTTAAACCGCGCTCCCTAATCATAAAATTCATCAAATGTTTACATCAAAGTGTATTGTGCTCAAAAATAAAAAAGGGCATTCAGTGCAATGTCCATAAACAGCCACCAGATGTCTCCACCTGGATATGAGTGGTCTATTGTCTGCTGTCTTCTTGTCAACTCCACATAAGTGTTTAATATTCTCCTCTACCAACACCAGACACACAGCCCACTCACCAGACTTGCATGACCCACATTACAGGCGGACACATTAAGCAGAATGATGATGCCGTTTCTAGTACTCTTCTCAGCCGATCAGTGGGGCCAGCAAACTTAGACACAGACTAGATCTCCCCCACAAAAAAAAAAAAAAAAAAGAAAAGGATACCTCCCATGGTGAAGTACGTAATGTTCATTTTAAAATATACGCTATACAAATTACACTTAAAAAAGGCAAAAAGTTTACAGAGCTCATGATTAATGCAGGGATGCCGATATGCGCTCCACTACTGGCAGAAGTGACGTGTCACGCAAGATCCGTTTTGGAGGAGAATATTAAAACACTGTAAGGCTGGCTTCACACTGGGGCGGTGCGGGGCGGCGACGGTAAAGCAGCGCTATATTTAGCGCTGCTTTACCATCGTTTTACCCGCGGTATGCGGCCGCTAGCGGGGTGGTTTTAACCCCCGCTAGCGGCCGCAAAAGGGTTAAAAACCTCTGCAAAGCGCCGCTGCAGCGGCGGTTTGCGGGCGGTATCCCCGCGGTTTCCCATTGATTTCAATGGGAAGGAGCGGTATAGGAGCGGTAAATACACCGCTCCTTCACCGCTCCAAAGATGCTGCTAGCAGGACTTTTGTTGCGGTCCTGCTAGCGCACCGCTCCAGTGTGAAAGCCCGCCGGCTTTCACACTGGAGTGAATGGGGCCGGTTTTTTCAGGCGATATACAGGCGCTATTTTTAGCGCTGTACCGCCTGAAAACCGCCCCAGTGTGAAAGGGGCCTTATGTGGAGTTGACAAGAAGACCGCTGACAATATACCACTCGTATCCAGGTGGAGACATCTGGTGGCTGTTTATGGACATTGCACTTTATTTTTGAGCACTTATTCACCTTGATTTTTTGAAGAGGTTATGCGCCCTCCATCATGGGTGTACAGAGTTTATGATTCTTGTGGAGGATCTTTTTTGTCTTCAATTTTAAGGTCAATGTATTATCTAGTTATACCAGTACATAGGCTGTATGAGAGATGTCGGATTACCTTCTTCTTTAGGATGACTGATCCTTTCCTGTACATTAAAGGCTCATTATTGTAGTTGATGTTAAACTCTGAAAATAAGATTTCATTCTTATCGGCAGAAAGTGTTCCCTGTGGGGGCGAGGGAAAAAATACAGCAGGTTGTTAAGTACGTAAAATTGCCATTGTACAGAAAACGGGAACATTAATTATAAGGCATTACAATTTTACACTTTTTTGATCTGTTGCAGAACATGCTTGTTTAAATATAGCCCCACAATGTAGAAGGGACTGCCAATGCACCACAAGGGACAAAAGAATGTGCACCATAATGCATTGAATGTGTATTGTAGTGCACTGTGGCGTGTTGCCAGCTAATGTACCTAAACTGTGCCACAACTGTGCGAATGCCTTTTTTTAATCACAACAAAGCTCTGAAGCCAGCCATAACACTATCTCTGTTCAGTGCATGCATGCTAAGGAATTTGTAATACAATTCCAGGTATCTATTACCTCTCACAGAGATCTGAGTACTCACCCCCTGACAATGCCTTCATCTGCTTTTCTCTCCAGAGGGATGGAACCATACATGTTCAAACATTATCCAAGGTCACAGTCTAATTCCTGGACTGAGACATGACAACCATGTAAATCCTGGTGCCTGTGCAGTTCTTGACTGTGTTTACCAATATCTGACACAGATCAGTCCCTGCAACTGCCTCTCACCTTGTGACTTGCTAAATTAATTCTACATATCACCAAGGAGAAGCCACTAAACGGTGCTGGCCAAGAAATGCATAATATGCCCTCTAGTGTATTACCCTTCAGAATATGTTGACAAATCAGACTTCTGACCACTAGAGGAAACGCTGCCTAAAACGTAGGCAGATTGTGGAAACGGTACTTGAAAGGCATGCCGTTATAACGGCACCGATAGACCCTGTCAGGATGATCTTGTCTCTGTTAAAACACGATATGCAAAAAACGAAGCATATAGCATCCAATGCTGAACAGAAGATTGGTGAAATTGAGAATACTGTTAAGTCTCTTTGCCAATTTCCGCATAGTTCCAATGAATCTTTCTGATCACTCTGAAGATGGGGAACCTGGAGGATCCCATGACTAGATACAATCTTAGCTTTGTAGACCTTTCGCAGGGCTGTGAGGATAAGGTTTTTTGTAAACTTGGCTTGAGACCAAGGTGGTGGCTAATGTCTTGTTTCCTTTATTCACCACAGAAAGAGTATCATGTTCCTATGCATCCTATCCCTCCAGGGGCTGCGCCTAGACCTGTCCTAGCCAGGATTTTGTATATCTACATACATACATACATAAAAAGTAAGTGAATTTTGGAATGATATGGATTTCTGCACAAATTGGTCATAAAAAGGAAGGTGATCTGATCTTCATCCAAGTCACAACAATAGACAATCACAGTCTGCTTAAACTAATAACACACAAAATAATTAAATGTTACCATGTTTTTTTATTGAACACACCATGTAAACATTCACAGTGCAGGTGGAAAAGGTATGTGAACCCCTAGACTAATGAGATCTCAAAGAGCTAATTGGAGTGAGGTGTTAGCCAACTGGAGTGCAATCAATGAGATGAGATTGGAGGTGTTGGTTACAGCTGCCCTGCTCTATAAAAAAAAAAAAAAAAAACAACACACACACACCAGTTCTGGGTTTGCTTTTCACAAGAAGCATTTCCTGATGTGAATGATGCCTCGCACAAAAGAGCTCCAAGAAGACCTACGATTAAGAATTGTTGACTTGCATAAAGCTGGAAAGGGTTATAAAGTATCTCCAAAAGCCTTGCTGTTCATCAGTCCACGGTAAGACAAATTGTCTATAAATGGAGAAAGTTCAGCACTGTTTCTACTCTCCCTAGGAGTGGGCGTCCTGTAAAGATGACTGCAAGAGCACAGCGCAGACTGCTCAATGAGGTGAAGAAGAATCCTAGAGTGTCAGCTAAAGATTACAAAAGTCTCTGGCATAGGCTAACATCCCTGTTCGCGAATCTAAGATACGTAGAACACTAAACAAGAATGGATTTCATGGGATTATACCACAGAGGAAGCCACTGCTGTCCAAAAAAAACATTGCTGCATGTTTACAGTCTGCACAAGAGCACCTGGATGTTCCACAGCAGTACTGGCAAAATATTCTGTGGACAGATGAAACCAAAGTGGAGCCGTTTGGAAGAAACACACACAACACTATGTTTGGAGAAAAAGGAGGCACAGCACACCAACATCAAAACCTCATCCCAACTGTGAAGTATGGTGGTGGGGGCATCATGGTTTGGAGCTGCTTTGCTGCGTCAGGGCCTGGATAGATTGCCATCATCGAAGGAAAAATGAATTCCCAAGTTTATCAAGACATTTTGCAGGAGAACTTAAGGCCATCTGTCCACCAGCTGAAGCTCAACAGAAGATGGGTGTTGCAACAGGGTAACGACCCAAAGCATAGAAGTAAATCAACAACAGAATGGCTTAAACAGAAGAAAATACGCCTTCTGGAGTGGCCCCAGTCAGAGTCCTGACCTCAACCCGATTGAGATGCTGTGGCATGACCTCAAGAAAGTGATTCACACCAGACATCCCAAGAATATTGCTGAACTGCAACTACAGGAAACGTTTGGTTGAAGTTATTGCTGCCAAAGGAGGTTCAACCAGTTATTAAATCCAAGGGTTCACATACTTTTTCCACCTGCACTGTGGATGTTTACATTGTGTGTTCAATAAAAACATGGTAACATTTAATTATCTGCGTGTTATTAGTTTAAGCAGACTTTGATTGTCTATTGTTGTGACTTAGATGAAGATCAGATCACATTTTATGACCAATTTGTGCAGAAATCCATATCATTCCAAAAGGGTTCACATACTTTTTTTTGCAACTGTATATATCTCTTAACTGCGGGCAAATAATTTTAGGACTGCTTTAGAGTAGGACTACAGCCTTACATCAAACAATTCCGTGCCTCCACTTTGAGGACTTTTGTGAGAATTTTCTTGTGTGACTTGGAAGTATCGCTAGTGATGAAAAACAGTGATCCGACTTACCTGTAGCCTTTTCTGAGCCTGTGCTGGAGTTAATCCTCCCCTCTGGACCAGCATCCAGAACACAGTGTTGCACAGATTGTTTATGTGGCCTGCAGAAAAGCAAGTAAAACAAAAGTGTAAGTTACCATAGGACAAAAAAGTGTGCCATCTAATGTGTAAAAGGAATGCTAAATACACAGATGAAATTGCACACAGAAGAAAAAAAAATTCTCCCAAAAAGTAATGTTCCGTGCAACTGAAATGTAATCATCAATATCCTTTTATTAAAAATCCTCCTCTAGTCTGTACCGCAATAAATCCACTTTCAATCAAACCCCATAATAGAGACCAAAACCAGTCTGCTGATGAGCCATAAAAACCAAATCAGCTGCTCAAAGGACTGAACACGAGTCCCTAGCTGAGCTGACCCGAGTTAGCTAGTAATACAACTGCAAATAAACATCAGCTATAGACAACAGAGCAAGTGGCATTAGAACGAAGATGGACAGGTGTTGGTTTCCATCATGGACTTCATTTGAAATGGTTTCATTGGAGAATGGAATATGTGATCCTTATTATACGTTATCTGCAACTTTCAATAATGGATATTTTTGCGTATAAAATTCTAGTAGTGCGGAGCACTGCTTTTTTGGGAAAATATCTTTTTGCGCGGGCTTTATGCAATTTCACCCTTTTGCATACACAGTGGTGCAGGTTACTATATGTATTGGCCTTGGTGGTTTCTGACTAGATCTCATGGACTCTGGCAATGATATGACCACCTTAGTTATCAGGTCCTCGCACCTGCAGCTTTTTTTTATTGTATTTGGAGTTTGGGGAAAAATTTTTTTTTGGGAAGATTAAGTCAGGAACATATCTGAAAAGGCCCCAGATAAAGAAGACAGTAGGGTAACATAGCCCACCAGCATCCACCTATAACGGAAGCCTCAGTTTATAGTGAACTTGATGTTTAACTCTACAGTGTAGTTGAGCATCATGGGAAACATAGTTCCAAGACATCTGGGTTGCCAAGGTTCGCCATCACTGGCCTATACTATACTGTTCTACCTTGTTCCAAAATCTTTATAAAAAAGATTGAAACAGAAAGCTCGAATGAGTAAATGATAACTACGCAGGCTCTGAACACCATCCTACTTAAAGACTTCCAGGGATGCCATGAAAAAATAAATAAAAATCGCTGGGAGCGTTGTGTAGACTCACAAGGTGCATACTTTGAAGGAGACAATGTTCAATTGTAAAATATTTCAAAAGAAGAATTTTTAATATATCATACTCATTCTCATATTATGGACACACATCGTATATAAATGCAACTTATATATAAATCAGTATATGGAACTGTCTCTTTGTGAATTCACAGGCCACATTTTGTGAAAACGCAATCTAATTGACACTTTTACATGTCACAGTCATGAGCGGAGATTACAATGGCTACTTACAGTCAGCCTGTCTCCAGCTGAGATAATCCTTTAGGTTCTGCTCACTGGGATACAATACCACTCTACCGTCAAACCCAGGAGGGTACAAGATTGGCTGATCCGGGAAGAACTGCTTCCAGTAGAAGACAAAACTGGAGGCAAACTGTGAAACCACATGTGTCATAAACTTGCTTAAAAGGGAAAAAAAAAAAAAAAATCCCAAGTTGTGACAAATGTTAATCTTCAAATGTAATCACTGCATTTTATTTTGTAATATAAACAAGCAAATATGAACCCTTGCAAATTATGCACGGTCAAATATTTTCCTTGTATAGAATGCACTGTAGTTGGTAAAAATCAAAGGTGTGCTTCGTTCGGATACTAAGTGCTGGTTCACACTGGGGCAACACGACTTACAGCGCGACTTAGCAAGGCGACTTGGACGTGACTTGGACGTGACTTGGACGTGACTTGGACGTGACTTGGACGTGACTTGGACGTGACTTGGACGTGACTTGGACGTGACTTTGAGTTATTTACAACACAACTTCAAGTCGTCCCCAGGCCAGGCGACTTTGGCAGTGGCCAATCACATAATAATCAGCTCTGTGGGAGGGAGGGGTTTGCCTAGAAAACTATTTATACTTCCTGGAAAGTTGCTTCAGTTAAGACAGGGGATCCGACTTGGAGGCAACTTCCATTGAAATCAATGGGTACAAGTCGCCTAGAAGTCGGATTGAAGTAGTACAGGAACCTTTTCTGAAGTCGGAGCAACTTCAGTAGTGTTCATTAAGACGGCTCTCATTCACTTGCATGTAATTTCTGATGTCAAGTGACTTGGGGCAACTTGCAGTCTGACAAGTCGCCCCCCAAGTCACGGTAGTGTGAACGGGCTCTAAGGCCTATTCCACACTGGGTTGTTAGCCTTGAAGCATGAAAAGTCCAGCATAATGCTGTAAACATTAGTACCGCTTAGTGCGCAGTCCAGCCCTGTCCAGCTGTCAGCCTTCCATAGACTTCTACAGGCTGTCAGCAGCAGGGCTGGACAGTGCCCCCATTCTTTAAACCTGCACCTAAATGTCGAAGTACAATGCACCGAGGCTAAATGCCATGTGTGCATAAGGCTTTAAAATGTTGATACTCAATTTATTTTATTTACTTCTTTATTAAAAGGTACTTATAGGGCTGTCAATTTACACTGTGCTTTACATATATTATACATTCACAATAGATAAACTTTTGGTTAAAGCAGAACCTTAAATTTTTTGCCAATACCATTAGCAATGTGTTTAAGTAAGAGATTTAAGTTAGACTGAGGACATGATACAAGAGATGGTCAGAGACTGCAGACTGCATTTTTCTTGCACTAAAAGGTGCCAATAATGGCCAACAATAAATTCATATTTAACCACTTCAACCTCGAGCCTCGTTTTGAGATTTGTCATTTACAAGTTAAAATCATTTTTTTTGCCAGAAAATTACCCCCAAACATTATATATTTTTTTCAGACACCCTAGAGAATAAAATGGTGGTCATTGCAATACTTTATGTCACACCGTATTCGCGCATCGGTCTTACAAGCGCAATTTGTTTTTGAAAAACCTACGTTAGACTTACCGGTAACGGTGTTTCTACGAACCTTCCAGGACGGCACACCTGAGAGAGGAGGGCTCCTTCCTACAGGAAACACAATCAATTGACAGCTTGTTACAAGCCCCCACCCTTCCCCTTGATCCCCAGTTGGTAATAAAAGTAATCCCGAACCGGTTAACAAGGAGAATCACTCAACATAGGTATTCATCACCTAGTGTTCATCTAATTTTTTCCCTCCACATAGGGCGGGAAGTAGGACTGCTGTCCTGGAAGGTTCATAGAAATACCATTACCGGTAAGTCCAACGTAGGTTTTCTCCTATCACTTTCCAGGATGGCACACCTGAGAGGATAATCAAGTAAACACAGGCCTACCTTCAGGGTTGGACCACAGCTTGTAGGCCAACTCTTGCTGTGACAACACTTCGACACGGTAGTGCTTCAGGAACATATCCTGACTGGACCAGGTGGCCGCGCTGCAGAGTTGTTCCCAGGAGGCCCCTGCTTTTTTTTAGCCCAGGAAGTTGCAAGTGACCTGGTTGAATGGGCCTTAACCTTTGCTGGTGCTGGAACTCCAGAACTCTCATAAGCCAGGGAGATAGCTCCCCTGATCGATCTGGAGACTGAGGCTTTAGAAGCCTGAAGTCCCTTCCTTGGCCCAGCGTACAAAACTAGTAGGTGATTGGATCTCCTAAACTATTTTGTTCTCTGTAAATAGGTAAGGAGACACCTTCTTACATCCAGACAATGAAATTTCTTTTCTGTCATTTTTTGGTTTATCACAAAAAGATGGCAATGTTATATCTTGTGTCCTATGAAATAAGGATACTACCTTTGGTAGATACAAAGGGTCTGGCCTGAGGGTGACTATCTAGGCTGTATCAATAAGAAGTGTTCCTTCATGGACAGCCCTTGCAGGTCCCCAACACTCCTGACTGTGGTAATTGCTAACAAAAATTATATTTTTAAGGTTAGAAACTTAAAGGGAACCACCTCTATAGGTTTAAATGGGTGTCTAGATAACGCCTCTAACACCCTGGTCAAGTCCCATGGTGGGAAACTGCTTTGGAGACCGGGGAAACTCTTTCCCTGGCCACCAAGAAACGTTTATTGAGGTCTTCCTTTGCCAGTCTTGTATCAAGGTAAACCGAGAGGGCCGCTATCTGAACCCGAAAGATGCTGACCGCTAGGCCCTTGTCTACTCCGTCCTGGAGAAATTCCAGGATAACCGGAACAGTGGTGGAGGTAATCCATTTTTCTTTTTCCCCAGGAACAGAAAGTCTTCCAAATTTTTGAGTAAATCTTTTTAGTCACTCCGGCCTTGTAGTACTGGCCCCTGCCTGAGAAGATCCAGCCTGTTCAGGAGCTTCCATGGCTCTGCCACTGCCATGGATCTTAAGCTTGTAAACCAAGCCCTCTTTGGCCACCAGGGTGCCATCAGGAGGAGCTGGCCTGGGGACTGGCTGAGCTTCTGAAGGACCTGCGTAATCAGTGCTAGGGGTGGGAAGGCGTATGCCAACCTGCACTGCCAGGTCTGAGTCAGGGCATCCAAGCTTGCCGACTCCCTCTCTTGGGAAATCGAGAAATATCTCTTTACCTTCCTGTTTTGCCAGTTGGCGAACAGATCTATTTCCGGATTTCAGAAGCACTGCACCAGGGTTTGAAATACCTCAGGGTTCAGTTCCCATTCCCCCTGCCTCATCGGCTGATGGCTGAGGAAGTCCGCCTCGGTGTTGCTTGTCCCCTTTATGTGGACAGCTGATATTTCCCAGTCCAGGTTCTCCTTGGATAATTCTAGAAGGTGTCTGGACCTGGTACCTTCCTGGTGACTCAAGTAGGCTACGACAGTGGTGTTGTTGGAGCTTACTTGAACCTCCTTGCTCATGATTCTTTTTAAAAAGGCTTTCAGGGCCTCCCCCAGTGCTTTGAACTCCCTGTAGTTGGACGACATCTGACCTAGCGAGCTGTTCCATTGACCTTTCTTCTTTCCTAGGTGTGCCCCCCACCCCCAGAAACTGGCATCGGTGGTAACTTTTACTGGGTCCCACTGCACCCACGGTCTGCTTCTCTTTAGGTTTTTGGGCACTGTCCACCACTCTGGGGAGGACAGGACCTGAGGGTGAGCATTATCTCCTGATCCAGGGACTCCTTTTTGTCCCAGGAGGACAGGAAGAAGTGAACTATTGAGTAAAGTTACGCCCAGACTATGGCCAGTATACTTGCCGATATCAGACTAGGGTTCTTAGCACCTCCCTTCTAGAGCGTGACCAGGATTTTATCAAGTCCCCCACTGATGAAGCTAGTTTTGCCACTTTGTCCTTTGGCAAGAAAGACCTTCTGTAGTCTGGTGTCCACTATGTAGCCTAGGAAGGTCTTGACCTGTTCTGGTTCGAGGCAGGATTTTTCCATGCAGACTATCCAACCCAGGTTTTCCAGAACCGTCATTACCTTGTTGGTATCTGATTTGACCTGGGTGACTGATGGTCCAGAGATCAGTAGGTCGTCCAGGTATGGAATCAGAGATATACCCTTGAGAAGCAGAAAGGCTACTCCCTCTGCTAGAATTTTTGTAAAATAAAAAGATCCTTGGGCTGGCTATTAATCCGAATGGGAGTGCTCTGGACTGCCAGTGAAAAATCTCCTCTCCGATGACTATTGCGAACCCTTAGGACTGCCTGATGATCCACGTTATTTGGCACATGCAGGTAGGCATCCTTGAGGTCCAGTGTCGTCATGAAGGCCTCTCCATAGTAAACTTTTTGTATCCTAAGAACTTGTTCACGTTTCTTAAGTTTACCATAAGCCGATACTATCCTGATGGCTTGCGAACAACGAATACGTGGGAGTAGAATCATTGGTATTGTTTTTTTTCTTCTCACAAGATCTGGAAGATGTAAGTGCTGTCTGATATCTTTTCCTACTGAGGAACAAAGTGGGACATACAACCCCCCCCACCCCGATCTTGGCATCACTTTGTTTCTTTGGCGCCGACCTTGGGGGAGGAAAATAATAAAGTGTTCTTTTGCCTTCCCCTACCAAAGCCCCACCTTCTGTTGGGCTCTTTTTTGGCTCTATGCTGCGGTTGCACCGGGGGGCCACAAAAATGTTCTTAAATTTTTCCTTTTTGGGCTTTACTGGGAAGTTTTTACCCTTTGCTGAGGACCTAGACAGAACGTCGTCCAGGCCCTGGCCAAACAGCAATGAGCCCTGAAAGGGAAGGCCACATAGTTTACCCTTTGATGCAACATCGCCTTCCCAGGCCTTAGTTCCAGACAGCTCTTCAAGCTGAGTTGATTAATGCGGCCGTTTTAGCTGAGGCTCTTGCAGACTCAACTGTGGCATCTGCAAGGTAAGCGACAGCTTTTCCTATCACTGATAGGGAGTCAAGGATGTCATCCGATTCGGATTACTGCGACAGGTGTTTGGTCAGTTTCTCCACCCAGAAATCTGCATTCCTGGCTACACAGGCTGCTGCGAAGGATGGACCCATGGCTGACCTATTAGCATCCCAAGCCTTTCTAAGGAGGGATTCTGATCTACGGTCCATCAGATCCTTAATACTGCCTGCATCCTCAAAGGAGAGGTCAGACTTAGCTGGTAGGGATCCACCTCCTCATCTGAGCTGTGGTCTGACCTGACTTTCTATCCCCCCCCCCATCCTCCTCTACCTGAGCTAGAGGCAGTGACTGAGGAAGGGAGGAGAGCACTAGGTACCCCTCTGGAGAGGCTTTCCTGGGAGGGAGGATGTGCCTTCTCTGCTCCTCTGGGTCAGGACCCTGGGCTGTTGACTGCCCGGCGGCTCCACGGAAAGACTTTTGCCAGCATTTCCGTCTGCATTGATTGATGAAAGTTTTTTTTTTTTTTATTTATTTATTGTTTTGTTTTTTTCCAAAGTAGAAACCTCTTCCCCTGCTAATTTATTGATACATTTATAGCAGAAGGGTTTTGAATGAGACTTTGGGAGTTTATCCTTACAGTACTCACATTTTTTTGAGGAGCTATGCCCTGTTGAGGCAGGAGGCTGTTTATCTGGGGCCTTCTGGGTTCCACTGGGGGGATTCTGTAAGACAGGATATAGAACATACATGTACTACTGTCTGCCCCCTAACTGCCGGCTTGTACTGGAGGGGGGGGGGGGATGAGAGTAAGGTGATTGGTGAAGCCCAGCCTGTTCTGGCCGGCCCAAGAATTCTCAGACCCCTAGAAGCCAGAACCTCTCCCCCCCCTCCCTTTCCAAGGGGGGTTTCTACTCACCAGGCCCCGACCTGGATCTGCCCGCAGTTGTAGTCCCCTTCCCTTCCTCTTGTTCCATGAGGTAGGTTGGGTCCTGGGCTGCTGGTACTGCTTGTGGTGCTAGTACAGCGTGCCGACCTCTGTCCGCCGCCTTGCTCTGTCTCTCCACGCCGTTCTCCCGGCGTTTTTTTGCATTTCCGGGTTGTGTCTGGCACCACCCACTTCCGGTGATGCGGCCGTGTACAAGAGTGAGGCTTGGAGTGCAGCACTTCCTGCAAGATGGTTCCCGGAAATGAAGAGAGCGGCTGGAGGCAAAGTTTTATGCACATGCAGCGATGGTTCGCACTCCCTGCGGCCACACCGCTGGTGCAGCCTTGAGGGTGACCTATGAGAAGGACAAGCCTGCAGGTTAGTTGAGCCCTCCCAGGCCTCCCTAGAACCTGTCTCAACAGGGGACCATCCGACCCTCCCAGGTCATTAGGTCTGTAAACAAAACAAACATGCTGCTATGTTCGGGAGAAACACAATCAATACTGGGGATTAAGGGGAAGGGTGGGGACTTATAACAAGCTGTCAATTGATTGCGTTTCCTGTAAGGAGGAGCCCTCATCTCTCAGGTGTGCTGTCCTGGAAGGCGATAGGAGAAAAATACACTTTTTCAAGTTCAAAAAATAAGACAACAGTAAAGTTAGCCCAATTTTTTTCTATATTGTGAAAGATAATGTTACACCGAGTAAATTGATACCCAACATGTCACGCTTCAAAATTGCGCCCCGCTCATGGAATGACGACAAAACGTTGGCACTTAAAAATTGGCGACGTTTAAAAATGTCTACAGTTTACCAGTTTTGAGTTCCATAGGAGGTCCATTGCTAGAATTATTGCCCTCACTAATGATCGCGATACCTCACGTGTGGTTTGAACACCGTTTCACTTACGCATGTGTTAACTTCTGCACGCAAACTCGGCGGGACGGGGCGCTTTAAATTTTTTTTTTTTTTTTTCTTATTTTACCTTTTAATTTTTACACTGTCCTTTATATAAAAAAAAATAAAAAAATGTTGGGTCACTTTTTTTTTTATTACAAGGAATGTAAACATCCCTTGTAATAGAAAAAAAAAAAAAAGCATGACAGGAACTCTTAAAAATTAGATCTGGGATCAAAAAGATATCAGATATTTACACTAGAATGCAATCCAAAATAAAATAATCAAATGTCACTTAAAAAAATAAAAACAACATACATTTTTTTTCCCTTTAAGAGCATTGGGTGGAAGTGACATTTGACGTCGCTTCCGCCCTCCAATGCTATGGAACCGAGCGGGGGCCATCTTTCCCTCACTCGGCATCTAGGCAGTTAGGGGAGCGAACACGATCGTCTCCACTGCTACCGGTGGCTCCGGTAAGTGGGGGAGACGACCGGAGCATGACGGGAGGGCCCCTCTTCCGACACCGATAAAAGTGCTCTTGCGGTGAATCTGCTGCAGAGACCACTTTTATCTGAAAGAGAAAAACACACGCCGTTCTTGAAAATACCGTAATTATGGCTGCTAGCTGCCGCCATAACCCCGGTATTTAACCTCAAAGCACCGACGTACAGGTACGTTAATAAGTCGAATATAATACAATTATATATAAAAATATAAATATTTTTTTTAAAACTGTCATTTTCGGTTTTTGGCTAAATGCATCCTGCATTTTCGGTACCAAAATTTCCATTCAGTGCACCTCTAGTTTCTAGAGTTGCTAAAAGATTTGCTTCTTATACACATCTTCTATGGATCTGACAGAATTAGTCTATAACCCCTTCCCGCTGGCCGCCTCCCAGCGCTTTAACGGTTCCAAATGCCGGTAGGCGGGTATTCAGGTCACGTGACTGCTGTGATTAGCCGTCACAGAGATCATATAATAGGAAAGCTCCTGATCGCTAGCATGCCTTAGGAGCTTTCCGGTAACCACCGGCTACCACGCTGGGAGCGCACTCTCAGCACGGTAAGTGGTTTATACAAGGCCACATATATGTGGCAGCTCGGTGTGAAGGCCCACACGCCAGGAGGCCACATGTGTGCAGCCGGCGTGAAGAGGTTAATGTTCTAAAGATAAAAATAAAAAACGATTCCAATGTATCAAAAAATTGTTTACTGACCTTGCACGTCTTTTGTACCAGTTAGATTTCTTGTGAAAGACAAAGCTGTACTCATCGCTTTGTCCATACGCCAGACAGATGTCTTTCAGTTCCTCCATCACATTCTGTGCACAGCGGTTCATGAGCTGGAGAGAACGGATGTCATTGGGTTTTGCAAAGTTATGCTGCTCTGAGAACCTGTTGGAACAAGTGATGGATCAGTGGGCATATAAAGAGCATCAAACACGCTAAACAAAAACAAAGTTGGTAACATTGGCATGATAAAAAAGAAATGCTGTAATGCAGAATAACCCCCGTTTTCTGTAGAACGTTACTAAATGAACATATGCATTAACTGTTTAACACATTCATGGTTTTTGTAATTGTGTTCAGCCTGTCTAGTGATCCAAACAGCCCTCCCAGGCAGCACAACTAGGTTAGTGACCTCCTTTTTACTTGTGCAGTTAAAGCCTAACTCCATGGGAAAAAAATAATAATACACCTTTATAGTAGGGTTAATTGTCTTAATATGTTTAGGGGCAGAGGATTGACACACTTACGTTATTCCGCACTCCAGCAGGGCCCTTCTAGCACTTTGACCAGTGGAGTTGGGCATTTAAGTGTCAAAGCTTCATAATTTTCCTACCCCTAGCCACACATATTAGGGTAACACTCTGCTCTCTTTTCCTATAATTGTGCTCACAACACTTGACAGACAGCTTTTTATGACAAGCGTAGCCTGCCTCAGAATACTAATTTTCCCAGTCTGGGTGCACCTTAGTGGCTTGTTCACAGCATCCTGCATGCTAAAACGCAAGTCTGCTGGTGTACGTTGTATAGGGGGCATACATTGCCTTTCTTTGTTTTATGTGAGCACACAGTTCACAATGGAGGATGGCCACATTTGGCCAAGAGAACAATATAAGAATACCAGTGTTCATTTTAATAATATACCATATTTTTCGCTCCATAAGAGATGCACCTCCCCCCCCAAAAAAATGGGAGAAATGTCTGTGCGTCTTATGGCACGAATACTAACCAGCCCCACCCCCCCCCTCCATCACTGCCATGTTACAATAGCGATCGTGGCTGTCTCCCGCAAGCGTAGGGCGATCTCCCACTGGGCCCGTGACTCACTCACAGAAGACAGAGCAGCCGAATAGCCGAATCCGGCCACTCGGGCTGCTCTGTTTTATGAGCGACAGGCGGATCCATAAGGAATGTCAGTCTGTGCGAGGTGGAGGTGGCACAGGTAAGGCTGCATTTCATGGCAATAATCAGGCTGCATTTTTTTTTTTTTTCCACTTCAGAAAGCATATTCGTGGGTGAGTGTCAGCTACGCCCGCATCTCCATCCCTCCATTTGTCTTAGCATCATTAGTGGATTGTTTCATTTTTTTTTTTCCCCCTCCTCCCATCCCCCCCCGTACCCCCCACCCTCCCCAACCCCCTCCGCTGCCGTGCCACCACCAGTGTCGTCTCCTGCCCTTAACATCTGTCTTTCCGCGGCTAGATCTCCTTCCGGCTTCCCCCCCTAGGGGTCATCAGTTGTCAGGGCTGCACTCGCAGAGCCTCCCTATAGCTCCAAGACCTCTTGAATTTTCTCCAGCTCTCCCATTTGGCCCTTGTGGCCTCTCTGTCCTCCTCCCCGATGTACAACACACATTCCATCATGTACGTGGATTCCACCGCGTCAACCCATTCCCATAAGGGTGGGCTTTCCTTGTCCTTCCACCTTCTTGGAATTACCTTTTTGGCCGCATTGAGCAAATGGGGGATCAATGAACCTTTATATTGCCTGATTTCCTTCGATGTAGCATGCATCAGTACCACCCAAGGGTAATTTTTTACCTCGATCGTTGTTATTTCTTTTATGAATTTTAGGATGGTCTCCCAAAATTTTTTGATTTTAGCACACTCCCACCATAAATGACCCATTGTACCCCTTTGGTCACAGCCCCTCCAGCAGTTTGCAGGTGTATCCGCCTGGAAACTACTGATCCTATCCGGGGTTCTATACCACCTGGCCATGCACTTATAATTTGTTTCCGCAGTTTTCACATCTACAGCAGACCCGTGTGCTAATTTTAAAATTTTCTTACTTGTGCCTATTTCTAATTGTGTTCCTAGTTCGCTTTCCCATTTGATGAGGTATGGCGGCATCTCTGGTCTATCCCTTTCTAATAACAATTTATAGATTCTAGATATTCTTTTTTTGGAGCATTCTGCTGTGAAGATTTTCTCTAATTTTGTTAGGTCCTTAGCCTCCCTTAATGGGCTAGGGAGGGAGCCCACAAAGTGGGATAGCTGGCGATGCCGCCATCCATCTATGGAAAAAGCCTCATTGTTCTGTAACTCGTGCAGTGTCATGACCTTCCCCTTACTAATAACCTCCCCTAATCTCGTGCAGTCCTTTCTAATCCAATCACCTCCTATTTCCTTTAACCCTGGCGGGAAAATGGAATTTTCTTTGAGTGCTATAAGTGGCGAGTTATATTTTTTGTTGAATATTTTATAGATTTTGTCCCAGATTTTTAAAGTCGTTATAGTGATTATGTGTGTTTTTTCTCCCAGTGTCCGGCTTTTCGGAGGATTCCACACAATCCTCCCCAGCCTAACTCCACTCAGTGCTTCTTCCAAACCTACCCATCTTTTAGTGTTACCCATTTTACCCCATTCTGCGATTCTCATTAGTGCTATAGCGTGGTAGTAGCTTTCTATGTCTGGGACCGCGAGGCCCCCCTGACTTTTATCTTGTTTTAAAACTTGGAGGGAGATTCTATGATTTTTGTAGTTCCATATAAAATTCATTATAATAGCTTTTAATTTACCGAGATACTGTTTTGGAAGAGGGAGGGGGAGCATCTGAAATTTGTATGTGATGACTGGTAAGATCATCATTTTTACCGAATTGATCCTGCCTGTCCAGGATAAGATTTTTCCTCTCAGCTCTTGGCATTTTTTTTTTATGTCTTCTAGGAGCGGGATATAATTTATTTTGTATAATTTCCTCGGATTGTTAGCTAATTCTATTCCTAAGTATTTTATCCTTTTTTTCCAAGTGAAACTAACTATTTTCTGTAGGTTCTGTTTCTCTATTTTGTTGAGGTTAATATTGAGAATGAATGTTTTTGAGGCATTGATTCTAAAGTTTGTTAGTTCACCATATTCCTTCAGGATTTTGAGCAATGTAGGGACTGACTTCTGGGGTGAACTTACGTAAAAGAGGACGTCGTCCGCGAAGGCCGCAAGTTTGTGCTCTTCGCTACCGACTTTGCAGCCTTCCACCTCTGGGTTTCCGCGAATTGCGGCTAGCAACGGTTCCAGAGATAGAATAAAAAGGAGAGGGGAGAGTGGACAGCCCTGCCTAGTACCATTAAACAATTCGAACTCGGCGGAGGTCGTTGCATTGACCTTAATGTTTGTTTTCGGGTGATTGTATAAAGTTTTGATTTTTTGGATAATTCTGGGTCCAAAGCCCATCTTCTGTAGAGTATTGAACATGAACCCCCAGTCTACCCTGTCAAACGCTTTTTCAGCGTCTATTGAGAGAAGTAGACTGGGGGTTCTCGAATCTCCCATCCTCTGAATGGCTAACAGTGTCCGGATCCCATTGTCCCTCCCCTCTCTACCCGGGACAAACCCAACCTGGTCCGGATGGATCAGTGTGCCCAAATGTCCCTTTATTCGATCCGCCAATATCTTGGCGTATAATTTTGTGTCGAAATTTAGTAAGGAGATGGGTCTATAATTCGAGCACACTGATCCATCCTTCCCATCATTCCTCAAGAGGGTGATCGTAGCTTTTAGGGCCTCTTCACTCATATCATAGTCTATCCCTAGTCCGTTCATATATCGCAATAATCTCGGTATAAGAATCTCTTTGTATGTTTTGTATGAGGCCGTAAAGCCATCCGGGCCCGGGCTCTTTCCTGTTGGTGAGTTATTGATGGCTGCTAGGATCTCCTCCTCGGTTATTGGCCTCTCAAGCTCGTCTCTCTCCTCCTCGCCTAGAACCGTTAGCCCTGCCCTCCCTAGAAACTCAGAGGTTTTCTGACTATTTCCAATGCTGTCGTTGTTTCCCTTGGTTTTCACCTCATAAAGTTCTTTGTAGTATTCTCTGAATGTAGAGGCTATTTCACTAGGGGTAAACTTCATCTCCCCATTTCTTGTTTGAATTTTTTCAATAAAGTTTCTGGTTTTCTTTTTTTGTAGTTTCCTTGCTAGATATTTCCCTGGCTTGTTGCCCCATTTATACTGTTCCCTGGCCAATTTATTGAACTTCTGTCTGACTTCCTGTTCAGCTAGGTCTTTTAATTCCTCTCTCTTATCCATAAGCTCTATGTATATGCTCTGGCCAAGTGCCCCCCCCCCCCCGATTTGTGCTTTTGCTCCAGGGTTTTAATCTCGGCCGTCAGGACCTGCGTTTTTCTCACCCTCTCCTTTTTTTTCCATGAGGCTTTTGCTATCAGGAGCCCCCTAATAAATTCTTTATGGGCGTCCCACAATTGGGCCTCTGAAACCTCCCCGTTGTCATTGATTTGAAAGAACCATTCTAGCTCCTTTTTAATATAGTCCCTAATTTCTTTGTCATGTAACAATTCTGGGTTAAGTTTCCATCCGCTAGAGGGTTGTTTATATTCGGGGAACCTTAGCCTCATGGATACCGGCGCATGGTCCGATAGGGAGGCTATTCCAATATCTGATTCTTTGGCCCTTTCCAGTATACCATGGTCTATTAAGATATAGTCCAGGCGGGAATACGTCTGGTGGACAGGGGAGAAGAACGAATAGTCTCTCAACTGCGGGTGCTGGATCCTCCATACATCCATCAGCTGATCCTCCGATAGTTTTTTTTTAATCCGTTTCAATTGTGCGTTGTCCCTCCCCGTTCCACCAGACGTACTATCCCTCACGGGGTCCATTCCGAAATTGAGATCCCCCATCAGGATCAGATATCCCTTCCTGAAAGCCCTCAACTTACACAGAATTGCTTCGAGGAATGAGATAGGTTTAACGTTGGGAGCGTACACATTGGCCAGTGTAAATTCTGCCCCTAGGAGGGTGCCCCTAAGAAACAGGTACCTTCCTTCGGGGTCCGTCATTCTCTCCTCCACCGTGAAATCGATATCCCTCGCAATCCCAATAGCCACTCCTCTTGCCCTGCTTGAGATAGTATCTCCATAAAACAATCAGGCTGCATTTGATAGGCACTGGTAAATATTTAGTACACCATTTTTTTTACTTGTTTTCCTCCTCTAAAACCTAGGTGCGTCTTATGGAGCGAAAAGTACGGTAGTTTAAAGTTGGATTAGTGGGAAGAAGAGGAAGAACACTGAGCAGTACCTCGGTTTATTATCTAACAATTGGAGGAAGGCCTCAGTTAACAGAATATAAATATAATTTAGGGCTTATTCACATTATGTGCAGTTACTGGCATTGTTCCCCATGGAAAAATCTAGGTACATGCATGTTTTTTTTTATGCAACATGTTTGCAAAACGCACAGAAACGTGTCAATGCACAAAAAAAACAATGCACCGCCTCTCTCACCCACAAAAATTAGGTCAGAGGAAAGGCTTGGTTCGCATTGGTGCGATGCGAGAAACCCTGCGAATACACTGCGGGTTCCCGCATTGCACCTGACTCGCAGGCACTTCACACTGCCTTATGCGAAACGCTGCGGGTGTCAATACAAAGTTAATGACTCCCCCAGATTGATTGGCATATCGCAGTGCCAACCATCATTTTTTACAGGAATCGGATCGCATGGGTGTGAATACCTATGCAATCTGATTCTGGTGTGGACCAAAAAAAAGGGTTCTGCACAACTTTGGTCCGAATGCAATGCAAATTCAGCCAGTCTGTATGGCTGACTTCACATCGCACAGACATTGCATGCGATTTGCACAGCAGTGCGGTGCAAATCATATGCAATGTCACACAGCGCAGCAGTGTGACCCAAGCCTAAAAAAAAAAATGTAAAAAAAACCTGATGCATAAAAATGCACATAAAACCATACACAAGTGCAATTGACTGTAGGCACATTTTTTATGAGTGTTGAAGTGTCATTGGGCCCTTAGATGAAGTGGGTGGGAACCACAATTTTCAGCACGGGCTCTGAGGTCCAGCACTGTATGCCAGTGTTCTGTCAAAATAGCCAATTCAACAAGATCTCCAATCACATCACTTCCAGTTACGTGAAAGCATCAGTAATTAGAGCTTTCGCTGACTTGCTGTTTTGACACAACATCGGCAACCGTGTACGCTCCAGTACACGATATTATGAGCGGACATGGTTAGTCTGCTCCGCTACAAACCAACAAAACGGTTGCGGCGACAACTTTTTCCTCCTTACCCGCTGTTCTGTCATAAGCAAATTCTTGGTGTACCGGAGAGTACACAGTTGCCGGAGTTGTGTCAAAACAGCAAGTTGTCAAACTCCAATTACTGATGGTGTACAGAAACTGGAAGTGATGCGATTGGAGATCTCAATGAATTGGCTATTTTGACAGACCTTCAGAACGCATGGTCACGTCACCAGCTGCATGCACTCTATCTCTTAAACAGTGCCAGTTTAGGAGATATTCACAGTACCTATAGGCTTTTCTGTAGGTACAAGTGGCAGGACAGACTTTACCATCACTTTAAAGCCTCTGTAACACTCTGGCACCCAGAGGAATCCTGCACACAGGAATACGCTTTGAAAAGTCACAGTGACAGGGAGATGGATCATACTCCAATATATGTACTATGGTGACCAATCCCAGGGGGCTGTGTGCAATCAGGACCACTCAGCCTGTGATGGGGGATGATAGGTCCGCAGAGAACCACGTGGCCTCACCTGTGGAAGTTCCTCCCGTCCACTCTCACCACCACCCAGCAGTTAGGCAGACATGTGTCCGCCGCCTCGAACTCCCTCACATACTCAAACTTGCTCTTCGCCATGCCTCTGCAGCACACTGCAACCGGCAACTTCAACCCTCGTAGGAGCCACAGACTTCCTATCCTCATAGCCGGAAGCGGAAATCACACAGGCAGCCGCGAGTCTCCTCTCTCCTTGGTTACCACATACAGCACCCGCGGCTCTCGCGAGAAGAAGGCGCGCTGGCTATCCGGAGGTGACAGATGGTTAATAGTCAGTCAGAGAAAGTTGTAGTAGTTCCTGTCGAGAAGTGTTCCTCCCCTCATCCATCCATCGAATAGTGCCCGGGATGTACTGCGCATGCGCAGGACGGAGCCGCTGTAACGCCATATTCGGCGATCCATCGCAGTTTGCTACGCAAGTGACCTTCCGTCGTCGCCATCTTGCTACACCCTACACTCGTTCACAGTAAGGATAGACTAAAAAGGGGAAAGCGGACATGTTGTTACACCCACCGGAGTTTTGCATTCTACACGTATTTATAACAGTAAAGTGAGTTTATATAGTGGAATACAGTACTTAGAACTCCGTCTGACTAGTTAGATGTTGAATTTTAAAAGCAGTGGCATCCCTGCATCATCTCACAGGTTTTCTACTCTGACAGAAGTTTGCTGCTTTTAAAATTTAACATCTATGCAGTCACACAGAGTTCTAAGTACTGTATTTCACTATATAAACGCACTTTATAAATACGTGTAAAATGCAAAACTCGGTGGGTGTAACAACATGTCCGCTTTACCCCTTCTTAATGTATCCTTACTGTGGACGAGTGTGGGGTGTAGCAAAATGGCAGCTATGGAACGTCATTGCCGTAGCAAACTGAGACGGGTCGCCGAATATGTTGTTATACCGCACTTCAGCTGATTTGCCGATCAGCTGGAGTGAGGTGCCAGGGCGCACGCGCACATCGAGGGACGTGGCCTCGAGCTGGAGTGTGGTAAAAAAGTGACGTCACAGAGGGGCAGCGCAAGCGTGTATATAGGCACGCTGAGCTCAGAGAGCGATCAGTAGGTAGAGAGCAGTCCACAGGAGCGGTTAAAGAGGGAGTCCGGTGAATTTTTTTTTAAAGTCAGCAGCTACAAATACTTCAGCTACTGACTTTTAAAATATGGGCACTCACCTGTCCAGCGTGCCCGCGATGTCGGCACCCAAAGCCCGATCTGTCGGTCGGCACTCGGGTGCTGCCACCGCCACCTTCGGTATGGGAATTCACTTTCCGGTTCCCTACTGCGCATGCGCGAGTCGCACTGTCCAATAAAGACGGTCTTTTAGACCCCCGATCCCTCCATAAAGAGTACCTGTCACCACCTATTACTGTCACAAGGGATGTTTACATTCCTTGTGACAGCAATAAAAATGATCAAATTAAATTATTATTTTTTTTTATATAAAATTAAATAAAATAAATAAGGAAACATTTTTTTTTTTTTTTTAAAGCGCCCCCTTCCCTGCGAACTCGCGCCTCCTCTGTAACTCTAACCTGGTAGCCGTAAAACATTTTTAAAGCGTTGCCTATGAAGATTTTTAGGTACCGTAGTTTGTCGCCATTCCACGAGTGCGTGCAATTAAAAAGTGTGACATGTTTGGTATCTATTTACTTGGCGTAACATCATCTTTCACATTATACAAAAAAATTGGGCTAACTTTACTGTTTAGTTTTTTTTAAATTCAGTATCTTTTTCCCAAAAAGTTACGCTTAAAACACCGCTGCACAAATACCGTGTGACATAAAATATTGTAACAATCGCCATTTTATTCTCTAGATTCTCTGCTAAAATATATATATATAATATTTGGGTGTTCTAAGTAATTTTCTAGCAAAAAATATGGATTTTAACTTGTAAACACCAAATGTCAGAAATAGGCTTGGTCATGAAAGGGTTAAAACAAGATTGGTGTGTTTAGGAGAATGGGCGGGTCTAATCGATCGCACCCTGCTAAGCTAATAAACACTTGGGACTGAGGGGGTGGGGCTTCAGCTGGAGAGAGGTGGGCAGCACACATACAATAAGGAGGTGGGGCCTACTATGGCGACCGTTGGGCTCGCACCTGATTGGCTGACCGCAGAGCGAGAGGTAATGAAGAGTGTTGTGCTGAGGAACCACCATCTCAAACAATCCATGACCCAATTGCAACTACAGCAAGAAGACCTTGAGAACCGCGAAAGACGCCAGAACCTTAGGTTCCGTGGTATCCCTGAAACGGTTGGTGACTCCTCATTGCGTTCCACGTAGGATTGCAGTGCCCCTAGTAAAGAAAAACCATAGCACACTGAAGATGTTCTTTTAGCACAGGAGGTGATTGGCAAAGTAAAGACACAAGACATTGATATTATATGTTTATTTGTATTTTGAAGAATTATGGAACATTTTTTAATAGAGGATTATGAATGTATTATTCTATGTATATTCACTTACTGAAAGAATTGGGTTTCTTGTAATTGACATATATTTGCTTTTATCTGTATATATTTCTATCAGTATTACTGCAGCGTCACTTCACTTCCACATTTCTATACACTATAGGCTAATTGCATATCCCTGCTATAGATGTTTACAGTGACTAATTTACTACTATAAATTATTTATTCACTAATAATTTTGCCATATTATTTTTTTGCTGTTTTATCTGATATATAGTTTCTATCTCGGCTCCTGCAGACGCTGACATCTGACTTGGTCTCTGCGGAGACTCAGTTGTTGCAGCGTCACTGAGACAAAATTAAAACACATTTTCCACATTTCTATTTTACGAATTCTCGAATAAGCCCCATAGAATGTTGGTTAATATAGGCTAATTGCAAAATATTTCCCTGCTATAGAATGTTTACATGCTTTTATCTGTATATATTTCTATCAGTATTACTGCAGCGTCACTTCACTTCCACATTTCTATACACTATAGGCTAATTGCATATCCCTGCTAATAACGCGGGAATTTCCCCCATTTATTATCACATTATTGGAATTGTGCACAGCATCCACCAACTGAACGTGTTGGCTGAGCCATCAAAGTCAGAGGCTGCGAACTAGTGGCCCCGTCTGATGGTGCACACTCGAGCATAAAAGAATTTGCACAAACATGGCAAGGAAGGAGAGGGACCCATGTTCAGTATACAATGTTTTTGTTAACTCCACCGTGGCCGGTCCCAAGTCCGTCCTGAGAAAGGAGGAGGGTCCCTTTCCCGTCCCCTTCCCTTTCCTCTTCCCTTGCCCCTTCCCTTTCCTCTTCCCATTCCCCTCCCTTCCTCCTCCCTTTCCCCCTTCCCTTTCCGCTCACCTTTCCCTTCCCCTTCCTTCCCCCTTCCAGCCTTGTAGCAACATTAGCCAGCTGAACGTGTCGGCTGAGCCACCAAAGTCAGAGGCTTCAAGCTACAAATTATTGGTCCCATCTTGACAGTGCACACTTGAGCATAAAATAACATGGACAAAAATGGCAAGGAAGAAGGAGAGGGAACCATTTTCAGTATACAATGTTTTTGTTAACTTCACTGTGGCCGGTCCCAAATACGTGCTGAGAAAGGAGGGTCCCTTTTCAGTTCCCTCTTCCCCCTTCCTCTTTCGCCTTTCCTTTCCCTTGTTCCCTGTTCCCTTCCCCTTTTCTTGCCTGTTCCCTCACATGTCGGTGAGCAACAAAACTCAAAGGCTTTAAGCTGTAAACTAGTGATCCCGTCTGATGGTGCACACTCAAGCATAAAAGAAAATGCACAAAGATGGCAAGGAAGAAGGAGAGGGAACCATTTTCAGTATACATTGTCTTTGTTAACTCCACCGTGGCCTGTCCCAAGTCCATGCTGAGAAAGGAGAAGGGTCCCTTTCCGTTTCCCCTCCCCCCCCTTCCCTTTCCCATTCCCCCTTCCCTTCCCCCTTCCCATTCCCTTTCCTCTCCCCCTTCCCTTCCCCTTTCCTTCCCCCTTCCAGCCTTGTAGCAACATCAGCCAGCTGAACGTGTCGGCTGAGCAACCAAAGTCAGAGGCTTTAAGCTGCAAACTAGTGATCCCGTCTGATGGTGCACAATCTAGCATAAAAGAACATGGACAAAAATGGCAAGGAAGAAGGAGAGGGAACCATTTTCAGTATACAATGTTTTTGTTAAGTCCACCATGGCCGGTCCCAAGTCCATGCTGAGAATGGAGGAGGGTCCCTTTCCCCTCCCCTCCCCTTCCCTTCCCTTTCCCCTCCCCTTCCCTTCCCTTTCCCCTCCCCTTTCCCCTCCCTTTCCTTTGCCCTCCCCTTCCCTTTCCCCTCCCCTCCCCTTCCCTTCCCCTCCCCCTTCCCTTCCCTTTGCCCTCCCTTTCCCTTTCCCCTCCCCTTCCCCCTCCATTTCCCCTTCCCCCTTCCCTTCCCACTCCTTTCTAACTCCTTTTCCCCTCCTATTCACCCCTCCCCTTCCCCCTCAGGGATGGTAAGGGAAAATAAGAGATCATCTGCATATGCAGAGATCTTGTATTGGGCCTGGTCTATAGTGATTCCCGTTATATCTGGGCTTGTAGTTTTCAAAGAACTACCACAGCAGAGGCTCCAGAAACAAAAAATATTAAATGCACATTTTTTTTTTACTTGCAATAAAATGTGCATTTATTATTTTTGTTAAAAGGTGAACTTATCCTTTAAAAGCGTCTGATCAAACCAAGATCAGTTTGACCAGATGCTTTCACAAGCCGGTAACGACATGTTTACATTAGATCAAAACTGGAAGGTCCCCTTCATTATTATTTTTTTATATATATTTTTTTGAAGTTTTTTTTTATGTAGATTGGTGGTAATTTGAATATTATGGACAATCAACTACATGAGGATATATTTTTATCACTGTGATTCACTATGTTTATAGGTTCTAGCGCACTATTAGCCCCCGTACACACGGTCGGAAAATCCGACCACAAAATCCGTCAGATTTTTTCAGACGGACTTTGTTCGAAACTGGTGTTGCATACACACGGTCGGACAAAGTTATCGGAAAATCTGATCAGTCTGAACGTGATGACGTTCGTCCGTTACGACGGGACTAGGTTCACGTTAATAGCCAATAGCTTTGGTCTCGTAATTTGATCTGAGCATGCGTGGCACTTTGTCCGTCGGAATTCTCGACACACGATCGGAAAAAGGCTGATAGGATTTTTTTGTCGGAAAATTTGATCCTGCGCTCAAATTTTTTCAGTCGGAATTTTCGACGGAAAAAGTCCGATAGAGCCCATACACGGTCGGATTTTCCGACAACATATTCCGATCGGATTTTCCGACCATGTGTACGGGGGCTAAATCAATTAATTTGTTTTACTCTGTGATTCAAGAGCACATTTGAATAGTTGCAGCTGAATTTTTGTTTTTGTTTCTTTTGACAATATTCAGATCAAAGCTTGAGTGTCGCAATTCATATTAAACACACAAATAGCCTTTTAAAAATTAGCAGTAACTGTACATTTCTTGTATCTGCCGGGTACTGCACTATAGGGGGAGCAAGAGAGAAGAGCACACACTCGCAAGACAGCGCTCCCTTGCTTTCACTTTACTACAGAGCTCTCCAGTGCCAAATTAGGTTCCAGCTGGGGATCAGAGAGTTTGGTCCCATGTGACAGCCCCAGGGTACTGCGGCACACCAGTGATAAAAGGCTGTTGTAGAGCATCGCAGGCTGAAACAAGATACCAAGGTCATGACTAGCTGCAGCCATGGCCCTGGTATAGCCACTTCAAACAGCGAACGTACAGGTGGGAAATGATTAAATGCTACTAAATACTGCATGTGCTATTTCTTTAAAATGGTGCAGTATTTTACGCTAAAAATGCAATGTAGTAGCTGGTTGTTAAGGAGCTGACACCTGCGGGTGTGCTAACAACCAGTGACTCATCGCTATCCTAGCAACAGGAGCCCATAACTGCTTAACAACTGTCCTATAGCAGATTTACTGCTATAGGCAGAATCACGTATATATATATATTTGATGCTGCACTTCCGGGTAGAGGGCACGCCTCTTCTGCTGTGATTAGTCACAGCAGAAGCTGATCAGCGGGTGTTGACCAATGGATGTCCATCAGCACCCCCTGATTGGCGAGGAGAGAGGCTGGACGAAGCTCTGCATATGTAAACAGTGCAGAGCTCCATCCTGACAGCCGGGATGTGGTGGATTTTCTTTCCCTTAGGCCCATTTCACACGTGCGGACCGTTCAGATCCGCCTGTCAGTTTTTTCAGGCGGATCTGAACGGGCGCTCCATACACCTCTATGGAGAGTCGGAGGTCAGCGGTGACATGTCCGCTGACATCCGATCCGCAAAATCCAGACGGATGCAAACCCTATTTTTCATCCGTCTGGCGGATCGGATGAAAATGGACAGGTGGTCCGTAATCATCCGATCCCCCCATAGGGGAGAGCGGAGCTCTGACAGGTCCGTCCCTGCACAGAGTGCAGGGGCGGACTTGTCATCCCCGCTTGATCCCCGCTGAGCAAGTGGAGCACTAAATACGGATCCGTAGATCTGAAAGTTAGAACACGCATTAGGGAACACAGGTAACCACTTGATCGCCCCCTAGTGTTAAACCCTTTACTGCCAGTGACATTTTTACAGTAATCAATGCATTTTTTATAGCATTGATCGCTGTATAAATGACAATGGTCCCAAAAATGTGTCAAAATTGTCCAATGTGAAGTATTGATCACAAAACTGACTGTTATTGCTTTAAGGGGTTTTACCGGGGTAATCACCCCGGTAACGTTCTTTAGAGCGGACGGTCAACTTTATTGTAATAACAACCGATGCGGCTCAGCAGCTGCTTGGCTGTTATTACAAGCAGCGGGAGGGGACCGTCCGCTGCTCGCCCGGGCTCTCCCATCCCACGGGGAGGCCCAAGCAACCAGCCGGCACATATGAAAACATTTTCTCATACGATAAGAGAACGTACGATTTTCATATACCGTATATACTCGAATATAAGCCGAGATTTTCAGCCCATTTTTTAGGGCTGAAAGTCTACCCCTCGGCTTATATTCGAGTCACTGCCGTCTGCCTACATGAACAGCTTGTCATGCAGACAGACGGCAGTTTTAAAAAGCCGCGCCGCCTCCTCCCGCCTGTCCGTGATAGGCGGACCCTAATTTTCCCAGCAGTGCAGTGTTCCGCCTATCACGGATGCCCTGTCATTCTCATCTCATGGACGAGGATGAGAGGGCGTCCGTGATAGGCGGAACACTGCGCACTGACTGCTGGGAAAACATCGTTCCTCCTATCACGGACGAGGACGAGGAGGAGGCGCGGCTTTTTAATTTTGCAATGGCGGTGAGCGGGGACCGAGGACCGGAGAGCGGGGACCGAAGATCGGCAAAGGTAGGCTGTAATGGGGACACGGGGGGGGTCTGTACAGGGGACAGGCAGCTGCAGATGGGCATTGCTGGCCCTCTTTTCCACTTACAGTAGCTGCTGCATTTTGTACCCTCGGCTTATACACGGGTCAATGCAGGTTTCCCATTTTTTTGTGGTGAATTAGGGGTCTCGGCTTATACTCGGGACGGCCTATAGTCGAGTATATACGGTAATCAGTACAGGATTCATCCATGAAAAATCAGAAGACTAAGATCACGCATGCTCGGAAATGAAAGAATACATTATAATACGATACAACATATCACATCACTTCCGAAGTTGTATTCTGTCATACTTTAGTAACCTCTTCATTTTCCATAAGAGACTAGCATGCAAAAAAAAAAAAAAAAACAGACGTTCATTCGTCCGATATTCTCGTTGTGATTTCAAGGCTTAAGGACTCAAATACACTTGCGGCCAAGGTGGCAGGAAAAATAGGCAGTTAAGCCACGTTTTTATTGCCCCCGACTGCCCACTTAACATAACACAGGAGACAGAGGTGGTTGTACACATGGAATGGCCACAGAAAAAATTATATCCACTGTCCTGCTCGGCAGGCAGTACTACCATCGTCTGTGTTCCACTGAACTGGTTGCAGCACAGGGATCCATCGCAAATCACTTTTCAGAGTGGCTGCCAATAGTGTAAACAAGCCCTTATTTTTTCATCCATTGCTTTATACTTCCATTCTTCTCTTCAACATTCTTCTACTTTATCCTGTTCTGCTTCCCTAGTCTCTTTGCCTCTCCCTTTATCTTCTCAGTCCTGTCCTCTCCACTCCTATCCTTCCCAGTCTCTTTCTTCTCTATACTATCATTCTCTGTCCTCTCCCCTTCCATTCTTTCTTTTCTCCTTTCATACCATTCTCTTTTTCATCTTCCTTTACATTCCCTCCTCTTGCTCTCTCCTCTCTACTTCTATCCATTCCCTTCCTCTTCGCTTCCATCCATTTTTATGGTCTCTCCTTATTCCTTCCATCCTCTTTTCTTGGTCTTTCCTTCTCTTTTCATCTCCTCCTTTTGCCCTCTCCTTCCCCTTATACTCCTATTCTGTTCCAACCCCTCCTTATAGTCTTTCCTTTTCATTTTCACCTTGTCTTCTTATTGGTCTTTCCTCCTCTTCTTCCATCTTCTTCACTTGCTTTCTCCTCTCAACTCTTAGGCCCCTTTCACACTGGGGCGGGGAGCCGCGGTGACAGTAAAGCAGCGCTATATTTAGCGCTGCTTTACCGTAGTTTTAGCTGCGGTTTTCGGCCGCTCGCTTTGCGGCGGTATCGCCGCGGTGTCCCATTCTAATCAATGGGAAGGAGCGGTATAGGAGCGGTGAACACACCGCTCCTATACCGCTCCAAAGATACTGCTAGCAGGACTTTTTTGACCGTCCTGCTAGCGCACCGCTCCAGTGTGACAGCCCGCCGGCTTTCACACTGGAGTTAAAGGGGCCGGATTTTTTCAGGCGGTATACAGGCGCTATTTTTAGCGCTGTACCGCCTGAAAAACGCCCCGGTGTGAAAGGGGCCTTATGTACTTTATCAATTTCCCTTCTTTCCTCCCACCCCTTCTATCCACTCCTTTTGTTCTCTCCCTTCACCTTTCATCACTCTGAGATGTCTCCTATTATATATTCAATTAGCCCAGGTTTATTCACAAAATATGATGCATTTGGGAGTAAACAAATACTGTCTGTCACAGATGAAATGGGTCCCATACCTGTAGCTTATAAACCCAGACGGAAAACCAGCAAATCCAGTGATGACTAACCAGTAAATGACCAACACATATAGACCTAAATCATTTTTATTAATGCTCCATGAAATTCAACATCACATTTCAGCTAATGAGATCAGATGTTAGGCCAGAACTAGAGGAAGCAAACAGATTTATTTTAGCGACATAGCTAACAGGTTTCAGGAAATCATATCTGAATAGAGCCCATCTAGTACAGCTTTATACACCTTGTAGGAAGTTTAGACGCTTCCCCATTTTACGCTTCCTTTACCCAGGTTCAGGTTTTCAGGTTTTCTTCTTCGGTCCTTCAACCTGAAGTCAGATAATTCCCCTGAGCTTGATCAGTGTGGAAAACGCAGACCGCAATCCGTCATTTTACAGGTTGCACTGCCAAAAATTTAGCAAGAAGCCGAGGGGCTGACAATAGTCATATGGTTTAAAACTTTAAAAAAAAAAAAAAAAAAAAAGAAAAAGACCTACTACTGTAAATGCTTATAACGCGTTAACTGGAGTTGGGGTTGAATTTGGTTGTCACAAACATTGGACCAGCCATCATGAAAAAAAATCACCATAATTTGTCTAATATGTTTATTTCCTATGATTGTCAGCTCTATCTAGGGCCATAATGTGGTATTTTGCTGAAATACCTCAATCAGGAAAATACTGCATTATGGCCATGAGATGGATCTGATAATCATAGGAAATAAGGGGTCTCAAACTGGCGGCCCTCCAGCTGTTGCAAAACTACAAGCCCCATCATGCCTCTGCCTGTGGGAGTCAGGCTTGTAACTGTTAGCCTTGCAATGCCTCATAGGACTTGTAGTTTTGCAACAGCTGGAGGGCCGCTAGTTTGAGACCCATGCAATGATTAGACAAATGATGGTGATTATTCATGACAGCTGGCCAAATGCTTGCAACATTCGACCAGCATATTTTTTTGTTCATTACTAGACCCCCTTAAATGAATTAATTATTTGTATCAAACTAAAGCTGGCCATACACCTATAGATTATCTGCAGATTTTCTATGGTTAGATGGAAAAAGTGGGAGATTCCTCCATCCACACAGTTTAGCGAACATGGAGAAATCTGTTGCACTTTTTCCATCTAACCATAGAAAATCTGCAGATAATCTATAGGTGTAGGGCCAGCTTTAGTTTGATAGTATAGTCATATACTAGCCATACACCTATAGATTATCTGCAGATTTTCTATGGTCAGATGGAAAAAGTGGAACAGATTCCTCCATCTACGCTGAACTGTGTGGATGGAAGAATCTCTCCCACTGGCCCCAAGCTTCCATATCTTGCTAGTCGGCCCTGCAGGCTCTCGCAATATCTGAACATTCTGATTGGGTGCAGGCATTGTTTAGCCAGCGGGGCCGACTAGCAAGATACTGAAGCTTGGCCCAGTGGGAGATTCCTCCATCCACACAGTTTAGCAGACATGGAGAAATCTGTTGCACTTTTTCCATCTAACCATAGAAAATCTGCAGATAATCTATAGGTATATGGCCAACTTTAGCCCCCTTTTACACAGGCAACTCTGTTTTGCAGAATCCACTTGCTCAGCGGGGGGATTGCTCCGCTGATCCCCGCTGAGCAGGCAGGTGACAGGTCCATTTCTGCTTACTGAGCAGAGCGGAGACAGACCCAGTCCCAGTCTCCTCTATGGGAAGATCAGATGAAAATGGACCGCCTGTCTGTTTTCATCTGATCATATCCGATCCGCCAGACAGATGGAAAATAGGACCACCATCTGTCTGGATTACGTAGACAGGATCGGATAGGATAACGACGGATGTCAGCGGACTTGTCACCACTGACATCCGCCGCTCGATAGGGATTAATATAGGGTCCGATCAGGTCTTGTCTGAAAAACTGACAGGCAGACACCAATGGATAGTAGGTGTGAAAGGGCCCTAAAGACTGACAGTGGATAACTGTCAGGTAACCAGCTCTGGGACACAGCTGGACAAGATAGGTCTGTAACTAGATGTTCTAATGTTACTGTATTACGGCTTATAGGATTGGCCTTAATGCTGAATTGTTTATTATTTTTTTAAATCATTTTATTTATTAACTTTGTGTAGGAAATGTACTTGTTGTTCCTTGAAAAAATGTACAGGACACTGCTGAATACTATTGCCTATTTAAAGTGGTTCTAAAGATAAAAGTTTTTTTTACCTTAAAGTGGATGTAATTGTAAACCCAATGTCATCCTTTCTAAACTACTGCCATGGGGGTTATCTATAAGGATATACACGCCTCCTGCATATATCTTTACCTGTCAAATGTCTCCCCTCTGTTATGAAACCCGAAAAACTGCAGATTCTGTGGGTGGGTCTGTTGTCTGGAGCTCGGTGGGTGGAGTCGTGATGTCAGTAGACTCCCCGCCCACCTCTACACTCCCCTTGTCAATATGCATTTTCTCCTGTGTATTTCTTACACTGAACTTCTGCTATGATCGCGAAAAGACAGGAAAGTAACCACATGACTTCAGCATGCCCAATTATGCTGAGGTGTGGAACATCCAATCCTGGCAGAGCAGCAGAAGAAAGGAGTGGGAGGGAATTAAAAAATAATGCATGTCTCTTAGGCTAGTGTACGAGATATGTAAATCCCCTGTCACTCACAGCAAGGGGGAGGATTTGACAAAGTTTTTCTCCGTTTGTCAAGATTTATCTCACTGAACAATAAAAGAGGATTGCTCAGAGCTGGATTAACTCTTTGCGGCAAGACTGGGCTCAAATGATAGGAAATCTTATACTCTACATTATGACATCCGAAAAAATAAATAAAAAATTCGGGTTTACATCCACTTTAATGCATTCTATGCACTAAGATAAAAAACCTTCTGGGTGCAGCTCCAGCCCCCTCCCCCCTCCCCCTATACTTACCTAAGCCCCATCTCGATCCAGCAATGTGTATGGGAGCAATGGCTCTCCCGGCTCTCTCTCTCCTCATTGGCTCAAACGGCAGAGGGCGCCATTGGTCAATGACAGCCAGTGGGCCAATGAGTAGAGAGCAGGGGGCAGGGACGAAGCGCGCTCTGTATGTGAATGGACAATATAGACAATTAACATTCCTACACATCTTGTATAAAAAAAAAAAAAAATTAATTTAGGCTCACTGTGCGCAACCATCATATACGTTGTATGTGCATCATTGTAACAAATCAGTAGTCTTTATTCATTTATTTCATTTTAAACTAATGAAAATTTCCACTTCAGCTGTCAACAGGGGAACCCCACTGACAGCTGAATGAGTTGTTGGCTCTGCTCCTTAACAACCGATAATTGACGGCTTTTTTGTTACATTTCAGCTGTCAGTGGGGGAATCCCGCTGACAGATGAAAGAACCAAACCTGAAAGTATCGGTTTCAGGTATCGGAGCATTTGCTTACTATCAGCACAGATACCAGTATAGGTGCAACCCCATTTTCCATCAAGCATTAGTCGGGGCGGAGAGCTCAGTTTTATTACTTTCATGTGTAGTTCTTGGTTGTGTTTACAAATGTCTGACACAGGTGGACCTCTGCTGTGGCCTCTTCCCTTGTGATTTTCTATAAAGTTACAATCCTGCAGTCTGATCGATGCTTCCTCACCCAACACAGAGATCACATTCCTCCCTCTGAAAATGCCTTCATCTGCTTTTGTTCTCTAGGAGAACAGCACCATTTGCATTCAGGCATTGCTAGGGTCAGTATCTGACCTAGACTGAGAAGCTTTGTCACAGATGTCTGACACAGATCAGCCCCTGCTGCAGCCTCTCACCTTGTGACCTGCTAAAAAAAATTGAAGTCTAATTGCTGGAGTAGAGGAGACTGGGGAAATGCTTCCTTGTTCGTGCAGCAGACATGGTATTGTCTTCGTCTAAGACAAGTTGCCTGTTTTTTTTTAAGATAAAACCTAGAACATTATACTGTTGCATATTTTTACGTCAGGAATGTTTTCATGTACACTTACAGTTATACTAAACAAAGTGTTAATTGCCATAATTCATATATATCATGGCACTGTATTTTTTTAATCCTCAAATTTGTATTTCCATTGTGTGGTCACATTATCTTTCCCTGTTCTTTAGCATCTCCAGTGAAAGATCCTTGGGAGGGGTTTCTATTACTTTGCTGATGTATGCTCTCTACAGTATGATTCTATGTATGGCCAGTTCCGATTGGTGCTGTGCTGGTCACATGACTAAAAAATACTGTTTTAGAAGAGCAATTCAAATTAGATTATAAATATCAAATAACTGAACATCAAATGTGTATGTTTTGTATATTAATATGGTGATGATTGACACTAACTTTAATTTTGTTCAGGCGGCATCTGCATCCAAGGCACTTTTTTTTACTTTACAATTATTAGCAATTACATGTAATATATTTAATACTGATTTATAATAAAACTAAACAATCAGCCTACTATATCCCGCCCCCATAGTGTTTAGCCATGAGGAGGACGGAGGGAGGGAGAATGTCATCTACCACTGTGTATATGCCCACATATGTGAATCTATAGTCATGTGGGGTGCACAGATAAGAAAAAGGAGAAAATTTAGAGCTTAGAAGGGAACTGAAATTGAGCATGCTTCGTAGAGGACACCAGCTGGTTTACACAATTGCAAGCTGCAATGGGGACACAGAGAACATGGGAGGGACAGCTGAAGGCAGGATCAACCAGGTATATTTCACTTTACACAAAAGAATGCTTTAGTGGCTTTGCGAGTACGAACACTCTGTTATATAGCATGTAATGAGAGTTTTTCATAGTCTAGGTTTAATGACACTTTAAATTACTGTAAGATCCACTTTAAGAACACCCAACCTATACAGGCAAATATTTTCATGCAGTTTATGCATGTGCTCATAAACTGAAAAAGGCCATATAACAAGCATTTCTTTGAATAAGTTTATTTTGTGTACCACAAGATCTGCCACAAACAAAGTGTGTTGTCATTACAGAATACAAAGCTGTCTGAAAATCATCCAGTACATTGCAGAGAGGAAAGTGCATAAAATAAATTAGTCCAGAGGTAAAAAAAAAACATAATAGGTGCACATATCTGAGAAGATCACACCTGCTTTATCCTACATACCAAAAAGGCCTCATTTGTAAATGACGACTGTAAAAATAAAACATTTATCATTCTGTGGATTAAAGTGCGTCTAAAGCTAAAATGAAAATGCAATATAGTGCAGTTTACTAGTCCGCAGATTTTTTTTTTTTTCCTTTTTTTTTCTCTCCTGGTAATCCTGTGACAACCATACTTCACGTCCCTTTGTGTGTACGCTCATTTCTCCACTGTATATATGGGGCAGTCATGGTTGTCACACAGCCTGGACTTGAAACATGTTTGCCCTAATTAATGTCCATTACATAGTGGATTGATGGGGCCAGTAGTTTACACAATAAAGAGAAGTTGAATTATTCTTTCTTTGGCTCTACCCACCAACATCCGCTTGGAAGAAAACCACCGGGCCTTCAGAAAAAAACTCAAGACCCACCTCTTCTAATAAGCAAGACAACAAAGGACAGACCAAGCGCCTTGAGGCGATTCAGTTCGCATTTGCAGCGCTATACAAATCATTCATTCATTCAAGAAGTTACCAGGACATTGCCATTCTGGTAAGATCATCAGGAATTTTCTGTACTTGCTGAAAATGTTTTCAGCCTGAAAAGCAAAAACCAATGCAGCCACATCTAGGGACTGGTAAACTGCAATATATGAATTATTGTTTTTGTGTTTTGATTTAGGGCCTTTTCATAATTGTATATTTCATGCAGCAAGACTCATGCATTTTGCTGCAAGAAAATGCATTACAATTAGAAAGCCCATTCTTTCCTGTGTGGCTGGTTCACATCTATGCACTGCAGTTAGAGCCTTAGTTTTAGTAAAAAAAATAAAAATAATAATAAAAATCAGCACAAGTGTCACTTGCACTGGTGCCAGCTGACCTATTTGAAATCTTCCATTCTCTGCCCATTGCACCCCAGCAGCAGTTATTCTTCCAGTGCAGCAGATATTAATGCAGCCGCTGGACCTGTTGTAGGCACTAGTCAAGAGTACCAACTATTCCCTACCCCTTCCCACCCCCTCTATTCATGGAAGCTGTACTACGGACTCCTGAAATGAAAAGTGATCTATGATTGGAGGACGTGCAGATGAATGAAAGGTTTGTCTCCTCCATTCACAGAGTATTTTTTATTGAAGGAACCTATAGCACAGTATCTATGAATGGCGAAGAGGTGTGGTTCTATGCTCATTGATCTTCCTGCTCACAAGTAATTGCCTGCCCGTACAAGGTACAGACAGACAGCAATGCTGAGGGTCCGCAGGAGCCTGAGATTGCTCTGTAGGCTCCTTAAATAAAAAAAAGAAAAAATCGCATTTTGTTTACCTGCAAAAAAAAAATTGCATTTTTTTTTTTTTTAAAGTGAACTTATCCTTTAACAATGCAGGATCTCTGGATTAGGATGAGTTAAGTGTAGTGATGTGTGTGTACAAAATCCAGAGAACTGCAGCTGCAAAGTTCAGGTCTCGGCATGTGTCCTCCCTTTGCATGCTGCCCTGCGGCTGCCTGGTTGAATAACTGAATATTTCTGTTTGTCAGGTGGCTACAGGGGCAATCGGTCAACCATTGCATAGGAGCAAGGGCACAAATATATCAATGGGAGCTTCATGTTGGTAGGAATGACACTTCTCTGCCAACAGTCATCATTACATTAGGATTACAATAGCCTAATGCCGCGTACACACGGTCGGAATTCTCGTCAGAAAAAGCTCTGATGGTTTTCCCGTTTTCCGACGGTCTGTAACACAGCGGCATAAAACACGTTCGACAGCACTATAAAAGGGAAGTTTAATGCTTCCGAGCATGCGTCAAATTGTTTCCGAGCATGCGTCGGAATTTTGCGTGTCGGATTTGCATACACACGATCGGAAAATCCGATAGAAAGGTTTTCCGTCGGAAAAATTGAGAACAGGTTCTCAATCCAAAGTCCGTCGGAAATTCCTGATTCCCAAACTGTGTGCATATTTTAACGGGCTCAGTGTAGATTTCGAAATGAGTAAGGAAGCTTTAATGGCCTCTATAACGGTAATCAAAAAGGAGGGCAAAGATGGGACAAAATGTGACAATTATCGACCAATCGCACTTATGAACGCGGATACGAAACTGTACTCGAAGATACTAGCAGACAGGTTGAAAACTCTAATAAACAAACTGGTCCACTCTGATCAAGCGGGCTTCGTACCTGGCAGAGGAAGCAGAGACAACGGGGTGAGAACCCTGCTGCTTTTACTACAGGAGAAAAAGAAGAAAGGCCCAAGTCTGCTCTTGTCGACAGATGCCCAGAAGGCTTTTGACCGAGTCGACTGGAGCTTTATGTTTAGAACGTTAGAAGAAATGGGCCTAGGCCCTAAAATGATCCAGCGAATTAGAACCCTGTACCACCATCCGACGGCCATTGTGAAAATAAATGGATCTGAATCTGCACATTTTGAAATGAAGAACGGAACAAGACAGGGATGCCCCCTTTCCCCTATCCTTTTTATCCTGTCCCTGGAACCTCTACTTTCTTTAATTAGAAGAGAACCAGAAATAAGAGGATTTGAAGTAGGAGAAGATACCCACAAAACAGCGGCGTACGCGGATGATATCTTGTTTTACTTAAAAAATCCTGAGAGCTCCCTCCCCCGACTTATGCAGATATTTAAAGAGTATGGAGACTTAACTAATTTTAAAATAAATCAAGATAAATCGGAAATTCTAAATATTAATACAAATGCCATCTTAAAAAAAAAGCTCCAAGAAACATACAAATTCCCCTGGCGCAGAGAATTAAAATATTTAGGTATCAAATTAGCCCCCTCACTTAAAAAAATATATAATTTAAACTATATCCCGTTATTAAATGAAATTAAAACGGAAAGTAATAGACTGACACACAGACCATTATCATGGTTCGGTAGAATACAGGCGCTCAAAATGTTTATTTTACCTAAAATACTCTACAAGTTCCAGATGATGCCTATCGCCTTACCAGGGTTTTACCTAGCTAAGCTTAGAACCTTGATAACGACTTTCATCTGGAACGGAAAAAAAACAAGAGTAGCATATGCGACACTTAAACAGGGAAAAAATTGCGGAGGACTGGCAGCACCAGATATACTTTACTACTATAAGGCCATCGTACTATCAAGAATATTAGAATGGACAAAAGAAAACAAAGAAGAAAAAAGATGGGTAAACCTAGAATTTACTCTTAGTAAAGCACATTTAAGTAAAATAATATGGAACCCCCCGAAGTTTAGGAATATAGACAGAGATAGTAGCGAACTCACTGTAACTGCACTGAGGATTTGGGATGAAATATATAAAAAAAATAAATGGTCACTATAATTCACCTCTCATCACTTTAAAGGAGAATATTTATTTTGCACCAGGATTAAAAATTAATGGGGGAAATTGGTTGAAATTAGAAAGAGCACAAGTGGGTGATATTATAAAAAATGGAAAGATTAGATCACTTCAAGAAATAAAGATGAAAGAGGGATTTGCAGAAATAGATGGGTGGAGATACCACCAGCTCTCCCACTTCATTGAGAGCCTGCCCCACCCTATACGAGAACTAACGGATCTAACGCCCCTGGAGTCACTAACTGTGACCGGGGATAGTAGAGGTGCTGTTACACGGTGGTACAGGCTCCTGCTGGACTGGGAGAGACGGGAGGTCCCCATATACATTCACAAATGGGAAAGGGAAATAGGGACACAATGTGAGATGCACATAGTTAAAAAAATTCTTAAATTAACCCATAACTCTTCGAAAGATAGCAAGTCAGCCGAAATTAATTACAAAATCCTGTCCAGATGGTATGCTACCCCGGACAAAACCAGCAAATTCCAGCAAGATAAATCTGGGAAATGTTGGAGGGGCTGTGAGGAAATAGGTAACATGTTACACATCTGGTGGAGTTGCCCCAAAATTAAAACCTTCTGGGGAGAAGTCAGGTCCTATATAAAAGACATAACAAATGTAGAAATCCCAGACGACCCATGGACTATTTTATTACATGGTACAAAAGAAAACATCAAAAAATATCAAAGGTCATTGCTGCCACTCCTCCTAAATGCCGCAAAAAAAACGATCCCTAAGAAATGGAAGGAATTAGAGGCCCCTTCAATCTGGGATTGGATTGACGAGATTGAGGACATATACAAGATGGAAAGGCTAAGAGGCAAGAATGGAGATAAGGAGGAAGATAAAATAGACAAGTGGGGAGGGTGGACTAGTTTTAAAAAAACATGGAGCTATGCCGAACAACTAAGGATATAATGATCTGAGAATTAGACATGGACACTTTGGTCAAGTCCTGGGGGGGAGGGTAGTGGGGTGGGTACTAGGGGGGATAAGGAATAAAAAGCACAATATACTCGTACAATTGCAGAGAGCGCGATACTCGAAGAACGCCACAATGATGTGACATGAGTAAGACGGATATGACTGAAAAGTTGATTATATGTCTATCTCGAGATATCCGCTGAAGTGGCAAAAAAAAAAGAAAAAAAAAAAAAAAAAGAAACAAAGTCCGTCGGAAATTCCGACAGAAAAAGACCGATGGGCATACACACGGTCGGAAAATCCGTTGACAAGCTCCCATCGGACTGTTTCCATCTGAAAATCTGACCGTGTGTACGCTGCATAACACAACAGCACTTACTGTATAGGTCATATTCTGAATTTTGACTTTTTTTGAGAACTTGTTTTGCAACTACGCATTATGTTTTGTTTTTTTTTTTTGTTTTTTTTACATAATTCCTGGGTCAGGAGTCTTTGACTGACAAATTTTACTATAAGATATCAAAAATCTATTTAAGGTGGAGCAGATTTTTGTTTTATAGAAAATAACAGGTTATTTGGGCAATTAAAAATGTCTTTATGCAGTTGCATTGGCCAAAAAAATATAAAATCAAGGTACTCTATGCATAAAGTAGCATGGCATGTGGTTTCTTGTTCAATGTCAGTGTGGTTTCCTATCGCAGTCAACTAGTTAGATTTTGGGTACCAAGCTGAAAAATTAGGAAATTTTTTTATTTTTATATTACTTAGCAATTTGTTTCAGTTTTAAGGGCCGAAAACTCATCTTTGTGGTATGCTGCACCAATGCATGCTAACGTATGTGCATTAGCACTTTGCAGTGCCTTTTATTTTCAATGGCACCTAGATGCACTAAGGCAAAGCAGCTCCAAAACACATGCATTGCAATGCACTACAATGAATGGTAATGTACTACAATGAAAAAAAATGCTGTATGTCCATTTTCCGATTCAAAATAAATAGTCTGTTAGAACACAAAAGTTAATGTGCGTGGTAATGCAACATACAAGAACAAACAGGTCTGAATGGACCATAGCGGAAAGTCCAAATACATAAAAATTCTCTGTACAATATAAGTCTAACCACAAAAAAAAAAAAAACAATTAGGAATCAGATCTTCTGAATGCTCATAGTATCACATTTTAACCGAAGAAGTCACTGCTGGCAAAATATATATTTGCAGACCTTTGTCTCGTTGAAGCCCCAAACCACAGAAGGCTTAAAAAAAGAATTTCGACTTACCCGGAATTACCATCTTGGGTACAGTATATGACACAGGCAACCTATTCATACACCATGGGTTATAGGCGCGTACCTTCAGGTGATTGGACACTGACAAGCTTTTCAGGACATGCCCCCCTGGGGTATCTCTCCTTTTTGCCTACCCCACTCCATGAGTCCTAAGTTTTGTAACATGCAATGCATAGTAAACTAAGTAGTGTAAGGGAGGGCGTCCTATGTCCTGTATTGTACTCCAAGGAATTTACAGGTCAAAATTCCTGTTATCTTCATTGTACAGTACAGGGCACAAGCAACTTATTCATACACCATGGGACATCCCAAGCAATGGATATAAAGGTTGGGCAACAACTAGGCACATGGAACTGTGTCAACAGGTGCAATAAAACAACAGGGGTCATGGACCCAAGTTCAGAGTGCCACTGCAAGAACCTTGCAGCTAAAAGCTACATCTGTAGAAGATTGGATGTCCACCTAGTAAAACTTTGAGAAAGTATGAACAAAAGGCCAGGTGGCGGCCTTACAAAGATTGCCTAAAGAAGCTTGGTGCTGAAAAGCCCAGGAGACGTCTATAGATGTGGTGGAGTGGGCATGCAACAGCACAAGAGAAGCTTTTTGTTAAAGAGTGTAAGCTATTGCAATCATGTTTCTTATCACTGTGCAATAGTGGATTTTGAAGCAGAAAGCAATAGTTTTTAAATGATACTATACTCTAATAGCTCTGTCTATATCCAGACAATGTAGAGACCATTCCTTTGGATGCACAAGGATGGCAGAACAATGTCCTCAATGAGATGGAATGTTGAAGTCACTTTTGGAAGGAAAGATGTCTTAAGTGCAAAACAACCACACTTTTGAGAAGTATGAGGTCAGGCTCTTTACAAGAAAGAGCCGGCAGTTCAGACACATCTGACAGACATGATGGCTACCAAAAAAAGCCACTTTGCTGAGAAAAATCCCTAAGGGAATATCCCAGATGGATTCAAGTGGTCCAGGACAGAGAACCAAATTAAGGTCCCAGGGAAGCACAGGGTGCTGTGGGGGGCTGGTGACGACAGACATAACACACCTTTATAAATGTTTTTTACAAGAGAGTCTTAAGCCAGAGGCCTTTGGAAAAGGATAGATAAGGCTGATGCCTGCCTTTAAGTGTGCTAAGAGCTAAATTATGGTTAAGATCTAATTGTAGGAAGACCAGGATGTGATGCACAGAGTAATCTGTGGGATTAAATTGACTGTGTTAACACCAGGCAAAATAAGATTTCCAGGCACCAAAATAGATATTCCTGTTAGTGTTTTTTCTTGCTTTTAGCAAAGTAGAATTCACAGACTCATAAATCCCTCCATCATTTAAGACTTGGGTTTAAACTGCCGTGCTGTTAAAGCCAGACACTGAAAGGCAGTGCAATGAAGTGGTTGACTGCCTCTGCAAAGTGTTGAAATCGTAGATGAGGTGGCAAAATGGGAACATGTACTGTAGATGGGCATCTTGGATTTACAGATGCCATGTATGTCCCCTATCCCAGAGAGGCAATTACCGTCCCTACAAATTCTATGTGACATTTTAGAATTTGCAGGAATGTGTTGAGGTATTTTAAATTCAGAATAGGATGTTCAGCTTTGGTACAGTGAACAGGTTTGAGCAGAGTCTTTGGAACCTTTCTTGTGACGGTACTGGCACAATTATGCCCTGGAACATAAGGTGGTTCTAGGCTTTCTGCAAATCTAACTGTCCTAGGGCAATCTTTGGCTGATTTTAAAGAAGGGAGAGAGATGACCACCGCTCCAGAGAGATCCTTCAAGGCGAATGCTTCTACTCCTAGTGTGGAGTTCCAGGTGCAGGCTAATAACAAGGTAGTTGGAAAGTAACAAGGGGAACTCTGGACAGCCGCACACCAGACGAAGATGAAAAATCAACTGGATTTATTAAAAACAGGAATCACATCAAAGTCCAAAAACACAGCAAAACAGGGAAGGGGGGGCACACAGCTGACGCGTTTCACGCTAAATACAGCGCTTACTCATAGCTGAGATTTTAAAGAAGGAATCGTGCTATGCTAGAGTTTTGAACTGTATTTTGTACCCCTTTGAAACAACAGGTCTGTTACCTCTGTGACCCAGAGAGAGGCAAACTAACAGACGTCCCCCACTCTTAGAAGGGGCCCCTTCATTGTGAAGCAGGCTTTGGAAAGTCTTGGTGGCCTTCATGGGCCAAGCTTTGTTCTGAAAGGAAGGGCTGAACTTAGGATTTAAAGTTAAAGCGTGTTTAGCACATGCAATAGCTCTGTGTTTAGGTGAGCTAGGGCAGTGTTTCTCAACTCCAGTCCTCAAGGCGCCCCAACAGGTCATGTTTTCAGGATTTCCCGCAGATGAAACATCTGTGGTAATTACTAAGGCAGTGAAACTGATCAAATCACCTGTGCAAAATAATGGAAAACCTGAAAACATGACCTGTTGGGGTGCCTTGAGGACTGGAGTTGAGAAACACTGAGCTAGAGGCTTCTAAAGAAGGTGGTTTTGAAACCTTTCACTGTGGAAATAAAGCTTTCCCACCTATGTCCTCTTTTATTAACTGGCCAAGTGCCTCACCAAACAGTTGTTTTCCACACATGTGAGGTGTCTTTTGCAGGAAGCTTCAGCTGTCCAAGTTTTTAGCCATAAGAATAAGATTTTACACATGTGAATGGAAACTAAAGTCATTCTAGAAATTTGTCTCATTACATGCTCTAAGGCATCCACACAAAAAATTTGAGAAGAAGGCAATTGCTGTTATTGTTCTGCAACACCACAATCCTGAACACACATAGGGTCATGCTGGTGTTCATTGTTCTAGTTAACTTAGCTGTAGTTTGACATACAGAAAGAGCAGCTAGTGATGGTTGCAGGGCTAGACCTGCTAGGCTAAAGATGGCTTTTAAAGTGTCTAAAAAATTTCTATCTGCAGAATCTTTGAAAAAAGGAACATTTTCAATGGGTACAGTAAAATGTTTGCCTAGGACAGATATGGCAAGATCAACCACAGAAACAACCCACTTCTTTATAAACTCTTTTTCTACTGGATAAAGCTCAGCAAGGATTTGGAGGGGAGAATGAAAAGCCTTTCATGGGTGTCTCAATCATCATAGACTGCAGATTCTATCTGTCCATGAAAAGGGAATTCTTTGCAGGATTTTGTAGGTCTCTTTGTGCCCAAAAGGGCATGGCGAGATGGAGGAGAGTGAGCTTGCACAATGCCAAGGGTTTTCTGAGCTTTTCAACATTAGGAAGCATGTTCTGCAAAGCTTCCTTTGCAATATAGTGACAATGCTGGGGAAAGAAATCCTCTTCAGCTTCCTCCAATACCGTCTCAATATTCTCTTCATTCCCTTCTGTGTCTGCATCCTCCAGGACTGGAATATTGGGTCAGATTCTGGTTGAGAAACTGAAGTAGGAGAAGAGGAGAGTGTTTTGGAGCCCTGGACAAAGATGACTGTATTAAAGCCATTATCTGTTCAAGGAATTGTGACATAGATGCAGAGAATTCTGCTTTAGTCAAATAGTCTGCTGTGTGCCTCAAACAGAACTAGAATTGGATGCCAAGACCGGTGTTAAAACTGGGCCCTGTTTCAGTGCAAAGGGCACATTGTCACTCTGAGTGTTGAGCAGGCCTTTGGCAGAGCAAATGTTCGCCTGCTGTTTTGAGTTAGCTCCCTTTCACCGAGTCTGCTCCATAGCAACTAGTGGGGTTATTTCCTTTTGGAGTGTGTCTAGAAGAAGTACAAGGTAACCCAGGTGTTGATTGTTCTGAATGAACCCTTGTGGCGAAGGGTGGAAGGAAGCTCCTGAGTATCAATGGCTCCTGGTCAGGGGTCTCAAATTGGAGGCCCTCCAGCAAAACTACAAGTCCCATCATGCCTGTGGGAGTCATGCTTGTAACTGTCAGCCTTGCAATGCCTCATGGGACTTGTAGTTTTGCAACAGCTGGAGGGAGGGCCACCAGTTTTAGACCCCTGCTCTAGTTGGAAGTGGTGTTAAAGTGTCTGACCAATGGTAACATCAGGTCATCCACCTGAGACTGATCTCTAAGTGGTTACATTTTAGTGGCAAGTTTGAAAAGTTTGCACTGTGAAGTTAATACATTCCAAACATAGCCCCCTTTAAACAGTAATTGTCAGAATTAGAGTGACTCTGCCTTACCCGTCCATGACACTGGACTGGACCCAGGCTGTGCTTGCCACGATGGGCATCTCCCTGAAGGTGTCTCCAAATACTGGGTTCCATAGCATCCTGCGGCTGACTCAACATGTTGCACCAGGTGCCAAGGCGAGTGCACAATGGAGAGTCCAGCCCCCGATGGAGAGTCCAGTGCCCGAATCAGCATTACAGGTGGTCCCTCACAGTGTGGGATTCAGGTATGGCTCCCAAGGTTTTATTGAGGTTGCACCGATCTGGATACACCTCGTCTGCTTAGGCATTAGAAGACAGTGAGGTGTAGATTGAAGGAAAATAATAAAGAAAAATAATAAACCTGTGTAGCTGATTTGTCTGCAAAAGAGAAGAGATCCATCACCTTCAGACACTAGCAAAAGGCTGAGGACTCACAAAGTGGGGAAGGGTTATAGGGGAGGCACCTCAGGGAAGTGTGGTCTCAAAAGCTTATCAGTATCCTATCACATGAAGGTACATGCCTATAATCCATGGTATAAATAAGCTGCCTGTATCCTGTACTGTACAATAAGGGTATGGGTAAGGCTCTCCGATTTTTTTTGCTCATCATTAAAAGGCAATACAAAAGAATGTCATGCCCATTCTGTTTTCCTAGCCTGTAGATAGTTTGAGACTTCTCTGAAGTTTGGGTTCCATAACGCACAAGCATTTAGCCACGGTGCAAATCCCAGGAATTTGAGCATTCACCACACACCTGTTCAACAGTGGTAATTGCAGGTGGACGCACTTTAGTAGGTTGCTGCCGCTAGGAATCACACTGGCAAAATCCCAGTGCGTATAGGAACTTATGGAAGAAACAATAAAAATCTGCAGGCAACTCTAGTAATCAGCACTAGATGCCTTTAAATCTAAACTCATGTACAGTGATATCCTCTATTAAACTTTCAGTTTCATTGAATCTTACCAACATTTGCCTATCCGCATGGGAACCAATGCTCTCACTGCCTCTGTGTAGTTTTCCTCTCCACTGTAACGATGATGTAAACCCACTTGCGTGCAAAGTGCTCTGGGTGGGATCATTACAATGCCACTATGATAAGCTCACTCGCCATTACCTGCCCACTCTGTCTACGATTCTGAAAGGAAGGTCAGGAAGCAATTGCAAGGAATCATGGGACATGTAGTCCCAGCAGACAGGAGGAAGTTACATGATGCAGCCCAACAGAGCCTCCCCCAGGCATCTGACTGTGAATGTAGAAATATACTGGATTTATCATTTCTGCAGCAAATTAAAAATTTGCAGTTTAGACGGGCAAAAGTACAAAATTAGATCAGAAGGCAGTGAGACCAAAGTTGAGTTTTAAGCACCCATAGCACAAGCTGTGCCAAGTATCAAGACTAAGGCCTCTGCTACCTCAGACCAAGTGACTCCAATCTGATGCAATGAACAGTCCAGTCAGAATATGGATCATCTTAGCAATTGCTAAGGAAACTTTTTTTATTTTGTTTTTGTTACCCGCATTTAGAACTCCTTTTAATGGCCTACCCATCAGTATTCACTTTGTATATTAAGCAAAGACATGCCCCAGGTTCCTTACTGAAGCAGTATTGTTAATATAGTGCATCCCAGCAAAAAGTGCCAGCTATGGGTATTTTCTCTACCCAGAAAGCTAGTAACCTATAAATGGACAGCGCCTATTCCTCCTTCCACCAGGGAAGGATAAACGGTTATCTTCACACAACTGCAGGTAAATATATTTTAGCACCTATAGATTTTTGTACATGTTGTACATACTTTATACTGCTATCCAGAAGTCCTGAAATTATAATAACTGCATCAACTTCTAAAAACATATCTCTGAAATGTCTTGTTATTGGGGTGATATTTTTTTTTATAAAATCTGTTGAAAGACAATAATAAGACCCAATAATAAAGCACTGCTAAAAATATAGGGCCCCGTTCACACCTGGTTGTTTGCAATCAGGATTCTGCCTGCGATCCCAAAACGCTCTGCAAAGCTGACATATCGCAGCACGCTTTTTCCGGTGCTATATATTCTCAATGGCACCTAATGCAGATGCGCTGCAATTGTCGTACAATAAATAGCGCTGCAATCACAGAAAACTGCATTGCACGAAGCTTGTCGCTCAAAAAGGAGTAAGAGATTGTTTTGGGTGACAAGCTTTGCACGATGCAGTTTGCAATGATTGAACAAGTGTGTTGTGATTTTTGGGTGTGTTTTGGGATCGTAGGCAGAATAGTGGCGCAGTATATTTTAATTCAGTTATATTTATTATAACTCATATATTCTTTTTCTGTTGTGAATAAATATAAATGAGGACACTGGTCTCCCAGAAAGTTGTGCATTATTATAGCACAGTGTTTTATGGATTCTATATTTTATATTGGTTAAGTCTACCAATTCTCTTAAGTTTTGTGGCAAATTGCATATCTATTTTACAAAGCTTTAATACTATTTCATAAACATTTATTACTTTACATAGAGAGGGAAGATTGTCTCCTAAAATATCAGCACCTGAGTAAACATGTATGAAAGAGTTCATTCACACCAGTCGGTCTGTGTTAAGATACGCTAATGCATGTGCGCTGGTATGCGTTGTGCACATGTGCTGCAATGTTTGCTTTTTTCCCCCTTTTTTAACTTAAATGTATCAAATCCCCAAACGAAAATGTATTATGTTGTAGCTTACGAGTTGATGTGGTGGCTGCATTCATTTCCTATTCTTATGCCGCGTACACACGAAGGGACTATCCCGCGGGATTATCCGCTGGACCGAAGTCCAGCGGATAATCCCCTCGTGTGTGGGCGCCGGCGGACTTTTTTTGGCCAAAGTACGGCGGACTAAAGTTTCAAGTTTTCAAATTATCCGCTGGACTTGGCAGTCCAGCGGACAATCCGTGTGTAGTATGGTCCGGCGGACCAAAAAGGACGCATGCTCAGTAGCAAGTATTTTTCTAGTATTTTTCGTTTTCTAGTCCCGTCGTACGTGCTGTACGTCATCGCGTGAACCGTCGGACTTTTTGCGTGATCGTGTGTGGTCAAGTCCGTTCGCTTTTTAGTCCAACGTACCCAGCTGGAAAGTCCAGCGGATTGTCCGCTGGACTTAGGTCCGCCGGGAAAAGTCCGTACGTGTGTACGAGGCATTAGGCTTTCTCCTTTATTTTCACCTGGTGATCTGGTCAGTAAATCTGTTATTTTTCAGCTTCATTTAACACTAAATGGACTAAGCTAACCAGCAAAAGTGACATTTAGAGGGTTGAGAAAAACCATTTAAAACTGACAGGGGTGCTCAAAATAATCAGTTTTTATTAATTTATGGAAAAACATTGAGTGATTGTAAAGTCTCATTTTTTTTTTCTATAAAAATAACAAACATGTCATACTTACCTGCCCTGTTGCAGTGGATTTGCACAGGGCAGCCCAGATCCTCCTCTTATTGGGCCCCTCTTCTCTGCTCCTGGCCTCTTCCCCCTGTTGAGTGCCCCCACAGCAAGCAGCTTTCTATGGGGGCACCCAAGCCGAGTCACAGCTACCTGTGTCCATTCAGACACGGCCCCCTCTCTTCCTGATTAGCTAGCTGACTGATTGACAGCAGCAAGAACCAATGGCAACGCTGCTGTGTCTCAGCCAATCAGGGGGTAGAATCTCGGATGGCTGAGACACTCGTGGACATCCCTGGACAGAGAGGGACCTCAGGTAAGTGTTAGGGGGGCTGCTACACACAGAAAGCTTTTTATCTGAATGCATAGAATAAGATTACCATAGAATGCATTGAGAAAAAAAAAAAACCTGCTGACTGTACAACCCCTTTTAGGAGGAAGGAAAAAAATTGATGCTGTAACTGCCTAAAAAAAAAAAGTGTTAGCTGGAGCTTTAATTTATCAGTCAAGTCCACCTATATTTACTAGTGTATCTAACACTACCCTCTCCCAAGATTCATCTAAAGCCCCATACACACGGTCGGACAATCCGCGGACCAGGTCCGTCGGATCATGTCCGTCGTACTTTGTCCGATGTTGGTTTTGCGTACACACGGTCGGACAAAGTTGTCGGAAAATCCGATCATTCTGAACGTGGTGACGTTTGTTGCCTACGACGGGACTACGTAGAGGCTAGTAGCCAATAGCTTTGGTCTTGTAATGTGATCTGAGCATGCGTAGCACTTTGTCCGGTCGGACAACCGTACACACGATCGGGTTTGGTGTGATCGGACCGGGTTGACGGCAAATCTTTCCAGCAGGAGATAAGACTTTGTCCGTCGGACAAACCGACGAACACTGTCCGATGGTGCATACACACGGTCTGATTTTTCAACAACATTGTCCGATCGGACAGAATCCATGAAAAAGTCCGACCGTGTGTATGGGGCTCAACACCTAAAAAGAGAATACTGATGCAGCCACCACATTTAAAGGCCCGGTGAGCTACAACTAATTACATTTTGTTTTAGGGTTTAGAAACACTTTAAACTTTAGAATTACATTAAATTTAACTCTATGACTGGCGGTGCATTGTGATGTGTTATACACACTGCTCTGCACAAAAATGCAACATGCCCTATTTTTTTCAGTAAACTGAAGAAATAGGACATATGGCAAAATGCCTTGTCTATGCATTGTGCAGTGCTGCCTGACAGGGCTGGTGGAAACAAGCCGCAAATCCAAATTGATGCAGTGCAATACCTACACTGTAAGTAGTATTATTTGTCCTGTATGGGTTTGATCACATATTTCTTATAACCATTAGAAAATGTTCATGTATTGTTTTTTCGCAAATGAGGGGAGGAGGTCTGTCAGTGCAGTTCTCACATGGTTGCAGCACCATCCCCCTCCCCATATTGCACATGCCAAAAGTTGATAATTTTCTATTTGGCATACCAGGTTCCTCAAGAGCCTGTATGATATATTAAAGCTAATCTGTAGGCAAACCCTTTCTTTCTCGGTTTTGGACATAATAAGGACGAGAGAAATCTGTTTTTTGTTGTAGTCTGTGTCCCCACTTGAGAGATTTTCCCTCACTTCCTGTCCAAGCAGGAAGTGTGAAAAAGCTCTCCACTTTGGCAATGAAATTTTTTTTTTTTTAATTTTAAAGTAAAATGGGGATGGGCAAGAACCTCTATCGGGTTATTAGTCAACGTCTTCCCATCCCAGTAACAATCACGCCTTTTATTTCTTGTTTGGCTGCCACAGGAACAGGAAGTGAGATGAAATCTCCCCAACAGGGTCATAAATGATAATAACATTTTTAAAGATGTATTTACTCTTCTTAAAGAGGTTGTAAACCCTTACATATACCCAGTAAGTGACTGGCCTCGGATGATACACAGAGATGAAAAAGATCCTCCTACATAAGTTGTACCCGTTTATCTCAAGTCTTCTCTCCTCTACCTCTGTTTAAAATATAGTACTTATAAAGCTTGTCTGAGCGTTCAGTAAAAAGAGGGTGGGAAGATGAAGTTACACTGTGCGAACTTCAGTGAGAAGAACTCTGACAGCTGATTGGATGGACGGTACACACGCCTCTTCACACAGCACAGAACTGAGGCTGTCAATCAGCTGGAGATCACTCCTTTTTTCTCTGGTGTCAGGAAAACTTGTCAGAAGTGATTCATGCTGCTAGCAGAGGAAGGGGGCAGCAGACAGAAATGGCAGTTAGTGCTCCTAATTGAGACAAGCGCACGCTACAGGAGGTATATGCTTTGTTTATATTTCATGTCTAAGGTTTACAACCACTTTACGTCTATCCTCAACTAAAAGAAAAAGATTTGTCTGGAAGTGGACCTTAAGTGAAATGAATACTATCTACCTACTATCTTTGACAAAGGACACAGCTCTGGTCCCTCCCAAGCCAGGGTGCTCCCATATTTCATTTTACATCCTCCATTACCTAATAGGACCTCTTTAAGATGGTTACCGGAGATGTGCAGCCCTGGAAATCCAAGCACCGAGATCCTAAAGCTAGACTCCAGGCAAACAGCTACATTTACAGTTGAAGTAGATATAAGAAAACTGTATTACCTGCCAAAGGACTTGTATTTCTGTGCATTCATTCCTGAGACTTGACCTGACTTTTCCCTACTGAATTTGAGCAACACAGCTAGGTCACCACCCTACCTACAGCCTGTGCCTAGACAGTGAAGAGCAGCAACAAACTGATGAGATCAGGTGAATGTAGTATGCCCCTCCCTCTCCCAGTATGAGTGCTGCGGTACAGGGGACAACTGGAGTTTGACATAAAATTGGGTTATTTATACTGGTTGTTTAAAATACATATAATAATTTTTCAATAAATACATAACAGAATTCAATGCTTTGTTTTATAGCTGCCCTAAATTCAGTTTTAATCCCAGAGATGTAAGGAACTGTTAAGTGATTTCATTTTCCAGCATCCACTCAAACCTGAAATATGTGTTTTAACTGGACTGACCCTTTAACCGCTGACAGCTTATGGCTCTGCTAGGTTGCCTGTATTATGCCGTATTAAGAATATTATCGTTTCCTGCCCTACCTAAGACGGCTGTAAACAGAATTGACATTCATTTACCTAAACAATCCATCTTGATCTCCTGACCTGCCATTTTCACCGCACTGACAAGTCTAAAGTTTGTTCAGTGCACATTACCTAAGCACAACTGGGACAGCCATTTAGTGCAATATTAACATCACTGACACAAGAGATACAGCGTAGCTGCCTTCCATATGTGTAGGTGATGGTCGAAATCTTGGATGGAAATTCTTCATTATTTACTGATGTCTGGTGTTACACATCTGTTCCAGACTTTCCATTCAAGACACGCAAGTTGTCCTGTTTAATTCCCGATATGGAATCACACACTCTTTTGCCTCTGTGGTGTCAGTCCTCAGGTGTCACTTGGCAGTTTGCCGTGTCCTACTTGGAGGAAGGGGTGGTGGCACTCTTTTGGGGGGTTGCAATACCTGCAATATAAAAAAATGAATAACTTAAAAAATAAAAATAAAAGACATACCAAAATTGTTTGCGTGTAAACAACCCTACTATGAAAAGTTTAAAGTGGACCTAAACTCAAAATTGTTTAATTTGCTATATTCTAAAGAACAGCTAGAAATGTAAATTGTGCTTGAGCAACCTGAAAAATGTATCCTTTGTCTGGAATTCCTCTTGAGAAATATCTGTGTTTTCCTTGTATTTGAGGGTGCCTATGTACCCCTTATGCCTACAATAGCCTTTCTAAGGCAAAGCTGACCTTTTGAAAAAAAAAAAAACACCTTTTTTTGCAGGTAAAAAATGTGCATTTATTATTATTTCTAAGCTGTCTGCAGGGCATTGCATCCACATTCAGCAGATCGCGGGTGCAATCTCAGCCTCCTGCATACTCTCAGCATAGCTGTCTTCTCATACCTCCTATGAGAAAGCAGTTACTTGACAGCAGGAAGATCAATGGACTAGGAGAGCACTCACCAGCACCCTTGCAGTTAATTGAAAACAACAAGCCATCAGCTGCCATGGCTGGTGGTACTTGTAGGCATTCATTACCAGGAAACTGTAAGTGAATGACTCAGCTGTGTGGGGCTCTGCACTGTTCTCAAAATTTTATCAGCGGGTGCAGGGAGAGGATCCCCTGCCCGCTGTCACAGGGAGGGGAGAGGCTGCAGATTCTGGAACATGTTACAAGGGGTGGAAACTTATCCTTTAACGAACGCTTAAAATAACTCTCTGGTCTCCTGGAACCTCTGCTAATAACTATTATATCTACAGCTCATGGTACATAAAGCTGGCCAGAGATGGTTCGAATCTCAGCTGGTTCAGCAGGGACTGGCCAAGATTCGAACGATGTATGGGCCGGCTGAATTTACCCAAGTTGATCAATCGATCAGCTGTCCTATAGATCAGCTTTACCTTCGGAGGTTGTTGAGGTGGAGGAGGTGGTGCTGGCCTGCACGGTGGAGGCATTCTTACTGGAGATGCGGTTTTTGTTGCTTCACCTTCCAGCTGTCTGCTTTGAGGATGATAACTGGATGAAGGCCTTTGATCGGCTGTCCTGTGGTTGGACTGTAAACTGACTGGACTTTTTGAGCCCTGTAGAGAGACCATAAAAATCTAAATCAGTTCTTTGTTATCAGTAACATTCACAGCATCCTTTAAACTGTACAAAAGAATGAACTAATGTCACCAATGTCTTTGTTCATTGAAGGTTCTTTTATGCAATTAATAGTGCCACAAAAAGGTTTTCAGGTTAATTAGAGCTTCAGCAGTCTAATCAATCATACTAATCTTTTTTTTTTAGATTTGATCTAAAGTTTTAATAATAGTTTGGATTATTTTAGGTCATTGATGACACATAAATTTGCTGTTTACTTCATCCAATTTAAAAGTGACTTGGTGATCAATTTTAGTTGTTTTACTGTATACTCTATAATTGATCAAAGACCTTCATTATTAAGAAGAAAACTGATCAATGAAAGAAATGGAAAAAAAGGGTTTTCTCTTTCTCATAAAAAACGCTATATACCCACTAAAGATTAAACAAATCCTAACTTGTCAGATTACTTCCACTTATAGGTCCACTGTAATTGTGTAAACTTCCACCCTAAAATATGATAATATGCAGGGTGACTCAATTAAAGTGAAATATAACATAAAATATAATATAAAAAAAAACAAAAAAAAAACGCATGTGCATATGGAAGTAAAAAAAGTCCAGATTAGGGCTTCCAAAACACAGCAGTGACGAAAGGGGGTGTTCAATCCACTTTGACCATCACCATGCGAGCCTTCACCTACCACAAGCAATGGACTCTTACCAGATCATGAGGACTCCACTGCAGAGTAAAATCAGTATATATATGCCAATCCCATCAAGCAAAATTCCACATAAAATGGAAGAATCCACATACAGTAGTGTAAAACTGACTAAAAGGTTTTATTGCAAAGTATAAATACTGCTCACATGGATAAAAACAATACATGCTTTGTATGTATACAATCCCAAGATGCATGATAGAGGTTCCAAACAATGCTTCACAAAAATTACCGGTCCAAGTAGGAATGGGGATGTCACGCGCGTTAGCCACGTTTTGTCAAATGTGACATCATTGGGGGCCTAAATGTTTAAGCCCCATTTTGATTCAATGTGGAATTTCGTGCATTTATGGTTGCCATTGATGTTACCATTGATTGGATTCGTGATATATGCTGCTGAACTCCAGACAAACAATATGAACCAGATTTCTGCTTGATGGGATTGTCCTATATATGCTGATTTGACTCTGTGGTGAAGTCCTCATGTTCTGATAACAGACCATTGCTTGTGGTTGGTGAAGGCTCACGTGGTGATTGTTAAAGTGGATTGAACACCCCCTTTCTGCAAAGTGTCAGTGCGGTGTTTTGGAGGACCTAATCTGGACTTTTTTTCACTTAAATATGCACATGCATTTTTTTAATATTTTATATGTTATGTTTCACTTTAATTGAGTCACCCTGCATATTATCACATTTTAGCACGGCAATTTACACAATTGCCACTGTTACTTAGTTTGTCTGACTATTTTTTGCCAGCAGCTTTTTTTCTGTTTATATACCTGCCAGCGCATTTTCTATAATTGTTTTACTTCCACTTATATGTGCAAAAAAATCAGCTTAAACTTCAAGAATGTCCATACATGTTATTTTGTAATTTGATAGGCACATGAAACAACCATATTATCAAGCAATCAGATTGAAACATATAAGGGTCTCCTCAAGACAACCTAAAATTTATGCAAACCTCAAACTTTTTTTTCTTCGTTTTGGATAGCGTGAGGAAAGGTTGAAACCCCTGTCAGGTGTTTACTGTCATGTGGGGCTCTGTTAGATAGATTTATCATCACTCCTTTAGGCCTCCGCCACTACGATTAAGTCCTGAAAAGGGTGAAGCAAGTCTGAGGAGTGCTCTACACGTGGACATCAGGAGCGGAAGACATCTTTTACTCATTTCATTCACATTTATGTAACAAGGAATCTGTGTCTGTGTGCACCCGTTTATTCACATGCTGATCCGACTAATACAGGTTTGGGGGTATTTGAGTGGTACCATTTTCATTGTTTTGGGCTACCTGGTGGAAGTGTTATTGGCGATCTTTACCAAGGTATCTTTTGGATACTTCTACCTGACTGACCTTTCTCCTACCGCACCAGATTTATGAAAGCAACGCAAAATGATCTGGAACCTTACCATGGATGTCTGTTGTCTGTGTCTGGAGGTAACATCGATTTTGCATTTATCACTGCTGTCACTGTCCAGAAAAGAAAATAGAGTGAGTTTATGCCTCAAATGTTTGCCATCAGTGACCAAAACCCAAACTTGTCAGGTACTTCTACCAAGTGATTGTTTCCACAACCCTAACCTGCAGATTGGACAATGATGAAGCAACACCAAACCAATGTGGTCAGCACATTGCTTCTGCCACCAAGGGTTACCCTGAAAAAGCTGAGCAATGCTGTTGAACCTGATGACGCGTACACACGAGCGGATTTTCCGTCGAAAAAATCTTGGATGTTTTTTCCGACAGAATTCCGCTCAAGCTTGGCTTGCATACACACGGTCACACAAAAGTTTGCTGAACTTTCGACCGTCAAGAACGCGGTGACGTACAACACTACGATGAGCCGAGAAAATTAAGTTCAATACTTCCGAGCATGCGTTGAATTGTTTCCGAGCATCAGAATTAGTACAGACGATTGGAATTTCCGTTCAAAACTTTTTCTGACCGAAAAATTGAGAACCTGCTCTTAATCTTTTGCTGGCTGGAATTCTGCCAGCAAAAGTCCGATGGAGCATACACACAGGTCGCATTTTCCGACCAAAAGCTCTCATCTGACTTTTGCTGGCGGAATTTCCGATCGTGTGTAAGTGGCATGAGTATATCACAATCTGCCGCTCCCTCCAAGAAATACAGAAAATAATATAAAAAAAAAGCTTCAGATATTTATACTAACTAAATTCAAAATATACATTTAATGATTACATTTCTAATGAATACACAGCTGTTGAGTTTTAAATAGTCTTACTTAATGTGTTGCACACTGCATATTGTATATCTGGTCACTGTGTCAGGAGTATAAGCAAGCAGTATGTAGGCACCAGAAAACAATACAGAATAAAGGTTCATTTACCTTGTGTGCAGGTAGCCAGCTGCAGGACTAGTTTCTGGTTTGTGGAATCTACTCAGACATCTGCGTCTATAAAGGTATACGGATGCAATGATGGCTATTCCAGCTAGCAATAAAGTGGAGAGAAATACCCAAAGCACCAGAGACTTTGAACCTAGAAATAAGACGAGATGTAATAAATGTGGGTTAGTGTGCAAAGTTCTTGTTGGAATGTTCTGCTCTTTGGTGCCACCAAAGACACTTGATTCCATCCACACTAAATCCAGCCCCCTACCAATGTACCTAGAATTTTAAACGTTAGAGCCTGGTGAAACTATATGTATTCTTCAAAGTCCACTGAATAGCCAACAGGCAGGGGCAAAGGTGAAAATCTTTTCTCAAGCATGAGAGGGTGCCACCTGAGACGAGTTATACTTTGCCTAACTGTAGGAATGACTTTCAATTCTGGGAACATCCATATGGAAAACAGTACACTCACCCTCAGTAGGTACCGGTCCACTGTCTACGCTGCCACCATTTCCTGTCTGGTTACAATACGGAGGCTTCCACCCAGGAGCACAGTGACAGTTCTGGTTATTATTGCAAACCTATCAAATAGAAAAGTAATTACAGTTTAGAGAAAATGAAACTTATTTGAATGGGACTTTTCCCTAGAGGGAGCAATTATTTGATTTTAAAGGGACGGTAAAAAAAAAAAAAAAAAAAAGAAGGATTATATGATCTGCCATCCCTGATTTGCTTTTTAAAAAGGGACAAGCTCCTGGGCCATCACCTTTAGTTGTCAATGACCCAATACAACTATGCAACTAATGACATGTATAAAGACACCAGACTAGTAGGGTGTAGGTCCTTGGGCTTGCCCTGAATGTCTTGGAGGTGAGGGCATGTGGTCTTTTGCTCTTAAACTCCCCTCCCATGGGGTCTCCCTTCAGGGGAGCCCCACCTAGTACTTGGGTAGGCTTTGCTAAAACAGGCCTCCCGAAGAAATGGGTCCGCCTGGTCTCAGCTGGGTGGACCACTCAGTCCCTCTCAGGAGCCTTGCACCCAGGTGGATCAGGACCAGGGTCCCTTCTCTTTGGTGGAAGACCATGTGTATGCCCTGTGCACTTTTTTGTGTGCTTCACTTGTGTGCTCATATTTTTTTTTCTGCACCTGGTGTTTAGCTTTGTGTGTTTTTCACTGTACCACGGAGCTTAAAAAAAATTACATTTATAAAAGGACACCTAATATGAATATTCTTGTTCTGGGTTAATGCTTGCTCAAGGAGTAAAGGAAGGATTAGGATGACAATCACAGACCTTCCACCTTCAAAAAAAAAAAAAGGAATCAGTGGCAGCCCTCATGTTTCTGTCCTGGCAGGTAAAAATATTGTAAAGCGCTGTGCTTTTAGCACTGTTGGCACTATATAAATCCTGTATAATAATAATAATAATAAAAAATAGAACAGCAACAATTATACATAATATTTATTTGTCCACAAGGTGGCAGCAAAGAAGTTTTAAACATTTGTGTGATTCTCCTAATAAACTTCAAAGGTACATAGTTAGGTTGAAAAAAGACCATCTAGTTCAACCAATAAAAGGGAAAAAAATTAAACAACAATCATACAATCCCATATACACAATCCTATACCCACAGTTGATCCGGAGAAAGGCAAAAACCCAGAGCAAAGCATGATCCAATTTTCTCCAGCAGGGGAAAAACTTCCTTCCTGATCCCCCAAGAGACAATAGGATATTCCCTATTCCCAGTTACATTCTCAAGACCAGCTATCATGACCTAACCCCTTCTTCTAAGGTCCAAGCAGTACTCCTCCAGGAAATTCTACCTGAAAGAGGTCCAAATATGGCTGTAGAAAGGCTTAGAATCTATCATGCTGAAATCTTCAGTCAGGCAAATGGAAGTCGGGGCAAAACATGGGGCTAAGCTACACAGGCAATATTACTTTTCTGGAGTGATTTAAAAGAGAAGTATGGATTTTCTTTTTATTTAACCACTTCCCACCCAAGGTACATCATAGGACCTACTGGACTTTGAGTGGGGATAGCTGAAAGATTCAGATATAATATTTTTTGGCCGGCGATTCTCTGCACTGTAAGAACAATCATGGTGGCAGTTCAGCCACTTATTTGTTCCTACAGGGGGCGGCAGGGGAACAACCCCCCCTCACGCCACCCTTGGTGCTTCTATTAGCTCGCCCATGCGATTGGCGAGCCGGAGAATGAATCGTCTGCCGCCGGAAGTTGAGCATAGAGATTTCTGGTCACCAGATGGTCCCCAGTCATCTCTATGACCTTCGGAGGCCCGGACGCAACGTTATGATGTCACGCCTGGGCCAGTGGAAGTAAACATTGTCGGGGACACGGCTGGAGAGGTCGAGACCATTTATTTATTTTTTGATCTCCGTCTTTTCAGCCTGAAGGAGCAATCTGGGGTCTTTTACAATCTGGGGATGTTTACAGGAATAAAAGTGATACAATTTTTATAAAGAGAAAGTGTAAAAATAAAAGTAAAATAAACAATAAAAAAATACATAAATTGAAAGTGCCCCCGCCCCCATCACTGCATGCTCATGAATGCATACGCAAGTCAGGCCCACATATGTAAAAGGGGTTCAAATCACACATGTAAAGTATCGCCGCGTGCGCTTAAGCAAGAGCAACAATTCTAGCCCAAGACTGTAAACTGGTATCCTGTAAAAAAGTTTAAAGCGTCGACTATGGAGATTTTTAAGTACCAAAGTTTGGCGCCATTCCACAAGTGTGCGCAATTTTAAAGCATGACACGTTAGGTATCTATTTATTCGGCGTAACATCATCTTTCACATTATACAAAAAAATGTACTGTTTTTTTTTTTTTTTTATTCATTCAACACGTTTGAAAAATTGCTGCGCAAATACTGTGTTATGTAAAAAGTTGCCACAACCGCCATTTTATTCCCTTAGTCAGGGGTGTCCAAACTTTTTTGAAAGAGGGCCAGATTTGATAAAGTGAACGTGCGTGAGGGCCGACCATTTTGCCTGACATTCTTTGAACCATTAAAATTCGGTCTAAAGCCCCGTACACACGGTCGGATTTTCCGATGGATTCTGTCCTATCGGACAATGTTGTCGGAAATTCCGACCGTGTGTAGGCACCATCGGACAGTTTCCATCGGATTGTCTGACGGACAAAGTCCTATCTCCTGCTGGATAGATTTTTCGACAACAAAGTCCGATCACACCAAATCTGATCGCGTGTATCGAATTCCGACGGACAAAGTGCCACGCATGCTCAGATCACATTACAAGACCAAAGCTATTGGCTACTAGCCTCTACGTAGTCCCGTCGTACGCAACAAACGTCACCACGTTCAGAATGATCAGATTTTCCGACAACTTTGTCCGACAGTGTGTATGCAACACCAGTGTCGGACTAAATCCGTCGGACAAAATCCGATGGATTTGGTGGTCGGATTTTCCGACCGTGTGTATGGGGCTTAAGTGTGTTCGTCTGAGTACTAATACACTGCCCAACAAGAATTCTCTTGCCTTTGTGGCTGTGTGTGGTGAAGAGATGAGCTTGGGTGTGTTATTTGGCTATACCGTATTTATCGGCGTATAACACGCACCTTCACTTTAAGAGGGAAGTTTCAGGAAAAAACGTAAATTTTAGATAAAGAACTGTTAAGCAAATTAAGGGTCAGTGCCCATGAATGCAGCCCCACCGTTGCCATGAATGCAGCCTTACATTTACCATGCCTTACCATTGCCAGGAATGCAGCACCCCCATTACCAGGAATGCAGCCTCACCATTGCCATCAGTGCAGCCTGATTGATGCCCATCTGCAGCCTCGGATGGGACAGGGAGGGGGCGGGACAAGGCGCCAACAGATTACATACAGGAGAATCTGTTTTTTCGGCAGCCTCTTTAATGCAAAGTCCCGCCTCCTATGATGGACAGAACAGTCATCCAATGACAGTGCAGGAGACGGGACTTCCTATTACAGAGGCTGCCGTGCAAACAGGAAATTCACCTGTATGTACGGCACTCATCCCGCCTCCTCCCTGTCCCCTCCAAGGCAGTCAGCATATATATCTTTTGTGGCCACCGGCGTGCAGGAATTTGTTGGAGGTCACAAAAGATATACATGTCCAAATTACCAGACGGGCCTTTCGAAACCGGAACGCGGGCCGCGATTGGCTCACGGGCTGGACTTTGGACATGCCTGCCCTAAGGTCTCTGCTAAAAAAACATATACAATGTTTGGGGTTCTGAGTAATTTTCTAGCAAACAAATTATGATTTTTACATGTAAGGAGAGAAACATTAGAATAGGCCCGGTATGGAAGTGATTAATAATTATACTTACCTAGGTGGATGCAACATCGGTCTGATGCGGCATCTGTCCCCTGGTGCCACTAAGACTGAGAACCAAGTGATCTAACACAGCCTATTACTTGGTTCTCACAGCTCCCTGAGCAGAGAGTCGCTGACTATAATTCAGCAGGTCTCTGTTCTGCACCCCCCCCTGCGCTCACTGGAGCACTGGGCTGTGGAGGAGGCAGGAGTGGCTGGCTCAGGCTCTTAGCGCCTCGCAATTGTCATTCAAAGTGTGACAGCGCTGAAAGCTGAAGATTGGTCTGGGCAGCATGGGGGTAAAAGTGCCCAATGCTGTATGAAAATGCTTTATGCTGTAGAGAAGCTAATTGCTAGAAAGTGTTTGGTGAGCTTCATGAGATGCAATAAATTTAAAATACAGACTTCTACAGATCAAGGCTACCTGCAGATTGCTTGATAAGTTGATAATATCCTGAAACCTAGTTCCTCTTCTGCACCTGTTACCATTCCCCTAGTCCAATTTAATTTTGGATAGAGCAAGGGAGGGTTAAAACCTTGGTCAGATTACATAATATAACAGGCAGGACTGTTTACATGTGACCAGCTGTGATTAGACACAGCTGATCGCATGATAAAGGGCCGGTGTGATTGGCCCTTTACCCCAATCTGTGATCCACTGTGTCCAAGGGACACAGCAATCACAGACACTACCAGAACTGGAGAGCCATGCTGTAGCTGTATATCGCTATAGTGCGGTGGGCAAGTGGTTAAACTAGGTTTCACAAGTTTATGGAGCTGCAAGTGAATTAAAAAATAAAGAAGTTAAACCCCAGGAATGAAACAAAATCTACCCTTGCAGTACCCCACCCATAATCCCCTCGCAAGGGTTAATTGCTCATTTACTGCAGGGACGAGGTGTAATACTTACCTTATCCCCCAGTCTGGCAGGATCCACAGCTCTTCTCTTTTACCCAAAGCTACATGCTGTTGGTAGTCCCTCTGCATCATCACCTGCATTGTATGTGGCTGAGAGCACATAAGAAAGGCAGCAGTGATGGACTGGTTGCATGGATAGAGGAAGCTAGCTGGAGACAGAAATAAGGTAGAGTGGAACCTTGGATTACGAGCATAATCAGTTCCAGGAGAATGTTTGTAATCCAAAGCACTCGCATGTCAAAGCAAGCTGCCCCATAGAAATCAATGGAAACAAAGATAATACGTTTCGAATTGACTTCTATTACAGGCAATACCGCATGTGGCCAGAGGTGGGGGGTGCCAGAGAGCCTCGAAAAAAAATCGGGGACAGCTCGGCTGAACGCAAAATTCGGTACTGCACCGCTCCTTAAGCTTTAATTGTGCTTGTGTTGCGAGACAACACTCGCAAACCGAGTCAGAATTAAAAAATAAAAGCTGCTCGTCTTTCAAATCGCTTGTTAACCGCGTTACTCGTAAACCAAGGTTCTACTTACTGTATTACAACTTACCGCTGCACCCCTAAACTGTACAAACATTTACTCCTTTGCAGTATGAGAAGGCTGTTCACTGTTTAAAATTTCACTTTCTGCCTGGAACACCCTGTTATACTGTTAAATTTTTGGATTCCAAGTGAGTTCAGGCTAGACTCTCACCCCTTTTCCATTGCACTTCTTCGTACACTCATCGACTTGAAGGAAGGAGGTATTTCGACACTGTCCCTCAAAGCAAATCTGGAGAAAGCAAATAAATACGAATGCATTCAGGTACAGAACATAAATGGCTAAACACTCTGGCTTGTGTTCCATAAGGCAAACAGCAATGTGTAAAATTCAATATTAGATAGCATCTTTCATCTGTCTGATTTTTTAACCCTACTAAAATATGATTGGTTGCTATGTTTTACTATACCTAACTGAATTAGTACAATGTTGATTATAAGTGTATCCAAACACATAAACAAAAATGTAATATATTGCAGCCTACCAGTAGTAGTAGATGTGGTGGGTGTAATATTTTTGGGGGGTTACATTTTATAATCACTTGGTGATCCTACCAGTGACACAATTCCTTTCCAAGGGTTAGGAGTTCACTGGATTTTTGGCAGATTAACAGGTATGTATTTTTATTTAGGTAAATGAGGACAACACTGTCTTAAAAACAACAGCATGAACATCAGTTACAAAGAATATTGACATGGGTCAAAGTAACAAGGTTTTCTTACATTGGTACATAAGATACAGAGTCAGTGTTTGGATAATATCAACTAAAGAAATAAATCATAACAACATGGTAAGGAATACTTGAGCAACCGAAGGATGACCTGCCATGTTGAGTTCAGACCCTTATAGCTTGTTTTTTTCCTTCATAAAACGTTTGTAGGAATTGGACAATATCCGGGATGAATTACCAGGACAGACCGTAAGGAACAAAGAGTAGAGAGAAAGGAGAGAACTTGTGGGCTCCCACCTGGAGGAGGGGCCAGGGAATTTGAGGTGCTTGGCCAATTTAGTATCATGGGGTAAAGGGAAAAAAAGGAGGGGGGTCCCCCCTTCATATTACTATCTAAGATTCTTCATGTGTACAAGCATAGAAACGATTGTTGGTATGGGTATCTCCTCAAATGGGGACCAACACAAGATGGCACTAGGCTTGGCTTGAAAGAAGGTAGACTAAGCTCTATAACATTTGCTTGTACTAGGGGGAGGGGAGCAATATTTATTTTTCCAAAAAAAATCATTTTTGTTTTGATAAGACATCCTGTCACTGAGGACCGTAAAGTAAAGTCTTCCATCACTTGGATGTCATTTGTGACAGACCTAGCCGGGACACAGGCTGTTGGAGGGGACTGAATGCGAGCCTATTACCTTGCGATTATGGGCCCTGGCATTTGGGGGAACAGTGCCCTTTGAGCTGCAAGCCTGGGACCCCTGAGCTGGTGGTACTTGGATTCCATGCTGGCCACCCAATACACATAGAATCTGTATGTGTATTTGGCATATTAGCAAGAGACGCTAATGTCATGACTCATGAACTCCAGCCACCTGTCTGTTGTGTTAATGAATATAGTCTGGCTTGTAAGAGTATTTCACCTATTGTTGTATGTGCTAATTAACCCTGCAATTGAATGAAGGAGTCCAGTGTTGATTAAGATAATTAGCTCATGCTAATTAGGTTAGGCTTTAGTCATCTGGCTGTATATATGTGTGACATTTCAAATAAAGAATTATTCCTGATGTACCCTACACTGGTGTTGTCTGGTGACTGGGTGAGCTAAAGGGTCTTGGATTGTGTGGTACCGGACGGAGGAAGCATTTACGGCGGACATCTTGAGTACGGGGTCCGTCACAATTGGCTGGCAGCAGTGGAATCGTGCTTCCTTGTCGTGAACACATCCAAACTATCACCTGGATCCAAGGCCTGGATAGCAGAGGTACAGATACGTCATGGAAGAGGAATTCGGAAGGAGGTTGCGAGAGATGCGGATACAGCACAGAGGACCAGTATCGGTGCAGGTCCTGCTGGGATGGTATGATTCTGTTCGCCTACAACTCTGGAAAGAAGCGCTAGCCTGTGAGCAGCGACACCAGGGAAAAGTTCTCCCCTCCATCCATGTAAGGTACTGGTCGCAGTATGAAGTACGATTGCTGTTATTGGGGGAACAACCGAAGCAGGAGTGGACAGCTGAGTTAAGCAGGCTGATCCGGGCAGAAATGCGTTTGGACGAGAGCTACAGAGCCCTCCGGTGGTATGTAGCCCAAGTGTGCCCGTGGACAGCGGATGAAAGGCCCACGGAAGGCTTTGATTATAATGGCCTGGGATTGTTGTACTGGAGGCTGTCCGAGGACCCCGACTTTGGGAGTGATCTGGAGTGGCGTTTGGAGGAAATAATGGAGCACAGAGAGCAAAGATTGAACGTCTCGGAAGTGCTCTGGGCACAGGAAGATTTGGAGTTCCTGGCCGCTCAGGAATGGGAGCTGGAGATTGCCTACATACAGCTGCTAGACTCTGCTCAGCAGCAGGGTGGGGCTCCCTTTGCCTGGGACTATCAGGAAATACCAGCAGACAGCTCTGAAATCCTGGCTGAAGAGTCAGCAATGTGGCATAGTAACAGAGTGCTTTGCCCACCTGCCCCCGCAGCTATGGACGCGGAGGTCTTATGGCGGATGCAGCAAGTGCTGACTGACCTTGACAAACCTGTTACTGCACAAAACGAGGTTGGATGGAGGAATATGCCTGGCCAGCAGCATGCAAGAGAATCGGCAGTGGAAACTCTGGAGATTGCCGTCCCCAAACCTGAAGTGCTGACAACAGGGCAGAGCTCTGCTAACTTCTGCCCAGCATCAACAGCAGTATCCGTGGAGTTACAAGGAACTTCCCCAGCTGAAGCGCTGGTCACCGGACAGAGGGTCCAAGACCTCTGCCCCACACCTGTGTCAGTTTTGGAGGCTCAGGGTGAGAAGGTGGCGATCACTTCCCAAAAGCAGATACAGGGGGAGAAGGGAGAGGAGGTGTTTGTTGTCCCTCCTCAACAGTCGGCCAGGGGGGAGAAAGCGGTCTTTCCTCCCCAGCAAAGATCCGTGCACCTGGGAGACAATACCACAGACATGTCATCCCAGCAGCCAGATGAGGGAATGGAAAAGGAAGCAGCCGGCTCCCCTTCCCAATGGCAGCTACACAATTTGGGAGTGGAGGAAGCCAGCCTCCTGCCCCAACGGTTAACCAGAGCGGAGGATGTGGAGTCCCCAGCAGAAGTGCTGGCAACAGGGCAGAGTGCTGCCCACCTCTGTCCAGCACCAGCAACAGCTGCGGAGTTCCAGGGAGCTGGGGCAGTTGGCCTCTCTCCCCAACAGTTAGCTGGAGGAGATGATGTAGGGAAGCTCCTACACCCAGCTGAACTGCTGGCAACGGAACAAAGTGCTGCTGGCCTCTGCCCACAACTAACAGAGGGCAGATTTCCTGTAAAGGGGGATGGGACTGCAGTCCCCACCTGTATACCCCAGGGATGCTGGGCTGTCGGCCCAGATCCCCAACAGCATGATGGAGTGAGCCCAGTCACCCTGTCTTCTCTCCAGCGGCTGAAAAGACTCCAGGGAGAAGGGCCAGTCCAGGCCTCTCCCCATCGGCGGATATGTTCTATGAGAGAGGCAGAAGTTGGCTGGGTGAGTCGTGCTCTGTTTGGAACAATTTGTTTGGGGTACTGTGTGGATCCCAGCATTAGAGGACTGGAACCACTGACTAACTTCGGAGTCAACCCGTCTGGGGTCTCCTCCTGTGTTAGTCTCCTGCCGAAAGGTCCATGCTGGCCCCCCAATACACATAGAATCTGTATGTGTATTTGGCATATTAGCAAGAGACGCTAATGTCATGACTCATGAACTCCAGCCACCTGTCTGTTGTGTTAATGAATATAGTCTGGCTTGTAAGAGTATTTCACCTATTGTTGTATGTGCTAATTAACCCTGCAATTGAATGAAGGAGTCCAGTGTTGATTAAGATAATTAGCTCATGCTAATTAGGTTAGGCTTTAGTCATCTGGCTGTATATATGTGTGACATTTCAAATAAAGAATTATTCCTGATGTACCCTACACTGGTGTTGTCTGGTGACTGGGTGAGCTAAAGGGTCTTGGATTGTGTGGTACCGGACGGAGGAAGCATTTACGGCGGACATCTTGAGTACGGGGTCCGTCACATCATTCACTTGGGCAAACCATTGCCTTACTGTCGGTGGGTTGGGACATTTCCGAATAGTAGGGGATAAAAGCCTGGCTGTGTCCAGTAAGGCTCCATTCACACTTTTAGCTTGACATTGGAATGCAACCTTGGTGCAACTTTGACACAACTTTGGATGAGTATGACTTTGATGCGACTTTGACCAAAGATAATGGACAACTGTTGCATGTAAAACATTCAGGTATGACTTTCATGCAAATTTTGAGGGTAACATTGTAGTCTATGGCCCCCAAGTTGCATGAAAGTCAGACCAAAGTAGTGCATGAAGTACTTTGAAGTCACTACAACTTTAAGTTGCACATATATGAATGGTTATCATTGGAAAACATGGGGTACAACTTGTTATCCAACTTTGATGTCCAAAGTCGGATGACAAGTCATACAAGTGTGAATGGACACTAAGTGAATCAATATAGATTTCTTGCATCTCCTTTGGGATATGGGTGTGAGGTTAAAAAATATAGCAGATGGATTACGAAACAGGGAGAAACCCTTTCGATTCTGAATCTTTGTCAGGAGAATAACAGGTATTTTATTGCAGAATTTTTAAAGAGAAAAACTATGGGAATATGTCATGTGCATTTACTGAAGAGATTTTCTAAACATGCTTTTATTTAATTTACATATCAGGGCAAAATTAAAGCAGAGGATTTTATGTAATACTAGCCAATTGCCAAAAAAAGATATGCTGTAGCATAATTCTATAATATGGATAACAGAAAGGTACCTGCATTGGGTTGACATATGGGGGGTAAGTGCAGGGCTTTGAGCTAGAGGCTTCCTGGAAATGTGCACCCCAAGAGAATTCCAGGAATAATCTGATTGGCTGCAATGGACAATCCAATATGATATATACTTCAAATATTTGCATGAAGAAAGCTTTTGAAGTGTAGGCCTGACCTGGTTCTCTCCACATTTAGTTCCAGAAAGGACCAGGCCGGGATCCATCATATCTTCTTCATCAGTGATTCTGTAAACATGGGTCCCCCTGCAGAGCACACGTCTCCCCTGTACCGTGATGGTGGTGTCTATGGCCACAGCGTTGTTTTCTATGGGTCTGGAGGAAAAGCTTAGGCACTGGATCTTCCCACACTTGAAATGCCTACAAGGAGATTATAATAGATGTACTATAATGACCCAATAGATTAACTGATAAACAGTACAAAAAAAAAAATACCTAACTCACCCAAATTCACACTTTCGATATTCACCATTTAGGTCTCGTCCACAGTTGCCATACTGGTCACCAGCTGCATTAATCTTTTCAAAACACACATCCGGGGCAATGCTTGCGCCTGTTGAGCATACACATCGCATTTGTCATGAATTTGTTCTGTTTTTGTACATTCTGTACACATCACTGCTTGTCTGTTTCTTTTCCTTCCTGTTTATCCTTGGCCCTTTTTATACCTTATGTAGCCTTCCAATGCTGCTTACTGCGATGGCCAGCTATAGATGGGAGCGAGTGGCATCTTTTTTGTATCACTGTCTTGTATATTGGTCAGGCAACGCACTGACACCTTTGCAGCCATTGAGCTACATGGTGGGTGCTCAGTGTGCTCCTGTATCTTTAAGAAGGGGTGGCTCCCCTTAAGTCCACAATCAGCAATTTTACTAGTAAATCAGGGATGAGTTAGTAGTTTTTTTATGTTGTTTTTAGTTTAGGACTTCCTGCTGTGTTACTAGGGCAGGGAGTGAGAGGAACTCTACTCAACTGATACATAGCGCCACAGCAATTTAATACTTGCTCTAGTGGTCATCTGTATGTCTTGTGATCAGACTAGCATCCCCATCACTCCATGCAAAACTCCTAATCTGAGGATCTAAGTTATATGCACACGTCCTTTCTTACTGTTATAGCTTCATATGCCAGGATTTAACTCATCCATTAAACAGTAGAAATATAGAAAAGTATAAAAAAAGTGATGTACTCTAATGTATGTATGCTGAGAAATTAGTCTGTATCTTAGGGATTTACATGTAACAAAGGGCTAGGTTTCTCTAGCTTGGCTCACCGGTTCCCCAGAGCTGCCGGCACTGTTGTTGGTGGGTCAGACACCTCCCGTTGTAGCAGAAAGCGTCTCCGTCTTGGCAGGACGTTCCATCCAGCTGGAAGGAGTTGGAAGGACACACAGGAGAATGTCCGGTACAAAACTCTGGCAGGTCACATGCTCTGGAAGTCTTCCGACACGGGAACCCAGGTGGCCTGAGCTGAGCAGGAAAGTGACACCAAGGAATTAATGTACACATGTGGTTTACATTAGATCATATTATTTTTGGACTCATCATACATACAATAGCGGATAGTTGTGTGTGTCAGCTGGACACAATTTTTCTCCTTTGCATGAATAACAAAGTAGAGATATCTTACTCTGCACTGATGACAGCAGGTCCCATGGGCACACACTGCCCCTGGCAGCAGGGTACATGTTGTAGCGTTGCAGCATGGATTGTCACATTGCTGGAGGACAGAAAGTGCAGGAAATAGAGTTAGAGAAACTGAAGAATCCAAGTGATAAAAATGTAATGATGAAAGGTCTAAAGAGGAACTATTGGATAGTTTTAGTAAAGCCTAATTCTGGCATGCCATGAATAATAGATTCAGGATGTACTCAAAAGATTAAAAAAATCACCAGGATCCAGGAAAAGGATTTATTGGCAAAAGGGAATTTGCATCTCCTCTGCTAAAGAAAAAAAAAAAAAAAAAAAAAAAAAACTACCTCCTGGTAATTGTTTGTTGCAGAACTTTGACTTTGAGGTAAACACTACAATAAAACCCAAAACATGTAGACACTAAAAATACATTATATAGTACATCCCCTTTAAACTACATGACCTTGTATGCTAGTACAAGGATTCTGCAAGCGAGGGAGAGCCAATGATTGCATTAATAAATAGATAGTGTATCATACCTCTACATCCCCACAGTCACACTGCTCCCCCTCTTCTAAGAAGCCATTCCCACAACGTGCTCCTCCATAAAGGGTCTTTGTGTCTGGGGTATTGCTGAGGCACATTCCCCCTCCAGAGCGCAGAAAGCGTTCCAACTCTCGCTTATTACACTCATTGAACACTTTGGGGAAAGGGTGTCTGCAAACACAAAACAGTCAAAGAAATTGTAATTTTCTGCATTCATAAATCCCTTTACTGTTTTTTTATTTATTTTTTTAGCCAAATTAAGAGTATCGGCTCTTACAGAACAGTACCCAATAGGTGTTAAATAACCTTTTGAGTCCCTTGAGCGGAGTATGCCTTAAAGTGGTTGTAAACCCTTACATATACCCAGTGAAGTGACCGGCCTCAGGTGATACAAATCCTCCTACGTAGGTTGTACCTGTCTACTTGTAGTCTTCTCTTCTCTACATCCATTCAAAGTCCCAAATTTATAAAGCTTGTCTAAGAGTTCACAAAACAAGGTGTGGAGAGATAAAATTACACTCTGCAGAGCTCAGTGAGGAGAGCTCTGAGAGCTGATTGGAGGGGAGGGGTGATAAGGGAGACCCCCCCCCTTCTCACAGCACACAGGAACTGAGCTGAGGCTGTTAATCAGCTGGAGGTCCCTTCCCTGTCACCATTTTTTTTAAATGTACACACTATAGAGGGATATGCTTTGATCATTTTTATGTCTGAGATTTACAACCACTTTAAAGTAAAGGTTCAGCCATTGGCTTTTAAATGTCTTGGATCAGGGCTTGACAAATTTGCTTTGAAACTAGGACCCCGCTAAAGAATACAACTGACAATTGCGCGGTCATGCAACACTGTACATAAATTACATTTATATCATTGTTTTCTCACAAATAGAGGTTTCTTTTGGTAGTATTTGATCACCTCTCGGTTTTTTAATTTTTTGCACTTTTTTTTTTTTTTTTTAGAAAACAGCATGTGAACTATGTGCATGGCACTGGGATCTGCACCAGGGACTCGATACGCTTACATGAAGATCCATACAGCAGCATTAATGGGTACATGATTAGCTGCCACAGTGTAGCTAGGTGGCACACAGCCCACAAAGTGTCCATTACACCAATTATTTAGGTAAGATATTATTAGGTTATAGCCACAGACCAAGAAGATGTCCTCAGGAAAATGGACAAAGAGACATTTGCCCATTGTCTGTGCATACTAAGTACTGTTTATCTTGTGATTTACCTGCAGAAGCAAACATACTCTTAATACCTTATTTCCCTCTACCCATCAAGAGGACTAGGTTGCATGGAGATTTGCATGGTCAGGCCAAATCACATGGTTCACCATGTACAATGTCACATGGTCCAACATACACTATATTACCAAAAATATTGGCACACCTGCCTTTACACGCAAATGAACTTTAATGGCATCCCAGTCTTAGTCTGTAGGGTTCAATATTGTGTTGGCCCAACCCTTGCAGCGATAACAGCTTCAACTCTTCTGGGAAGGCTGTCCACAAGTTTTAGAAAAGTGTGTCTATGGGAATGTTTGACCATTTTTAAGGTCAGGCACTTCTGTGGATGAGAAGGCTTGGCTCGCAGTCTCCGCTCTAATTCATACCAATACGTTTGGTAATATAGTACAGCCCTCAAATTTTCCACTTGCATTTTGCTAGTGGAAAATGGTTTCTAGCGAGCGTGGGCTGCCTCTGAGTGGGGGGGCAAGAACGCCAGTAGGCGGGGTTGAATGGGAGCTGTTCTCCCAGCGATTGCCCCCGGGGGAAGAAAGAGTGGAGGAAGAGGTGAGGATCACAGATCGGGGATTGCCCGCTGTAACAGCTTACATTTGAATTGCCGTCCGCTCAGGGTCACATACAGTCCCGCCTCCTGACCCGATGCCTGTGACAGACAGAACACATCCCATCATTGGACCGGCAGAAATTCAAATGTAAGCTGTTACAGCGGGCAATCTGTGTTCTGTGATCCAGCTGCCCACTCTATTCCTCTGCACAGGTCACGCTGCACTGATGTGCACAGGTTACGCTGCAATGATGGGCATGGGTCGTGCTGCAATGATGGGCACAGGTGAGGCTGCATTAGTGGGCACAGGTGAGGCTGCATTGATGGGCACAGGTGAGGCTGCAATGATGGGCAAGGTGAGGCTGCATTGATGGGCACGGGTATGGCTGCACTGATAATTTGTTGTTTATATTAATTTTTTTAACTTAATTCTGCATAAAACATTTAAAGGGATGTTCCAGCTGGAAATGTTTTTTTTTTAAAAGTCAGCAGCTAAAAAAAAAAAAAAGTAGCTGCTGACTTTTACTAAGGACACTTACCTGTCCAGGGCGCCCGCAATGTCGGCCGCCCGAGGCCGACCCGTCCCTTGGCTCTCGGGTCCCGGCGCTGCCATCCTCACTAAGGGAAACAGGCAGTTGAGCCTTGTGGCCTCACTGTCCGTTTCCTACTGCGCATGCGCGATTCGCATGGCGCTTTGTGAATGGGACGCGCTGTGTTAGGAAACACACAGTTCCCAGAACACAGCGCGCCCCATTCCCCAGAAGACAACACAAGGAGAAAAGAAGATCGAAGATCACCGCGGAGTAGGAAGAGGCAGATTAGGAAGACTGCCTAGCAACAGGGGTTTCTGGTAAGGTAAAAATCATTTTTTTTCAAATGTTTTATTTTTTATTCTTTTAAGAATATTAATGCTATTTTATTTTTTTTGAGCCCCAATATATATATAACAATTGCTTCTGACAAAAGTAGTAATCCTAACCAACCCTGACTGTTGCCTTAGCATCATACTGAGCTGTTGTGTTGGCAGGAAGTTGCCCTGTTTATTCCTAGCCTCAGGCTTGGTGAAAGTTGTGATAATGCTATATAACTAGCAGAAGTCACTGTACTATATAAGAAATGTTGACTCACCCAGTAGCAGCTGCCATGATGCAGCCTCCATCTTCAGGTTTGGCTGTACAACAGCCTGCAGCATCGTGATTCATGCCAAAATTGTGTCCCATTTCATGGGCCATTGTAGCTGCAACACCAATAGCATTGTCCGAATGATCCTATAAAAGAGTAAATAAAGGTTACATTGATTTGGTGATACAGTGTTTGAAAAAAAAAAAAAAAATTATCTAACAATACATATGCCACTTAATGAAACAAACAGCACATACTAATGATATTTTGTAAAAAAAAATCAAAAAAAAAAAATCAGCCATATCATATTCAGTGCCAGGGCTTGACAAATTTACTTTGGAGCCAGCTAAAAAAAGTTAGAAGCCAGCTTTCTTTTGGTGGTATTTGATCACCACTGCATTTTTTTTTTTTTTTTTTTGCAATAAATGAAAGATTAGCACTGATCACTGACCAAAAGTTTTGGAAAAAAAAACAATATTTTTTACTTTTTGCTATAAAACATATCCCATAACAAATAAGAAAAATTTTATATCTTCAGAAATTTAGGCCAAAATGTATTCTTTTGTGTTCAAAAAATTCCAATAAGTAAGTGTGCATTAATTGGTTTGTGTGAAAATTATAGTGTCTATAAATGACAGTACTGTATATACAGTATACCGGAATAAAAAAATAAAATAAAAATGTACACTAGTAACAGTGGCAAACAGCCACTTATAGCGGGGCTGTGATAGTACAGCAGGCATTCTGACACTGGCATCACTAGTGATACGAATACAGTGATCAGTGCTAATAAAAAATGCACTGTCACTGTACTGACACTGGGTAGGAAGGGGTTAACATCTGGGGCAATCAAAGGGTTAACTATGTGCCTAGGAAGTGTAATGTAACTGCACTGTGTACTGTTGTACTAAGGGACGTGTCAGTTTATGTCTCCCTGCAGAGCAATTTCACGCTGTCAGTAGAGAGATCTGTGTTGTTTACAACACAGATCTCTCCCCTGTCATTCGCTCCGGCGATCTGCGGGTACCAGCTATGAATCACTGGCCGGGAACCGGTGATTGGCATGTAAGGGATCCAGTGAGCCCGCAGCCCCTACCCAGAAATGCAGAAACGTCTGGTGCCAGCAGTGAATGGGCTGACAAAATCCTAGGCGCCAGGACGCAATTTCTAGTCACCATGGCAACCTGGCACCTGGGATTTGTTGAGCCCTGTTCAGTGTTTATAAAGTAGTCTGTCGCTTTACGAGTACATTACGGAAAGAAAAATTTGGCTACACAAATTAAGGCTGGGGAGGCAAGTACTTACAGTAGGGTAAGTTGTACTTCTACTTTTATCTAATCTGGAAGTTTTCTTGAAGCAGCCTCTAGCAAACGTGTCAGTGCACTGCAGCTGCTATTTTCATACCGATTTACAAAAATAAAATCAGATTTGCTTTCTCTTACCATATTTACACCTCCAGATTGATAGGAAGAGCACATCGCCTGAAGTGGGGCCAGCCCAATGGTTGTACCGTGAAAAGATCGCCCTCTGTAGAAACAGAAGATAAACAGTATTCCAACGTATGCAATAACATAACAAGGCCTATGCAAATAATAATAATACAAAGTAAAGCAGTGTAGAACAGAAAAATAAATATGTTGCATACTAGCTGAGTCCATATATGATAGGGTATCCTTTAAAGTAAGGCCCCTTTCACACTGGGGCGGTGAGCCGCGGTGACGGTAAAGCAGCGCTATATTTAGCGCTGCTTTACCGTCGTTTTAGCCGCGGTTTTCGGCCGCTCGCGGTGCGGTTTTACCCCCCGCGAGCGGCCGAAAAAGGGTTAAAGACCCCCCGCAGAGCGCCGCCGTAGCGGCGCTTTGCGGCGGTATCACTGCGGTGTCCCATTCTAATCAATGGGAAGGAGCGGTATAGGAGCGGTGTATTCACCGCTCCTATACCGCTCCAAAGATGCTGCTAGCATGACTTTTTTGACCGTCCTGCTAGCACACCGCTCCAGTGTGAAAGCCCGGCGGCTTTCACACTGAAGTTAAAGGGGCTGGATTTTTTCAGGCGGTGTACAGACGCTATTTTTAGCGCTGTACCGCCTGAAAAACGCCCCAGTGTGAAAGGGGCCTAAGAGACTTATTATATTTCCTAACACAGATTCATTTAATGTAATGGTCCTTTGTTAAAAAGGTCAGCTAGGGATTTAAGCACAATGAGATCAATTAAATAATCTGTTAAATAATATTCAGAGGAGTATTATTTAATGATAAGTTATTATTAAGACTACTTTCACACTGAGGCGCTGGGCGCACTGGCGGTAAAGCGGCGCTATATTTAGCGGCACTTTACCGTTGTTTTAGCGGCGCTTTTCGGCCGGAGCTGGATGGACAGAGACACAAATTTTCTGGCAGGTAAAACAGCCCCCATATATGTTTTTCATTTGTGTATTTAGTGGTTTGCTTGGAGTGTACTGTTGCCATTACAGACATTATTTTCACTAGTTGAACTTAAAATTCTGAGGATGCATTAGGACGAAGACTATAGTGTCACAGTAATGTCACAATGATCTCACGTTATAAGCTGCGCATTGTCGTGTGGCGTCTGCTGTAGGATCTTTCTTCTGTAGGACAGGAAGGCACGTAAGGTCATATATGGGTTTTCTGTAACATTGCATTTATCTCCAGCAGTCCAGATCTCCAAACCAATCAATGCAATTCGAATCTTTAGTGCTCTGTAAAACTGAACAGACAATAAATAAAAAAAAAAATTTATTTTGTATAGTGTCTGTAACGGTAGCTTCTCAAACTGCTTTACAAAGAAAATAAAAAACACAAGGAATACACAGGGTAAAACAGAGGAAAAAAAGGGAAAATTACGTGAAAGCTTGTCTAAAGAAAAAAACGTTTTTAGATTTGATTGAGTTTGGAGAAGATGACGCTGATTTTCTTTGGAAGTGAATTCCAGAGTTTTGGGGGCATAGCAGGAGAAGGCTCTGTCTCCCATCGAGTGTAGGTAAGTAGGGGACACAGAAGACCAGAATTTGAGGAGCGGGGTTATGGTTGGGTGGGGGTAAGTTGATAAAAGTTCAGAAACATAATGGGGTGCCAAGCAATGCAGAGTCTTATAGGTGAGCAAGAGGATCTAAAATGTTAGGCGAAAACCTGGTGGGTAACCAGTGCAAAGACTCAAGGATAGGGGTGATATGATCACTTGTACCAGACCTTGTCATGATTCTGGCTGCAGGATTTTGTACATATTGTAGTGGATTAATAGTGGATTTAGGTACAGCAGTGAGTAAAGCATTGCAGTAGTTGAGTTGGCAGAACACAAATGTATGGATCAGCTTTCCAGCTACAGTGTATGATAGCATAGGACAGTGATGGCGAATCTTGGCACTCCAGATGTTTTGGAACTACATTTCCCATGATGCTCATGCACTCTGCAGTGTAGTTGAGCATCATGGGAAATATAGTTCCAGAACATCTGGAGTGCCAAGGTTTGCCATCACTGGCATAGGATGTAGCCGAGCAATGTTTCTCAACTTGAAAAAAGATGTTCTGACAACATCTTGTACATGTGGATCAAAGGTTAACTGCTTGGTGCCCGCCCACTGTCAAATGACGGCAGGGAGGTGCAGCTCTTATTCTGGGCCGCCGTCATATGATGGCGGCACGGAGCGGCCGCTCCCGCGCGCCCGCAGGGGCATGCAGCGTGGCGATCATGGCTGCACCATGTTGCTAGGACATGGTGCGACCCTGATCTGTGTAAAGAGCCACGTTAGCAGCTTTTTAACCATGTGATCGGCTGTGTCCAATCACAGACGCTCACATGTAAACAAGGAAGTGCTGGTAATCGGTGCTCCTCGCCTCACACTGACAGAGTGTGAGGAGAAGAGAGACGATCAGCGGCATCTCCTCACAGGGGACAGCTAGGGAAGTAATCAGGGCACTGATCATCATGCCAGTGATCAGAGCCCACACTGCCCACAAGTGCCACAAATCAGTGCCCATTAGCCATCCAAGTCAGTGCTGGCAATTAGTGCCGCCTATCAGTGCTGCCCATCACTGCTGTCCCCCATCAGTACAACCTATCAGTGCCCATCTGTACCGCCTATCCATGACCACCAGTGCTGCCTATCAGTGCCCGCCACTGCTGCCTATCAGTGCCCGCCACTGCTGCCTATCAGGGCCCATTAGTCCCACCTAACAGTGCCCATCAGTGCCACCTAACAGTCCCCATCAGTGTCGCCTATCGGTGCTCATCAGTGCCACATATCAGTGCCACCTATCAGTGCCCATAAGTGAGGCATATTGGTGCCTCCTCATTAGTGCCCAAAAGTGGCGCCTTATCAGTGCCCATAAGTGCCACCTCATCAATGCCCACCAGTTCAGCCTATCAGTGCCGCCTCATAAAAAAAGTATAAAAAACGTTTTTTGGTCTTTTTTTTTTTTGTAAAAAATAAAAAACCCAGCAGTGATTAAATACCACCCAAAGAAAGCTCTATTTGTGTGAATAAAATGATAAAAAACCTTTTTGGGTACAGTGTAGCATGACCACGCAATTGTCATTCAAAGTGCGACAGCGCTGAAAGAAGAAAAATGGCTTGGGCAGGAAGGGGGTGTTCGTGCCCGGTAGGCAAGTGGTTAAACTAGCATCAAGATCACCCCTAGATTTTTCAGTTTAGACTGAAGCTCAAGTACAGTGCCATTTATAGATAGGCTACCCATACTGGCCTATCTATAGGGGTGCCAATAAGCATGACCTCGGTCTTGTCAAAGTTTAATTGAAGACAATATGTATCACAAAATACCAAATACATATCACAAATACAGTTAGAAGCAGCCAAAGTAGAATGCAGATAAGTGTGGATGTATATCTGTGTGTTATCAGCATATAAGTGATAATTGAGTCCATGTGATCTAAACAGTTGGCCAAGTGGAAACATGTAAATGCTAAAAAGTAAGGGAACTAACACTATCCCATATAAGCCTTTTAACTTTATTTTTTTTTGGAAAAATGTTTATTATTTAAATTTAATAATAATAGTATACAATACAACATTTAAGGACTGTCCCACACAATAGGGTGAGACATCCCAAAAAATAAACAAACAAGTAGTACACAAAAAGAAGAACTGCTTACATTAGGACAGGGGTAGGCAACCTTAGAGAGCTGGAGATCTACTTGAACAATACTGATGAAGTCAAAGATCACCAGGCGCAGTGTCCTGTTATGGTCGGTTCACACCAGAACGCGATGCCAGAAAGGCATGTTCCATGTGTGTTTTCTGCACTGTGTTCAAAATGCATTGCCTTTGTGATCTACTGTGGGTGATGATGCATTGTTAACCCCAAATGTAGATTGCAAACGCAGTGGACAGAAAAAAAAGTATTACAAGAGAGTGAAGGGTTTGCGTTACGCTCAGAATGCAGGGCTCAGGAGTGCATTACGCTCAGAATGCAGGGCTCAGGAGTGCGTTATGCTCAGATTGCAGGGATTGGGGGGGAGAAGGGGTGATGTGAAGGGTGGTAGAGGACTCTGCTATGGGGTTGGGCACGGCTATGGTGGTGGCCCTGCCCATAGCAGTGTCCACTGCCCCTTCACATCACACACGCGAGCGGGAGTCGGATCCGTGTGTTTGTTTGTTTGTTATATATATATATATATATATATATACACATACACACACACACACACACACACACACACACACACACACACACATACATATACATATACATATATATATATATATATATATATATATATATATATATATATATACATACATGCATACATACATATACACACATACATACATACATACATACATACATACATACATACATACATACACACACACACACACACACACACACACACACACACACACAGACACACAGACAGTACAGTGAGTATACCCCTCACATTTTTGTAACTATTTTATTATATCTTTTCATGTGACAACACTGAAGAAATGACACTTTGCTACAATGTAAAGTAGTGAGTGTACAGCTTGTATAACAGTGTAAATTTGCTGTCCCCTCAAAATAACTCAACACAGCCATTAATGTCTAAACTGCTGGCAACAAAAGTGATTACACCCCTATGTCCAAATTGGGCCCAGTTAGCCATTTCAGCCATTTCCCCTCCCCAGTGTCATGTTATTTGTTAGTGTTACAATGTCTCAGGTGTGAATGGGGAGCAGGCGTGTTAAATTTGGTGTTATCGCTCTCACTCTCTCATACTGGTCACTGGACATTCAACATGCCACCTCATGGCAAAGAACTCTCTGAGGATCTGAAAAAAAGAATCGTTGCTCTACATAAAGATGGCCTAGGCTATAAGAAGATTGCCAAGACCCTGAAACTGAGCTGTGGAATGGTAGCCAAGACCATACAGCGTTTTAACAGGACAGGTTCCACTCAGAACAGGCCTCGCTATTGGTCGACCAAAGAAGTTGCATGCACATGCTCAGCGTCATATTCAGAGGTTGTCTTTGGCAAATAGACATATGAGTGCTGTCAGCATTGCTGCAGAGGATGAAGGGGTGGGGATCAGCCTGTCAGTGCTCAGACCATACACCGCACACTGCATCAAATTGGTCTGCATGGCTGTCTTCCCAGAAGTAAGCCTCTTCTAAAGATGATGCACAAAAAAACAGTTTGCTGAAGACAAGCAGACTAAGGACATGGATTACTGGAACCATGTCCTGTGGTCTGATAATACCAAGATAAACTTTTCTGGCTCAGATGGTGTCAAGCATGTGTGGCAGCAACCAGGTGAGGAGTACAAAGACAAGTGTGTCTTGCCTATAGCCAAGCATGGTGGTGGGAGTGTCATTGTCTGCATGAGTGCTGCCGGCACTGGGGAGCTACAGTACATTGAGGGAACCATTAATGCCAACATGTACTGTGACATACTGAAGCAGAGCATGATCCCCTCCCTTGGGAGACTGGGCCGCAGGGCAGTATTCCAACATGATAACGACCCCAAACACACCTCCAAGACGACCAATGCCTTGCTAAAGAAGCTGCGGGCAAAGGTGATGGACTGGCCAAGCATGTCTCCAGACATAAACTCTATATTGAGCATCTGTGGGGCATCCTCAAAACGGAAGGTGGAGGAGCGCAAGGTCTCCAACATCCACCAGCTCCGTGATGTTGACATGGAGGAGTGGAAGAGGACTCCAGTGAAACTCTAGTGATCTCCATGCCCAAGAGGGTTAAGGCAGTGCTGGAAAATAATGGTGGCCACACCAAATATTGACACTTTGAGCCCAATTTGGACATTTTGACTTAGGGGTGTACTCACTTTTGGTGCCAGACGTTTAGACATTAATGGCTGTGTGTTGAGTTATTTTATTAATACTTTTTCAAGACACTGTACCTTATCTGGCATTTGAAGTCTCTGTACCCAAAGCTACCAGTCCCACACTGAAATGTGGCAATGGCAGTCCATTGGCACTGAAAGCTTCTGATCCGTTCCACAGCCACCAGGTGTCAGAGGTACCCACACCCCCACGCACCATCAAAACAGGGTGATGGTTCCAAACTTTCTTTGGCCCAACTATTTTTTTTGTTATGCCCGCCAGAGAACATATGTCAAGCAACCCATTCTGACGCTCCTATGTATGAGGCCTTACTTAGTAAGTACTAGTACTGCGTTTTAACAACCAGGTTAGAAAGCATGGTGTTTCTTAGAACTCATACCTTATCTATATAATTGGTAACTTCCAGCATCTTCCTCTGGGTCTGCTCCAAGTCTGAGTCATGTTTCTGAAACTAAGAAAATGAGAATAAATCAATAAATGAGCTCCACTTCAAATATATAGCTGTCAGCTCCGGGAAACATGCAACATGCTATTGATCTCACTAAATGACCTAGAAACCAATATACCCCTGGCTTCCTTCCCAGGATCACTGACACCCATGTGCACATATTTACACACCGTCTGCTTCATTTCTGCATTATGTTAATTTACTTAGAACGTTTGTAAGCTTCTTGTTGGTCTGAGGCCAGAATGGAGAACTGACACTTTGGAGTACTTTTAACAAAGAGCAGATTAGTTTAGCCCTCACATTTACTAATCATTCTTAAGGCTCAGACTATTTACTACATTAATGGCCAATATCTCTCGGGATTTCAGTCAAGACTTGTTCTGTCTTAAACTGACCACACATGTTACATGTTTGTTTGTACAAGCTCCTTTCGATTTACAGATTATGCAATGCAGTGTGAGATGCTTCCAGGGCTGTGGTCAGCGAGGAGACAAAATCCATATTTGGTGGTCCTGTCCCCGCCTCATGAGATTTTCGTTGAGGATCTTCAGACTCCTGTTCACTCTCTTCCACGCCAAACTAGAATTACTCCTTTGACCGACCCCGGGCCTCTTCTCCTACCAGCAGAAATTCCCCACTTACCTATTTATTGCAGCCGAGAGCGCAATAGCTAAGGCCTGGAAAAAGCCGGCTTTTTCGTTTGCAGAGCTGAAGAGCATCCTGACAACCCTTTTGATCAATGAAAAGATGACCAGTATCCTCCATGACACTCAAGCCATGTTTCTTAAGGTGTGGGCCCCGTGGTAGTCTTACACTCTTCCAACCTTGCATCCGACCAGTCTAGGCCTCTCTAATTAACATTCTTCACCTCCCAGCCTGGGGGAATTTTCCTTCCTTTCCTCACTTTACTTCCCATTTCTTCTCTTTCTATCCTTCCTCTTGTCACTCTGGCTCTGCCACCCCTCCTTTTTTATCTCATTGTAGAATAAAAGTCCATACTCTATGGCACATATTTTCTGTGTTTTTTCGTGAAATTCTACATTTAAAAATTCCCACTCAGGGAACACTATTGTTCATATTCCCTGAGTGGGAATTTTTACAACTGTTCTCTATTTTATAGTTCATTAAAAAATCATACCAGAAAGATCATGCAGCAAGAAGGAGCATGTGCCTCACTGCCCTTTCTCTCATGTGACAATGCTGGTGATTAGCCCAGCCCAGGAATACAGTCCTCAGCCTTGTGTAAGCTCCAACTACAATGACTTGGAGCTTACATCGGCTTTTAAAGTATGACTAAACAGAATAGTGGGGAAGTCAAGACAAGGTGAATATGTGCTGCTCTGTTGCAACACATTACAGCAAAACTTGTTGCTTTACCCCTTATGAGTGCAATATGACTTTATAAATGTAAATTTAGAAGTCCAAATGAGAACATCAACCTTGCAGAAGGGATCGACCGATATCGTTTTCTAGGTGCCGATACGATACCGATATTTCAGCCACCTCTCCTGACGATATTATTTGCCAATATTTTGAACATTTAAAAAAGGATTTTTTACACTGTCCTTTTAAATTTTTGGGGTTTTCTATCCCTGTTATTGCTGTCACAAGGAATGTAAACATCCCTTGTGACAGTAATAGGCATTGACAGGTAATCTTTATGGAGAGATTGGGGGTCTATAAGACCCCAAACCCTTCCTCTACACTTGAAAGTATTCACAACATCAAGATCGGCGTTTAATACTTTATTTTTTTAAAACTGACACCTTTAAGATGCTAGTAATCCGGGAAGTGATGTCATGACATTGCTTCCTGGTTACTAGATCCGAGACCCGAACAAAGCATCGGCTTTCTTTGGGTCTTCGGCCAGCCGGCGGACATGCCGGCTGGTTGCTCGGGCCTCCCGGTGGGACAGGAGAGCTGAGTGTATGGCGGCATCCCCTACCGCTGCTTGTAATAACAGCTAAGCAGCTGCTGAGCCGCATCGGTTATTACAATAAAGCAAACCCCTTGAAGCAATATCAGTAATTTCGTTGAGTTTTTTGACCGATACTTCTGAAAAAGTGAATAATCGGACGATCCCTACTTTGCAGCTGAGAACAGTAGAAATGTGTGACTGTGTATTTTCCTGGTTCTCAGACTTGCTGCCAATCGGGAAAAAATTGTGCTAAACAGTGGCCTCGCTAGCACTGTGCACCCAGAGCATGTTCTCTATTTCTCCTGTTGGGTGCCCAGGGTCCCCAACACCACTATTGTCTGCCACTGCAGCAGCCAAAATCTATCCCAGCAGGCTGCCTGTCACAACAATAGACTTCACAGCTAAGGAAGCTGAGCCTGGGCTCCTCCATGGGGAGGGGGAACCTGGGAGGAAAAACACCCCTCCACCATCTGCAGCACTGTATGTTCGGGGGGGGGGGGGTAATTGTACTGCAGGACATAGTGACCTGGGGAGAAGGGTAACAATGAGCACTGCTGCAAGAAAGATGATTTGTGCTTGGACTGGCAATTTGGGAGGATTTTGGAGATGATGTGCGTGGCACAGGGGAGGAGAGATAATTTGTGCTGGGAGGGGGGATTTGAGGAGGATGAAGATTTTGATGGGAGGGAGGTTTTGGGGAAAATGGGGAGACAACGATTTGTGCTGGAAGGGGGGAATTTGGGAGGAGAGAATTTGCAAGAGAATTTATAAAATGTTATTTATTAGAAAAAATCTTAAAAACAACATGTAAACAAACATGGTGATAATCCATACAAAACATCAATACATAGATGCATAATATATTATTTACAGATTTGATTACATGATTATACAAATTTACTCCATTAGCCTGACATGTTTCAGGAGAACTTCCTTTCTTCAGAGGCGTAGTTTTAGGAGAAAAGGTATAAATATAATCAATGTTTACTTCATATAGAGAATTTGTGTATGAATATTTATACAACTATTTTCCTTTTGTGTCTAAAAAGTATTGTGTTGCTGCCAAACCACCACAAGGTGGTGGGTCCCCGTCCAGACGTAGGCCAGCCCTCACCAAGGTGCCAGGAAAGACGACCAAAACCACACAAGCATAGATGAAACTTGGTTCAACAAAAACGGGTAGTTGCATGTGTGTTTGTTCATCAGGCAAAGAGTTAATCCAGCTCTGAGCAATCCTCATATCTTTTTTCAGTGAAATAAAACAGACAAACTGTGAAAACCTTGTCTGTTCTTCCCCCTTGCTGTGATTGACAGGTTATTTACATATCTTGTGCACTAGCCTAAGACATGCATTATTTTTTAATTCCCACCCCCACTCCTTTCTTCAGCAGCTCTGCAAGGATTGGTTGTTCCACACCTCAGCATGATTTGGCATGCTGAAGTCATGTGGGGACTTTTCTGGGTTTTGACTGGATGTTAGTGATCATAGCAGCAGTTCAGTGTAAGAAATACACAGGAGAAAATGCATGTTGATAAGGGGTGTAGAGGTGGGCGGGGAGTCTACTGACATCACGACTCCACCCACTGAGCCCTGAAAAACAGAGCCACCCACAAAATCTGCAGTTTTTCGGGTCTCATGGCAGACAGAGGGGAGACATTTGACAGATAAGTATACATGCAGGAGGCATGTATAGCCTTCTAGATAACCAACATTGCAGTAGTTTAGAAAGGATGAGTGGGTTTACATCCACTTTAACTCTTCTGTTGGCAGACCAAGTTTAACAAACAGTGAGATTAGCAAAGCATGAACAACATAAAGGCCTTACCTCAGCATAGTCAGCCACTAGGTAGAGCTCAACACATCTTTCCCCCTCGGTTTCTTCTCTCTTCACCTGGAAGAAGTGGTCTGAGTCAACTGTAGCAATAGCAAGAGTGAAGAACAAAATTGTACGGGGTACGCCTTTTACTTTAAATTTTGTTCAGTGTTTGTTTCTTTTTTTTTTTTATACTAAACTTCAGAATTAAATAAAGAACATGACAGGTCTTTATTATTTGCTTATCCATATGGACCTTATTGCTGTGTTTGCTTTTCTTTTTCTGTACACTTTCTGTACAGTTTTAAACTATATGTTCTATTCTTCTTGCCTAAGTTTACAATATTGCCAGCAGAATGCAAATACAAAGCAGGGTCCTTCTTCCTTTGATGTCTATATCAATTTCAGCAATTCTTTTCTCGCTCTGTGTATTAACCGGCTAAGTACAATCAATAAAGACAGAGAGTAGACTAAGTAATACTCCACCTACTTCTTAAAGAAATGATTACCGTAATACAGGTTCAAAAGTAAGCAAAGAGGGTTGGAAACTATAATAAACCCTTTTTTGATTGAGTCTTTATTTCTGTGTTTCAATGGACAGTAAAGACACACACCTGCACATATCCAAAAGAGGATGATCCCACAGTCAGGTTATGTAATAAATTATGTGAAATTGACAGACTTTAAAGTATACCTCTACTGACCACCAATGTAAAGAGTCACTTATTCGTTGATCACTAATGTTTGACTAACTACTCTGCACATAACGAAGACATACTCCTGACTGAACTCGAAGTGGTGCTGTGCAATACATACTCCTGATTCCTGTATGCTGTTCCGTACATTATATAGTCATGACTGCTTTTATTTGCAGGCTGTGCTATACCTTACATACTCCTGACGGCTACACCAATATCAATAAGGTAAGATTATGTTTGTATGTACTGAGAAAATCTGGAGTCCACATATTACTGCAGGCACCCAGAAGTGACTGCATGTGTTTGCAGTTGGGTTCTTAATTGTCCTGGGGGTTTCCAAGCCCAAGCTTTGGTGACTGGTCCTGCACCCTCCAGATTTCCATATCTCTCTGTATAATGGGTGGCCAAACTGACACACAAAGCCTAGGAAGAAGTAGGGATGAGTGCAAACTTTCTAGCTGGAGTCGATGTTTGCATAGTAGAGTGCCATAAGTTTTGAGGTGCTACAGCATAACCGAAGTTATATGTGGTCATCTCAAGATGCTTGCAATAACATGCCAAAGCCTCTTCATAAACTGCTGTAGTGGAAAATGTGTCAGAAGTAGAATGAGCATGGTTTGTGCCAGATCATGGGCTATTCCTCCCTCTTATCAGTATTTAAAAAAAAAAACAGCATTCCTGTTATATTATAGACAACAAATGTAGACTTATCAGTTATTACCAATAAAACTTGCCAACCCGCTAAGTAATGACTGGAGATTTGGAGAATTTTAAGGCAGGGGCTGGGCCTAGGCAAACTGAGGACAGATGCTTAATGGCCTATAAAAAAGTAAAACTTAAATCATAACCCATAGGTCACACACTAGAGTGGGTAAGACAAGTGTGTAATCAGCATCTGTAATTCTATAGATACAGGCCATCCAAGACAACAACTAAAGACCCATTGACCTGGCGCAATAAAGTCTGGAAATTATCAGTAAAGTTACTGCAGAGTATCTCCCTTAACAGTTGCCAATATATGTAGTCCAAAATGGTGCCATTTAGGGTAATATGGTGACATACACCTTGGGAAGGCCAAGAAACCCATTTTAAGACCCAATTATTGTCTTTTTGGCAGGAAAACCATATTCATAAACTGGATATCTACTGAGCTGAACACAGTTTTGCCTCCATATAGAGGAACCTATAATGCCAGAGGCTGTCCTAGTAAATTCGATACATTTGGGGAGTGGATTTCTTGTCCTAAGTCTTGTGAACACCACCTTTCTACTTTACCTCTTCAATTGTAATGACAAGATTCGGCTTTAAAATGCTTTTTGTTTGCCTACTTAGACCTAAAGCACACACAACACTTACAAAATGACAGGTATGATAACTTTCATTTATTGTCAATCTTTTTAGCAATTATCCCTCAAGCATGTGGTTTGTAGTAACCTTACCTCACCAGTTTATAGTATGGAAACTGCATTTGTGAGGTACTAATAAAATGTTTATGGAATAAAACAGCAACTTGCAATGTGACTTAATAATATGTCAGTTCCCCTTAAAGCAATACACAATAACCAGAAAATTGTAAGCACCAGTTACTGTCAAAGCCATGCATTGAGCCTGCCAATGCCCATGCATGTCCTGCAAGGAGCATTCTCGTGTGCCCTTTACATGCAGCAGTGCAGTGGTTGGCACCTTCACAGGACATTGCAATCCTGCACTCTAAAACCTCCTGGTACGATTGTTGGCCAACCAAGCGTCTGATTTTTGTTAAAAGGGCGTGGGCCAGGATCTTGTCTTGCATACTAAGGTACACAATTGTCGTGCCACAAATGCGAACGTAGTGACGTACTACCAGGAATTTCAGCTCTTGAGCGCCACCCTTTGGGCCCCTTCTGCTAATTTCATGTTTGGTGAGCATTGATTCCGAGCATGCGTGTTTGTACTTTCGACTTTTGTGTAACGGGATTTGTGTACTGACCATACGAAAATCTGACATCAAACGTTGTCCGCCAAAAATGTACTAGTCTGTTATCCAACATTTGTTGGCCGAAAGGTAGACAACAATTGTCAAAAGGAGCATACTAACGTTAAGATTTTAGGACAACAGTCTGTCAACAGACAATCCCCTGCCAACAATCGTACGGTGTGTATAAGGCTTAAGGGTCCTCTTGATTCATGGTTTTAACCACAAAGAGGTGAAAGAGCTGTTTAAGTGCCCATATGTGAAAACCAGCAATGAAAAGGCATTTTTTTTTATTTATACAACACCAGCTCATTTTTCAGAACTCTAAAAAGAACCCTGAACCACTCACACCAATTCCCCCATTCTAATGCAACCATTCTCAACCAGAGTTCCTTCAGAGGTTGCTAGGGGACCTAAGCTGTGGCTGATCGATGGTGCCTGCATACTTTTATTGCCAATGCCACATGACAGAGTCAGCTCATGACATTGATGATCTTTTCAGCTATCTGTGACATTCTTCCCACTGACTTCCAAATGTGAGGGGCATTTTTCCACTGCCCTCCAATGAATTGGTTTGGCAAGGGTTCCCAAAGACCTAAAAATGAGTTTAAAGCTAAAGATAATCTTGTCTAAATACAAATGTCATGTATATTCTTACTTGAATCTGGGAGTGTTTTGTGTCCTTCCAGACCTTTGCAGCAATCCAATGTAAGTAGTGGGTGGGGTCTGCTTAGCCCCTCCCACAGCTGTGCTCTCTGCACAGGCTACGTTACTACTACTTTTACAAGTAGATATCTGGGTTTTAAACTCGAGTTGGAGGCCAAAGGGTGCATATTGGGATACAGAGAGGAAAGGGAAGAGAGTAAAAGTAAATCCATAGCAGTTACGAGGTGCTTGTTCCAGGCCAGAAAATTGATCGCAAGTAAATGGCAAGCAAAGGAAGCACCTACGGTGGATAATTGGGTTGGGATAATGAATGAAAACCCGTGTAGAGAAAAGGCGGTACACATAAAGAGAGGGAATATCAAGGAATTTAACAAAATGTGGAGCCCGTGGATGATCAAATTGAACCCACTGGGGGCAGAGGATTGAGAAGAGGAAAGGGAATAGTGGAAGGTTTTATATAAAGAAGAGGGTATACACACATGAGGTTGCATATACAAAAGGGGAGGGGTTGAGACAACAGCAAACCAAGATACCATGATTAAGGAGAACGCTCAACCCTCCCGGAGGGCAAATGTATATCCAGGTATTACGGTATGCCACTGATAAAGGTAGAGGAAATGGGTAGTGATTGTACAATGCTAAAGTTTGTTATGAATTGAAGTATGTATTTCAAACTGTTTATATTTTTTGTATTTGGAAAAATTTAATAAAGAATAAATTAAAAAAAAAAAAAGATATCTGGGTTTGTAAAGGCATTTAGTGCACACAAAGTGGATTTATATCCCTTGTGATTATTGGAGGTATATTTGAATGAAAGTTTTGTGTCCGGAGTCCAGTTCTTTGGTTTGTCTGGGGTAAAGGGTTAAGGAAGTCTGATCTAGTGTCTCCAGTGCAGTTTTACACACATTAGGGTCAATTTGTATGCAGGGAGTCCATGCAGACTCTTTACAGGATGCATATAAGAGGGTAGTCACTTAGCTAGCCCCTATAGGTAGTCTGTTGATAGCCATCCAGCATTATAAGGGTTCCGCACACAGACTCACATAACTCAAATCAGTAACAATGTAAATAATGAGCAATATTCAATATTATCAGCTTGCCTTCAGAGAACTTCCATTCCATTGGGGGCATGTTTAATGAAAGACATGCATAGCATACAACAGACAGATGTTATATATCCAAGTTACACAGCTTCAGAGACCACTTGGACACTTTGAGTGCAGAAGACTCCAAACATCTGTAAAGTTACACCATATGGTGATTAATCAGGGGGATGTGCTGTGTTTGAAAGTATTTAGCACTGTTTAACAGACATGGAACTGGAACATAAGCCCAGTCGAGCAGGATAACATGAGATATCATACATGTGCTCCCTTTGATGATCAGTCTGGAGTAAAAAGAATGTGTATACCAAGAGCTACTCCTCCTATGATTAAATATCATGCAATACAAAAAAAAAAAAAATAGACCCCACAGCTCACTTCAAAGGATAGAGAACCAAAATATTTATTACACACATATATATATATAGTGAAAAAAAAGTAAAGGTGTTGGCGCTACAAAACATCACATAAATAATGATGATTCAACATAATACATGTGCATGATAAACCATGTGCTTAATCAATTGCAAACTAAAAAGTCCAATGTGAGAATTCCAACACCATATAGAACCTATATAACATAAATCTTTTAGTGTGATACATCTTCAAATAAATGCTTCACCACGAGTGCTCATGAGGTAGATGGCAACTCACCAGAGGTGTGTGACCACTTTTTAAGGTAGGCCAAAAAACGCTTTATTTGGATAGACCAGATGGATCCTGGGTTTACACCTCTCCACTTTGAGACTCCCTCCGGCATAGGCTGGGGATGTGGGAACAAACTCCACAAGGGACACAATGAAGAGCTTTATGGTGTAATATGTTTTATTTAACCTCTTGCCGACCAGCCGCCGTCATTATACTGCGCAAGTCGGCTCTCCTGCGCAAACCGCTGTAGGTGTACGTCGGTCTGCCGGCGACCCTCGATCGCGGTGTACAGAGGCAGAACGGGGAAATACCTATGTAAACAAGGCAATTCAAGGCAATTTTCAAAATTGTCAGGCTTTTTTTGTTTATAGCGCAAAAAAATAAAGACTGCAGAGGTGATCAAATACCACCAAAAGAAAGCTCCATTTGTGGGAAAAAAAGGACATTGATTTTGTTTGGGTACAATATCAAACAGCTGCACAATTTTCAGTTAAAGCGGAAGTAAACCCTCCTATCATTTTCAGCCAAGGAAGCTGCCATCTTTGCCTCTGTTTAATCTTCAACTGCCACAGTGCTGCACATGTGATCCGTTATGACACCAGCCATTGGATGGTTTGACTGTTTGGTTGAGAGCACAGCCAATGTGCAGTTAGCATTCACGGCATGCCTTTTTTTTTTAGACTGTTAAATCGATGGGTTTACTTCCGCTTTAAAGCGATGCAGTGCCGTATCGCAAAAAAAGGGCCTGATCATTAAGGGGGCAAATCCTTTCAGTCTTTCAGTGATTAAAATAGTTTAAAAATAGTAGGTTGCACTCACATGTGACTGTTTCAGTCCCAGCACTAAGGTGTCTACAGCATGTGCGGATGGGTGTACCAGGCTCGTCGGTATACAGGCTTGGCACTGTACATACACATCAGTTCTAACCTTCAAGGATTTAACAGTTTTAGGTTCCTATCTCACTTCCATATACTAGGGCTAATTTAGACAGGAGCCAATTAACCAACCAGCATGTCTTTGAACTGCAGGAGGAAAGCCACACACGCACACTCCATGGAGGTAGTGTCTTAGTTGGGATTCAAACTAAGGATCTGGTGCTGCAAGACAAAAATGCTAACCACTAAGCCACTGTGCTGCCATACTGAATTATGGATCAATAAAAAAGACCCTTTGAAACCATTTTGACTGCCATGAAAGTGGGTATGTCTTTGCAATAGTCAGATTGACAGCTGGAGTTCCGTAATACCACATATACAGTATAATTTAAGGAAAATGTCTGCTGTTAAAACTATGAAAGAGAGTTGCATTCAAGCAAGACTATCTAGGAAGCACTAATGCTGTGTGCACACAACTGGACTTCCCGGCAGACTAGGTCCACCGTTTTTTCCGACGGACTTAAAGCGGTTCTGCACTGTCTTTATGTTTTTTTTTTTTTTTACTGCAATGCAATGGCTTATGCAATGCAGTTTAGGTACTCACGTGTCCTTGGATGTAAACCGGCAGCAGCTTCTTTCAAATAGATTTATTATTTCTAGAAATTTTTTAATGCTGGGGGCCATCTTGTCTGTGGGCATTTGAACCCACACAGGCACTCCAGATGGCCCAGCATGCACCGCCGTTACTGCGCCGATCTCGCGCGTGCGCAGTAACGGCGAAGTGCAGCTCACGTTCTCCGAAATCTCGCGAGATGTCGGCACATCTGCCGACATCTCGCGAGATTTCGGAAGATGTGGCCGACATCTCGCGAGATTTCGGAAGATGTGGCCGACATGTGGCCGATTTCGGAAGATGCCCGCACAGACTCCTGGGATCAATGACACCAGATCCCAGGAGACAGTGCGGCGTGACGAGGATCCCCGCACAGACCCCGCCCACCGCCGCAGAGACAGAGGACAGGAAGTCGGCGATTATCAAGGTAAGTGAAAAAAAAAAAAAACACATTTCATTTAGTACTCTTTGCCTGATTTGGAGGGCAAAGAGATTTACTAAATGAAATGTGTGCAGAACCGCTTTAAGGGGGACTACCGATGGACTTTCCAAACGAACGGACTTGGACACACACAATCACGCCAAAGTGCGATGGATTAGAACGTGATGACGTACGACCGGACTAGAATAAGGAAGTTCATAGCCAGTAGCCAATAGCTGCCCTAGTATCGGTTTTCGTCTGTCGGACTAGCATACAGACGAACGGATTTCTGTAAAGGAACTGGTTCCGGTGGAAAAATTTGAAACATGTTCTATTTCTAAAGTCTGTGTGATTTTCTTCGACAGCAAAGGTCCGATGAAGCCCACACACGATCGAATTGTCCGTCGGATTCGTTCAGTCGGACCTTTGCTGTCGAAAAAAGTCCAGTCGTGTGTACACGACATAACTGTGTCAACTACTTTTACCTAAATTAGAGAAATATATAACCCCCAGCATACATATATAGCAGACTTCATGAAAGACTTTGATGGCTATAGGCTCTAGTTAGATGATTTTTGGAAGTGCAATCTCCCTCTCACGTTCAAGTGAAACGACAAGTACCCGCAAAATTAGAGATTCAGTTTCACGGTCATTGAGAAAATGTGGAAACTAACAACTGTAGGGATTTAGCTAGAAGAACATGGCTTAGTCACATGCTTAAATAGTAAGTTTACATTAAAGCCCAACTCCAGCCAAAATGTTTTGTTAAATTTTGTCTCCATTTTGAACTTCATGAAAATGTTTTGCCACTGCATGGGTTAATTGGGTCCAGGGGCACAGGGGCCTCCGGAAAACCACGCCCCCCCACATCCAGCGGTAGACTGTTCCTGCCATCCTGATGTCCAGAGCCAGTCTATGAGTGTGATGACATCAGGGACAGTCCATTCACAAGACCACTAGCCAGTTGGTGGGGGCAGGAGAGACAGGGTCTGTTCTTGCGCTCTGGGAAAATAAAAGTTTTGCCTGGGGTTCTTCTTTAAAGCTGTTGTGTCTCTGTCAGTGATAGACCCCCATTCACTTCCTCTCTTGGTAACGGCGGACAGAAGGTTAAGGTTAATCAAAATCCTCACCAGGAGCACATGTGGCAGAGCTTTCAATACTTTCCATTCTCTACCCAGAAGAATAGTAAAACAAGGTTTAGCTGGTTTTAAGATCCTTCCATGGACTGTTAAATGCTCTCAGTCAGACACAGCAGACCTTAATTCACCAACGGACATTGTCAGCACTCTGACAAAGAAATGTGTCAATAGTGAAGTGCACTGACGAGACCACTGACATTTTGTAGCGCAGTGGTCCCCTAGCTCTATATCCCCTGTTGGTCTCATGACAACATACACTGTAGTCAACTATTACGATTGTCTATAAAGCCTGCATAGCACTCACCCTGTGATGAGGTTGGTTGAAGCTGGAGAAATTCTGCTTCTCACTGTTCGAGTGTCCACATTTCCCTCCTGGAAGGGACAGATGTTCTGCTCTGTAAATGAGATGTCTATGGCTGTCTCCTGGTAGCGGCTCCACTACAAAACTTAGATTATTGCTTACAGTTATTAGTCCCCTGTTGAGAGAAAAATCCTGTTGCATCAATGCCATTTAAAATTGGAAACACAGTACATTGTTTCTACTGTCTAGTTACACCATATTTTGGGGTTTACATGATGTTTATATAATGGAATGCTTGTTTTCTCAGATGCACGTGCAGGCCCCATTGGCTCCATTTCCTGCAACTCCCTAGGTTTCTGGAGATGCTTGGGGAAATATGTTTCTCAGCTTCCCTCCCTCAGCAGATCAGAGATACCATACCTGATGGGGCAAAGGTAGCTGGGCAAGTAATGTACAGCCAGGTGAGTGGCCCTTTACTGTCAAAACTGTCTAATAGCAGCCTAATAGCACACAACTTCTCCCAGGACCCAGCAACTGGGCAAGCACCTTTCTGATTGCTACCCAGCTGCTCCAGTTCCAGCTGGGTGGCTCCTCTTTGTACCTGGGTCCTAGAACTCTCCAGCTATTTGCCTGTGTTACCAGAGCTACCCTGGACTTAATTGTGGGAGACATATAAGGATAACTGCAAGCAGCTGTTTTTGTTCTGAACTGTTTTTTTGAAGTAGTGATTCTCAGCTAGACTCTGAGTTGCTAAAGAGGCTTAAAGACTATGCCACAAAATCCCTGATTGAGTCACAGAGACATTGCTGTGAAGAGCTTTCATGATCTGTAATGACTACCAGGAAGGCAACTTTAAAAGTAAGGTCTTCCAACAGAATATCTCCAATAGGTTTAAAGGAAGGTCTTTGAAGTACAGAGAGCGCCAGGATTGGATTCCAAGGTGACACTGGAGGTTGAAATTAAGAATTTATATGAGCAACTCCCTGAAGCGAGTCTTGATTTGAGATTGCAAGGTAGAAAAGGCCAAAATATGAGTGACTTGGCTTCCTGTTCTTGCACCAAGTAAAGTAAGCCTTCCATGTGCAATGGTAAATCTTACTGCAGTTGGATTGTATTGCGCTGAGTAAGGTTAAAATAACAGAGTAAGAAATATCCCTATCCTTTAGGATTTGGGTTTCAACAGCCATGCTGTTAAAGCCAACAACTGAGAAGCAGGATAGAATAGGGGGGGTTTAGGCCAGTAGGTCTGTTCTGTTTGGAAGAGGCCATGGCTTATCCACCAGACTTCTGAGTATGTCTGTGTACCATGTTCTTCTGGGCCAATTTGGTGTGATGAGAATCACTGGAACCCTTTCCGCCTCTATCTTGTGTATCAGTCGAGGGAGGGTCTTCATTAGAGGGAAGGCATAAACCTGGTTGAATTGAGCTCAAGAAGTCACCAAAGCTTCTGTTGCAGAGGCTTTATTGTCCCTGGTCTTGGCTAGAAATTTGTTTGGCTTGCTGTTGAACCTGGAGGCCAAGATGTCCACATCTGCTTTTCCCCACCTTTAACTATTTGCCAACCGCCTTCTGCATATATACTGCGGTAAGGCAGCTCGGCTGTGCAAACCGACATATCTGTACTTCGGTCCGTGCATGTGGTAATGTGGGCGTGTGCAGGCCCACCGCGGGAGTGCTCCCGTGGGTCCGGCGGACTCAATGTTTGCAAGCCATCCACAATCGCAGTACAGAGAGGCAGAACGGGGATGTAAACAAGGCGGATCCCCATTCTGACAGGGGACAACTCAGAGATCTGCTATTCCTAGTGATCAGAAACAGTGATCTCTGTGTTCTGATCAGTGTCTTCCTCACCATGTTGTTCAATGATTCCCATCACCATAACATATACCTACAATTGATGTTTTTCTATTTTAGATACACTGCTAAATGTACTTATTCCTGAAGAAGCGAGCATTGACTTGGGAAATGCTTTGCGTTTTAGATGTGTATCATATTACATGGATCTTTACATTATATTATGTATCCTACCTATTACCAACTGTTTTTATCTATTGATGTAAACCATGTATGATTACCTTTTATATACTCAATAAAGTTACTTTTCACATATGTTGGCCTCACAGTGTTCACCTCTACAAAGTCTCAGGGCAAAAAATGTGTTTCTGTTATGTCTTATTTAGGGATAGAGGTGTATCACTGGTAGCACTAGAAACACAGTGTCACTTGGGGTCAGATTTGTCCGCCGCAATCTTGCAGTTCGATAAAAATCGCAGATCGCCGCCCTTACTAGTAAAAACAATAAAACTATAAAATAAAAGTCCCTACATCTATCCCCTATTTTGTAGACACTATAACTTTTGCGCAAACCAATCAATATATGCTTATTGTGATTTTTTTTTTACCAAAAATATGTAGCAGAATACATATTTGGCTAAACTGATGAATAAATTATTTTTTTCATATATTTTTGGGGGATAAATAAAACGGCAGAGGTGATCAAATACCACCAAAAGAAAGCTCTATTTGTGGGGAAAAAAAGACATCAATTTTGTTTGGGTACAATATCGCACACCCGTATCGCAAAAAATGGCCTGGTCATTAAGGGAGTAAATCCTTTGGACTGAAGTGTTTAAAGTGATTGTAAAGGTTCGTTTTTTTTTTTTTTATATAACAAGCATGTTATACTTACCTGCTCTGTGCAAGGGTTTTGCACAGAGTGGCCCCGATCCTTCTTTTCTGGGGTCCCCCGGCAGCGCTCCTGGTTCCTTCTATTCATCCAGTGCCTGAAATGGCAGGATCCACCACCGGAACAGTCCATGCTTTTTAAAATCCTTTTTCATAGGATAAATCTCAGCAATAAGCTTAAGAGGAGTGATTACCTTTCAGGATTAGACAAAGTGCCCAATCAATCTGTACATGTATTGAAAAAGTCACTCTGGACTTATCCATCCTTTTACTGACCATAGGAGCTTGTTTAGGCTGTGGAGAGTCAGGTACTGTTAGGCAAAGACTAGTGCCCACCACGTCAATTTGTGTGTTGACAGTAGAGAGCGCACTTGGCGTGAAGTTGTAGCCTCTACCTCATAAAATGGAGGGGAGCGAAAATCCTCTGCAACCTCTGCTATAAAATCATGGTTCTTGACCCTTTCTCCATAAAATCCTCAAGCAAACGAGCTTCCACTTCTGAATTCTGAAAAGGGAACAAAGTAAATAGAAGACATGTAGCGTTTCTGGCTACAGGAAACCAAAGGTTCCAGAAGTGCCAAAAGTTTTACAAAGATTTCAGAAATAGTGGCAGAGAAATCTGCTTTTGTCAGACAGGCTTTATGTTGCATGCCTGAGAGGGAGCCAGAGTCAGATAATGGGAACGGTATCATAACAGGACATTGCTTCGGGATAGAGGGAACAGCTATCACCCTGAGCGGTGGTTACGAGTTTCTTATAGGCCCTCGGGCCTTTTTTCCCCAGCTCTCTTGTGACTGTGATCTACCAGTGAGTCGCTTTAACTCATGCAGTGGCGGTGCGTGCATAGAGGGCACAGCTCTATCACCAATAGATAGATTCATGCATTGCATGAATCTATCTATTGTCACCGCTGCCGCCCCCTATTCAGGTGTCCGGCCCCTTGTCGGGCGCCGGGCATCTGAATTACAGCGGGGGGGGGGGGGGTGTTTCTGGAAGCGCCATATTAGAGCTGTAAAGCTCTAATAGGGGACCTGATTAGAGCGGTGCGCTCTAATAGGCTTCCATAAGTGTAAACAGTGGGCGCACTGCTGTGCGTTCGCTGATTACACAGTATTGTGTTAGAGAAGCGAATACATTGCTTCCCTAACACAGACCCGCCTCTCAGCCAATCAGGTTGCCGGGTTTGTTACCTGTCACCTGATTGGCTGAAGTCACAGGCGCTGTGATTGGACGCTAGGCGTCCAATCATAGCAGAAGACAGGAGCGCGGGAGAAGATATCAGAAGATTAGGGGAAGATGAGGGGACACCGTGCGCTGCACACCGAGACAAGGTAAGTGCAGAGGGCAGGCAGGGGGCACAGAGGCAGCACTTGAGGGGCACAGTGGCAGCACTTGAGGGGCACAGTGGCAGCACTTGAGGGGCACAGTGGCAGCACTTGAGGGGCACAGTGGCAGCGTTTGATGGGCAGTGGCAGCGTTTGATGGGCACAGTGGCAGCGTTTGATGGCACAGTGAGGCTGTTTGTTTGAGCACCAGCCGCCACTGACTTACTGTGTTTCTGTGACTCTGTAGAAGAGGGCAGAAGGAGTGCAGCAATGTGCTATGTAAGTTCTTGGAGGAAAAGGCAGGTGGAAAGGGGTCGTCCAGGAAGTGTGACACAGTTACCTCATCCTCAAGTCTGGGCAGAGGGAAAAAAACACCACATTTAAATTGCTTGCACCAAGAAATGTTAGAGACAAAATGCCAGCACCACATAATGTGCTACTAACTGTGTTAGTAAAAGGACGGGAACTGGTGTAAATACAAAGCAAAACCTTGTCATACTTTATCCATGACATTGGACCTATTAGAGGCCCAGGCTTCACCTGTCACAGTGGGCATACCCTTGAAGGGGTCTTCAGAGTCTGGGAACCATAGAATGGGCCGCACCCTGGACCTGTATAGCACCCTGTGGCTAACTACACACAATGCACTATGTGCCAAAGTGAATACCTAATGCAGAATCCAGTGCCTGAAGCAAACAGTGAGGTCTGGGTATGGTCCCCAAGGTATGCACAGAGGACAACTGATCCAGAATCTGCCAGATAGCCCAGGGCAATAAACAGTCAGATCTTGACAGAATTTTCAGAAAAATAAAAATTCTCTAGAGGAGAACAGTTTCATCACCTAAGGCCACTAGAAAAAACTTGAGCCTGATGGTGTGTGTGTGGGGGGGCTATATGGTGCACTCTGAGGACAGCGTAACACATTTTATTTACCAGTATCTAATCACAAACCATATGTCCAACATACTAAAGGCAAATAGACTATGCAATTTGCAAGTACAGTTGCACTCATTTTCCCCAGAGTGAATGTGGTGAAGCTACACTTTGTAAAAAATACCCACTTAGGTGCAAGAAAGGTTAAAAAGAAAACAGCATTTTTGCTTGCCCATGATTGGATGATGGAAATCAGCAGAGCTTCACCACTGTCTTGTAGAGCTGGAAGAGGGAGGGCCAGCACTATGAAGGTATGACACCTCTATGGTTTTTCAGAGTGCTATCAATCTAACTCTATGAACTTACAAGAAGAGAGAGCACAAAGATGACCTTTTCAACATGCTTCTGCTCCTTTGAGTTTCAATCTTCAGCTTGGCAGTAGATCCTTGACCAAGCTATACCACTTAAAGAGGAACTTCACCCAAAAGGGGAAGTTCCTCTTGTTTTCTCCCCCTCCTCTTTACCACTTGGCACTTAAATTTTTTATAGGGGAAGCAGGTACCTGGTTTTGACAGGTATCCACTCCGTGGCAATCCGAGCGGAAGTTCACCCCCCCCCCCCTTCGCCCGCGGGCTTCTGGGACATATTACAGGTCCCAGAAAACTGTGCGACCATCCACAAAGTGCAGCACAGCTCGCACAGTGTGAGGCATTTACAACCAGTTTCCCTTAGTTAATATGCTAGCACTAGGGACTCGAAGCCCAGTGAAGAACAGGCTCAGGTGAGGACAGCGCTGGACAGCTTTGCTGCTGACTTTTAATTTTTTGGGGGGAGACGGACACTCTGGAGGTGAGGGACCTGGCAATCTTGTCTGGCAGAGGTGACTGGTCTATAAGACTAGCTGAACAGAATTACAAATCCTTTGGTAGGTAAGACAGTTCACATATACGGCATGTAATTCAACGGTGTATTTAGCTTTCTGTGTGTAGTTCCCCTTTTTAGACCTAAATTAACTCAATCATAGAGTCCTCCAGGCCTTCCTTTGCCCAAGACCAGGCACTTCTTTCCATGTCATGGCTCGGGCCTGTTTTTCTCCACACTCCAGCCCTGCAGTCTGCACATCCATAGAGAGTGATAAAATCTATTTGACACATGCATTTAATATGGAGCACAGTCACTAATACTTTGCTCTGAAAAAAACAGTATGTAGGTGTGCCTTCCAGGGTAGGGGGTGGATTGCAGAGGAAAAACAGGAAGGTGCCATGACCTGGAAAGGAATGCCTGGCCCTTTGCAAATCTGGACAGTGTGAGGTAAGAATTATATTAAAATTGATGAGGAGGACCAATGAGAGCGGTGTGGAGGTGCTGTGATTGGTATAAGTCAACTTCCATTTTAATGGAGGATAGTAGTGTAGCATCAACGTCTAAAATGGATAAAACCCGAAATAAGATCAAAGTAAATCATAGCAAATGTATTTTCATGAAATAATAACATGCAAACTTTTATAAGCCACCTGAGCAACCATTTTTAGAATGTACAGGTCTTAAACAGAGGAAAAGGATTGAAGATAAATTGGCTGGTAGGAGAAGGGTTCATTGCTTACATCATGGACTCAATAGACATAAGGCAAACCTCTAGGGGAGGCTTCCCATTGCATTTTCCAGAAGGAAGTATATTTAGCAGTAGAGAAGAAGAAGATTGTATACCTTATTCCTGAGCAGGTGCTGACTGCTACATTGGAGTCTTTCTGCCCCTGAACAACTCCGTGGTAATAGCAGTGGTCCTAAAATCAGATCAGCCAGTCAGTACAACGAAAGGAAACACTGTCAGAAAGGTCTGCCATCAAATTGCATTAAATACATTGAATAGTTTCTAAATAGGTTCTTATAAAAAGCCAGGTGTTGTCTGTACTGTTCAGTAAATAAATAGGTTAAATCTGTGTTCAATTTAAATGCCTAATCATTCGCAATGCCTGGAATACATGACTGAAGGAAACAGTTTCACCATATTTACTAAACTCCTTAAATATTCTTATTAATTTCTCAGTAAATAGTTTTACTCTTTTAGTAAAATAGCCATAGGACCTCTGAACAGGTTTTCTTATAAGTGTGTGTGTGGTATGTATGTACTGTATGTCTGTGCGACCATCGATTGTAAGCTTCGTTGAAGGCAGTGACTTATGTGAATGGCCCATGTATTCTCCAGGGTGCTGAACAATTTGTATATAAATACATACCGTATATACTCGAGTATAAGCCGAGATTTTCAGCCCTTTTTTTAGGGCTGAAAGTCCCCCCTCGGCTTATACTCGAGTCACGGCCGTCTGCCTACATGAACAGCGTGTCATGCAGACAGACGGCAGTGTTCAAAAGCCGCGCCTCCTCCTCCTCCCCGGCCGTGATAGGAAGAACACTAATTTTCCCAGCAGTAAGTCAGTGTGCAGTGTTCCGCCTATCACGGACGAGGAGGAGGAGGAGGCGCGGCTTTTGTATCTTGGAATGGCGCCTTACACGCTGTGGGGGACACAGATCGAGACTGCATCGGCACATAAACGCTGCAATGGTGGACACTGGTGGCAGACAGATCGCACAGGGAGGGATACTACACAGGACCCAGGGGATGCAGATCGGCACAGGTAGGCTGCAATGGGGACACAGGGGGGTTTGTACAGGACACAGGGGACATGCAGCTGCAGATTGGCACTTGCTGACCCTCTTTTCCACTTACAGTAGCTGCTGCATTTTTCACCCTCGGCTTATACTGGAGTCAATAAGTTTTTCCCAGTTTTTTGTGGTAAATTAGGGGCCTCGGCTTATATTCGGGTCCGCCTATACTCGAGTATATACGGTACATAAAATAGCAATGTATATTATTTACAAAGTTTATTACTTGATTGTCTTGTGAGTACAATACCACAGAAGAGTGAAGCTTTTAAAAGGCAATGGGGTTTATTTACTAAAGACAAATCCACTTTGCACTACAAGTGCGCTTGGGAGTGCAGTCGCTGTAGATCTGAGAGGGACATGCAAGGAAAAAGAAAAAACAGCATTTTTGCTTGTACATGATTGGATGATAAAATCAGCAGAGCTTCCCCTCATTTCAGAGCTTCACCTCAGATCTACAGCGACTGCACGTCCAAGTGCATTTGTAGTGCAAAGTGGATTTGCCTTTAGTAAATCAACCCCAATGTATAGAATTTTTGTATATATTTATTATATTCTGGATCAAATATATGGTAAATAAATATGGAACATAGATTAATTAATATATACAGTTTCAGTCAGAAGATGAAAAAGTTTAGGCTACATCTGTGACAATACAATAGATGAATCAACCAGAGATGGGTGGAACAAGGCACCACATCCCAAATAATAGGAAGAAATGAAATTGGGAGAGAGGGGACTTTTAAGGTGCCAAAACAAATAAAACTATAACATGTATAATAAAAAGGTTTTATTGTACATGGGTTAAAAAGGTATAACAATCCTAGTGATCAGACCAAATTATTCAAGGATATAATGCATCACCATACAAAAACATTATTCTCGACATGTATCGCTAGATTATATAGCTTCTTCAGGCGATTTGTAATTGTCTTTGTACAGAGTAATCACTGGAATACATAAAAAATACATAAGACAAACAAAATAACAGGCCCTGCATAGAACCTAATAATATTATTAGGTTCTATGCAGGACCTGTTCTTTTGTTTGCCTTGAAAAAGTATTCATACCCCTTGATATTTTCCAAATTTTGTCATGTTACAACCAAAAACGTAAATGTATTTTATTTGGATTTTATGTGATAGATCAACACAAAGTGGCACAAATAGTGATGTGGAAGGAAAATGATAAATGTTTTTCAAAATCATTTACAAATAAATATCTGAATAGTGTGGCGTCCATTTGTATTCAGCCCCCTGAGTCAATACTTTGTCTGCAATTACAACTGCAAGTCTTTTTGGTTATGTCTCTACCAGCTTTGCACATCCAGAGAGTGACATTTTTGCCCATTCTTCTTTGCAAAATAGCTCAAGCCCTGTCTGATTGGATGGAAAGTCTTGCCACAGAGTCTGAATTGGATTTAGGTCTGGACTTTGACCGGGCCATTCTATCATTCCATTGTAGCTCTGGCTGTATGTTTAGGGCCGTCCTGCTGGAAGTTGAACCTCCGCCCCAGTCTCAAAAGTCTTTTACAGACTCTAACAGGGTTTCTTCTAAGAAACAGTAGTAGCCATGGAAACCGGCCGAGAGTCACGTGACCGACCTGAAGATCGCTCTTAATAGATATTTACATGACTAATTTTTATAAACAATTTATACAGTGTGCTATGCCTATCTATAATAGAGGGGCTGGCAGTGACCACTTATAATTGTTTATTATTATTATTAATAGCGGCGGCTGGGGGAGGGGTCAGGCGGAGACAGAGACAGAACACGGAGCTGACAGGCAGGGAGGAAGAGGTGAGGGGGAGCAGCGCAGGGCTGCAGATGATGGAGGGATGTACACTAGCCACGGTGGTCAGGGCTCAGCAGCCCTGATTATCGTGGTCAGTGCAGAGAGGAGGATGCAGGAAGTGACAGGATCAACCAGGTTTTTTACCTTCTAGAGAGGGGCAGATTACATAGCACAGGCACTGTGCTGTTTAATCTGCTTTAAAGGACCAGGATGTCTATTTTTTGGGGGGTTAAACACTACAATGCATTGTAAGCAACATGGTCAACATTATCCTATACATAGTTTTCTTGATATGTGGGTATAAACAAACACTTACATTATTTTATGTGCACTGCCACCAGCTCCAGGTTCACTACACCACTTCCCCAAAGTTACAGGTGAGGAAGTATTCACTCATAGGGGTTGATTTACTAAAAGCAAAAAGATTGTGTACATTGCAAAGTGCAGTTGCTCCAAATGATGGCTACAGCATGGGCTTACTTTGCCGGTAGGGCGTCTACTAAACATCCTTCCGTGATGGCGCTTCCCGCACACCCCCTGCGGCATATGGGTGGGGCGCTCTGTGATCACTGAGTCCTTTGGACTCAGCTGATCGCGGATCACAGATCGGGGTAAAGGGCCAATCACAGCGACCCTTTACCACGTGATCAGCTGTGTCCAATGACAGCTGATCACAGATGTCAACTCAAGATGGTTATCTGCTTTTCTAACAGCGCGAGGAGAGAAAGAGAAAGCCGATAACCAGCTTTTGTTAAAGGGACATTGACACTGATACTCAGGGCACTGATTATAAATGTGCTGATTATTAGTGCAGTCCCAACAGTGCCCACCAGTGCTGCCAATCAGTGTCTCCTCATCAGTGACATCTAACAGTGCCATCTATCAGAGCCCATCAGTGCCACCTATAAGTGCAGCCTCATCAGTGCTTGTCAGTGCCACCTCATCAGTGCCCATGAGTGCAGCCTCATCAGCGCACATCAGTCAAGGAGAAAAATTCTGGGTTTGCAAAAATTTATAACAAACTATGAAAAACTTTTTTTAGCAAAAAATAAAAACCCAGTGGTGATTAATCACCAAAATAAAGCTCCATTTGTGTGAAAAAAATTATAAAAATAGAATTTGGGTACAGTGTTGCATGACCGCCAATTGTCATTCAAAGTGCAACACTGCTGAAAGCGGAAAATTGGCCTGGGCAGGAAGGGGGTGAAAGTGCCCAGTAGGCAAGTGGTTAAAGGGGTTTTTCCCCTTAAAGTGGTTGTATACCCTTTTTTGTTATTTTTACCTACAGGTAAGCGTATAATAAGGCTTACCTGTAGGTAAAATGAATATCTCCTAAACCTGTACGGTTTAGGAGATATTCACTTTGCATGCAGCTGCTGATGTCAGCGGCGCATGCGCTGTGAAGGCATGCGCTGAAGTGACATCATCACAGCCCCGGCCACTCACAGCGCCGGAGCCGCGAACCCGGAAGAAACGCAGAGGGAACATGTCAGCTCCCTCGGTGTGGACCGGGATCAGATGCAGAGGCCTCGTTCTAAGGTATTTCATAATGAGCTAGTATGCGGTGCATACTAGCTCATTATGCCTTTGCCTTACAGGTTTTGCCCAACCCCGATGTGAGTGCCCGGCGGGCGTGATTACCGCTGGGCTCCTGTGATCACTTGTGACAGAGCAAGAACCGGGATCTGTGTGTGTAAACACACAGATCCCCGTTCTTTCAGGGGAGAGGAGACAGATCATGTGTTCATACTATGTATGAACACCAATCTCTCTCTCCTCCTAGACAGTCCCATCCCCCCTAGTTAGAAACACACATAGGGAACAGTTAATCGCCCCCTAGTGTCAACCCCTTCCCTGCCAGTGACATTTACACGGTAATCAGTGCATTTTTATAGCACTGATCGCTATATAATTGTCAATGGTTTCAAAAAATGTGTCAAAAGTGTCCGATGTGTCTGCCATAATGTCGCAGTCCTGATAAAAATCGCAGAGCGCCGCCATTACTAGTAAAAAAAATAATAATAAAAATGCCATAAATCTATTCCCTATTTTGTAGACGCTATAACTTTTGCGCAAACCAATCAATATACGCTTACCAAAAATATGTAGAAGAATACATATCGGCCTAAACTGAGGAAAATTTTTTTTTTGATAAAAAAATGTGGGATATGTATTATTGCAAAAAGTAAAAGATATTGTGTTTTTTTCAAAATTGTCTCTCTTTTGTTTATAGCGCAAAAAATAAAAACCGCAGAGGCGATCAAATACCACCAAAAGAAAGCTCTATTTGTGGGAAAAGAAGGAAGTCAATTTTGTTTGGGTACAGCATCGCACGACCGCGCAATTGTCAGTTAAAGTGACGCAGTGTCGTATCGCAAAAAATGGCCTGGTCATTGGGCAGCCAAATGTTCCGGGGCTGAAGTGGTTAAACATACAGCACTTTCGTCTGCTCTCCTTTATTTATTAGTAATATAAATAGGTCCTTTGCAATAACAATCGAGCAGACGCTGTACAGTCATACAAGATAGATGATTCTGGTCAATGTGAGTTCATTTAAGGCAGAGGAATAAGACGGACATTGAGCTCTTTGAAGCATTCTTAAATATCTATCCTCATTTCCTTTTCCCTGCACCCCCATTCTCAGCTTCCTGGGTAACTTGATGATCTCACTGGTTGGGAGTTAACCCTTTCCACAGTGCTTGGGAGCAATCATACACAGATTTCAATGGACAGGGCGGGGATGAAGCGCAAGGGACAAAGACATGGTTGTGTTTTATGAAAATTTCCCAGAGGCTTATCACAGCTTGCATAGACTTAAGCGACTGAAAATATCACAGCTCTGTCAGTATCAACCATATAGGAGGGCATTTCTTTGTGTAGTCAGTAAGGATGGTCCATCTTCTCTATATTGGTTCCCTTTTTTATAACAGAGACTACTGTTCTTTGCAAACCTTTGAGCCTCATTAGAAGTTGTGATGATTCACAAGACCTGGGCCAGCGATTGGGATTCGATAAGGAGTCTAACAGGCATATTTATTAAATTAAAATGCAGAGAGCAAGATGTAGTCTGCAGTAGCCGTGAGCTTTTGCAGACCTTCAAGAAAGCTTTAGTATCATTAAAACTACAGCCAGTACTGCCGCTCTACATTTTGTATTCCGAGACTAGGGAAGGGTGCTTTAAAAGCTTTAAAGAATGTGTAAACCAAACATTTCATATTCCTGATATACAGATGTGCTCAAAAGTTTGCATACCCTGACAGAAATTGTGAAATGTTGGCATTAACTACTTCCCACCCGGCCACTGTATATATACGGCCGGGTGGGAGCCTTCTACTTCTGATAGGACGTTCCTGAACGTCCTTCAGAAGTAGGGGGATCGCGCGCGCGCCCGCACAGCGGCGCGATCCCGATGCCCTCGTGTCACAGTGACACGGCGCATCTCGGATCGGCAGGAGGGCTCTGGGATTGGCCCTCCTGATCACATGACGGCCGTGTCCAATCACAGCCGTCATGTGATGTAAGCAAACAGCCGGTTGCTAGGCAATCGGCTCACCTCTCCTCACACGGAAGTCATCGCTGAGGAGAGGAGAGCGGATCGCTGCAGCTGGCTGGTGATCAGTGAGTATTAGCTGCTTTTTTACAGCTTTTTACTCACTGATCACCAGTCTAGTGTAAACACACATGTCCCCACACATGTCCCCAAAACATACATGTCCCCAAATAATAAAAAAAAAACACATGTCCCCAAATAAAAACACATGTCCCCCACATTTGTCCCAGTAAAATAACATGTGCAAATGATTATCTGCACACATGTCCGTGATTACCTGCACACATCTGTACATGATCATTTGCGTACATATGTCCATGATCACGCAAACCAATTATTATACACTTAACGGAATTTTTTTTAGTAAAAACATGTAGCAGAATACATTTTGGCTTAAATTTATGACAAGATTTGATTTTATTGGATTTCTTTTAAAAAAAGAAAGGAGAAAATTGTTTTTTTTCAAAATTTCCGCAATTTTTTCGCTTATATCGCAAGAGAAAAAAAAACGGAGTCGTGAATAAATACCACCAAACTAAAGCTCTATTTGTGCAAACAAAATGATAAAAATTTCATTTGGGTACAGCATTGCCATTGTCATTGAAAGTGCAAGAGCGCTTAAAGCTGAAAATTGGTCTGGGAAGGAAGGGGGTGAAAGTGCCCTGTATTGTAGTGGTTAAATATTGAAAATATCATTGATCATGCAAAAAAAAACTGTTGTTTATTTAAGGATAGCAATCACATGAAACCATTTATTATTACATCGTTTTTAAATCCTTTTTATATCATAATGATAACAGAAATCACCCAAATGGCACTGATAAAAAGTTTACATACCCAGGGATGTTTGGCCTTGGTACAGACACAGAAGGTGGTACACACAGGTTAATTTAACATTAAATTAACGAAAAGGTTAAATTAAACGCAAAGGTTAATTCCCCAAATTTTTTATTCTTGGTCTACCTGACCTTGGCTTGGTATCAAAAGAGCCCCTAATTTTCCACTTCTTAATAAGTGATTAAACAGTAGTGACTGGCATATTCAAGGCTTTGGATCTTTTTATATCCTTCTCCATCTTTGTAAAGTTTCATTACCTTTTTACGCAGGTCTTTTGACTATTCTTTTCTACCTCCTCATGGCTCAGTGTCTAGCCTGCTTAGTGCATCCATGTGAGAGCTAACAAACTCATTGACTATTTATACACAGACACTAATTGTGATTTAAAAAGCCACAAATGTAGGAAATTAACCTTTAACTGACATTTTAACCTGTGTGTGCCACCCTCTGTGTCTGTACCAAGGCCATACATTCCAGGATATGTAAACTTTTTATCAGGGCCATTTGGGTGATTTCTGCTATTATGATTTAAAAAGGATCCAAAAACAATGTGATAATAAATGGCTTCATGTGATTGCTATCCTTAAATAAGAGACAGTTTTTTGGCATGATCAGTCATATTTTCAATATCTTGCTCTCTGCACTGTAATTTAATAAATACACCTCTTAGACTCATTATCAAATCCCAATGTTTGCTGGCCCGGGTCTTGTGGATCATCACTACTTCTAATGAGGCTCAAAGGGTTTGCAAAGAACAGAAGTCTCTGTTATAACAATTCTCAATTGGACAGGAATATTCTTTGATCTAAACCATTCCATTGTAGCTCTGGCTGTATGTTAAGGCTCCATGCACAATGAAGCTCATAAATGTCAGTTTTTGGGAGTTTAGGCGTTTTTTTTTTTTTTAACAGCCCATATACTCCCCTCTATGTTATCCTATCTGTCCATGCACACATGGAAGTTTTTGGATGTTTATCAGCAGTGGAGTTTATGGGCTGTTGTCTGAACGCCATAAAATCGCGTTCAGGTGTTCAGCTGTTTTTCTGACCACAAAAAATGCTTTAAAACATTAAATGTGCATAAACGCTGGTAAACGCTCAAAAACATGGCTCACCAGAGTTTAACATTTTTGATCCATTGAAAAAAAAATTTGAACAAAAACGAACGCAAAAAAAAAGCTAACGTGGAAAAACGCTAAGAAAGCAAATATAAGCTATTGCAAAAACGTTAAAAAACGTTGAAGGACTCACTGCAAAGCTACTGGCGTTTTTATAAAGTTATTTTAACATCCAGTGTGCATGGAGCCATAGGGTCGTTGAACCTCCGCCCCAGTCTCAAGTCTTTTGCAGACTCAAACAGGTTTTCTTCTAGGATTGCCCTGTATTTAGCTCCATCCATCTTCCCATCAACTCTGACCAGCTTCCCTGCTGACGAAAAGCGTCACCAAAACATAATGCTGCCACCACCATGTTCCACGGTGGGGATGGTGTGTTCAGGGTGATGTGCAGTGTTAGTTTTCCGCCACACAGCGTTTTATTTTTAGACCAAAAAGTAAAATTTTGGTCTCATCTGATCAGAGCACCTTCTTCTACATGTTTGCTATGTCCCAACATGGCTTCTCGCAAACTGCAAACAGGACTTCTTATGGCTTTCTTTCAACAATGGCTTTCTTCTTGCCACTTGGGGAGTGCATGAGTAATAGTTGTCCTGTGGACAGATCCCACCTGAGCTGTGCTCTCCCACCTAATGCTCTCCTTGCCCGGCCTGTCAGTTTAGGTGGACAGCCATGTTTTGGTAGGTTTGCAGTTGTGCCATACTCTTTCCATTTTCGGATGATGGATTGAACAGTGCTCCGTGAGATGTTCAAAGCTTCGGATATTTTTTTATAATCAACTCTGCTTTAACCACTTGCCGACCGCCCCCTGTATATATACGTCGGCAGAATGGCACGTACAGGCAGAACCACGTACCTGTACGTGCCATTCTTCCGGCGGGTGGGGTGTCCGATCGGAACCCCCTCCGCCGGCGGGGACGGTCGGCATCGCTTCAGGAGCGATCCGGGACGAGGGGACGGCCAGTGGTTTCTGGCCACCCCCTCGCGATCGCTCCTGGCGAATGAAAAGCTTCCCCTTCCTGTCTATTGTATAGACAGGAAGGCGGAAGTGATGTCACGCTCGGTGCGCCGGTCTATGTGACCGGAACGCCGAGCAGAGAACATGTAAAGGTTAGTGCACAAACAGTACACTGACACCAGTACACATAGGCACACAATCCACCCCCCTGTCACCCCCAGATCACCCCCCAGATCACCCCCTCCCCCCCCAGTCACAGTGTCACTAATTGCAGTGATCATTTATTTACTGATCACTGCATTTAGTGTCAGTGTGACTGTAATAACTGTCAGGGCAGTTAGTTTTAGGTCCTAGGTAGCCCCCTACCCCCCCCCTAATAAAGGTTTAACCCCTTGATTGCCCCTAGTTAACCCCTTCACCCCCTTTTGCCAGTGTCACTAAGCGATCGTTTTTCTGATCGCTGCATTGTGTCGCTAGGTAACCATTTTTTTTTTATTTTAACCGCCATGTTTTATATAGGTTCATAAATAGTTTTATAGGTCAGGTACCCCCATATTACAACCTAAATAAAGGTTTTAACCCCCTGATTGCCCCTAGAGTTAACCCTTTCACCAGTAATCACCGTATAACTGTCACTGGTGACGCTGGTTAGCCAGTTAGTTATTTCGTTATTTAGGTTCCCCGTCAGGTTTTTATATAGCGTCAGGTACCCCCATATATTACCTAATAAAGGTTTAACCCCCTGATTGCCCCTAGTTAACCCTTTCACCCCCTTTTGCCAGTGTCACTAAGCGATCGTTTTTCTGATCGCTGCATTAGTGTCGCTAGGTAACCAGTTTTTTTTTAGGTTAACCGCCATGTTTATATAGGTTCATAAATAGGTTTATAGGTCAGGTACCCCCATATTACAACCTAAATAAAGGTTTTAACCCACTGATTGCCCCTAGAGTTAACCCTTTCACCAGTGATCACTGTATAACTGTCACTGGTGACGCTGGTTAGCCAGTTAGTTATTTCGTTATTTAGGTTCCCCGTCAGGTTTTTATATAGCGTCAGGTACCCCCATATATTACCTAATAAAGGTTTAACCCCCTGATTGCCCCTAGTTAACCCTTTCACCCCCTTTTGCCAGTGTCACTAAGCGATTGTTTTTCTGATCGCTGCATTAGTGTCACTGGTGCCGCTAGGTAGCCAGTTTTTTTTTTGTATTACTGTTACGGGTGACGCTGGTTAGTTAGCTTGTTTTTTATACTGTCAGGGCACCCGCCATTTATTACCCAATAACGGTTTAACCCCCTGATCGCCCGGCGGGTGATATCAATTAGGTTTTAGGGTCAAATAAGGTCTGCGTCGCCCCAGGTTAGTGCCAGTACCGCAAACACCCACGCGCAAAGCATACACCTCCCTTAGTGGTATAGTATCTGAACAGATCAATATCTGATCTGATCAGATCTATACTAGCGTCCCAGCAGTTTAGGGTTCCAAAAAAACGCATTGTTAGCGGGATCAGCCCAGATACCTGCTAGCACCTGCGTTTTCCCCCTCCGCCCAGCCCAGCCCAGCCCACCCAAGTGCAGTATCGATCGATCACTGTCACTTACAAAACACTAAGCACACATAACTGCAGTGTTCGCAGAGTCAGGCCTGATCCCTGCGATCGCTAACATTTTTTTTGTGGTAGCGTTTTGATTCAGTCGCTAACAGTCAGGAGCTTTTTTACCTGTGAATCTCAAAAAAAAATAAAAAAAACAAAAATAGTTGTCGTTTTATTGTTCTCTCTCTCACTCTATTCTCTCTCTATTGTTGCTCTTTTTTTACTCCATTCTATTCTGCAATGTTTTATTATGTTTTATCATGCTTGCTTTTCAGGTATGTAATTTTGTTTACTGTGTTTTAGTGTTAAGCATTTTTTTGTTTTCAGGTGCGCCATTCAGTTGCAGCGCGGATTTATTTATCTTGACAGCAACAGCGTTTGCTCCCACGATACATAAAGCCGCGACTCCAACGCTGTAGGAGGTGATTTCACCACCACAGTTAAAAAAAAGAGCATATGTGCCGAAGCATGGGGGCAGCAGGGGGGGCGGAGGAGCGATTGGCTCCTAATGCCACGTACATACGGTCGAAATTCCGACCGTGTGTACACGGCATAACTTTTGCGGGAGGATGCCCCCATGCATTGGCATATATAAATGGTGCATGTATGCCCATCATTAGAAGTGGGTGGATGAAGGGAGGTATTCTAATGGTGGGCATACCCACCAATCAATCTCTTTTTTTCGTTCAGCCAAGAGGCTGCATGAAAAAAAAAAAGATTACAATATATGTCCAGTATGTTGCTGGACTTTGAATGGTTATACCAGAATGATGCCTGCAGGTTTAGGTATCATCTTGGTATCATTCTTTTCAGCCAGTGATCGGCGTTCATGTAAAAGCAATTCTAGCGGGTAATTAGCCTCTAGACTGCTTTTACAAGCAGTGGGAGGGAATGTCCCCCCTCCCGGATATAAACCGCGCCATTGGGAAATTGGGAAAGCATTTTATCACACCAATCTTGGTGTGGTCAGATGCTTTGAGGGCAGAGGAAAGATCTAGGGTCTAATAGACCCCAATTTTTTCAAAAAAAGAGTACCTGTCACTGCCTATTGCTATCATAGGGGATATTTACATTCCCTGAGATAACAATAAAAATCATAACAAAGAAAAAAAATGGAAGGAACAGTTTAAAAATAGAATAAAAAAGCTAAATAAATTAAAAAAAACTAAAAAAAAAAAAAAAAAAAGCACCCCTGCCCCCCCTTCTCTTGCGCAAAGGCGTACACAAGCGTTGGTCTGGCGTCATATGTAAATAGCAATTGCACCATGCATGTGAGGTATCACCGCGAAGGTCAGATCGAGGGCAGTAATTTTAGCAGTAGACCTCCTCCGTGAATCTAATGTGGTATCATGTAAAGGCTTTTAAAGGCTTTTAAAAATGTATGTAGTTTGTCGCCACTGCGTGTTTGTGCGCAATTTTAAAGCATGTCGTGTTTGGTATCCATGTACTCGGCCTAAGATCATATTTTTTATTTCATCAAAAATTTGAGCAATATAGTGTGTTTTAGTGCATTAAAATAAAAAAAAGTGTATTTTTTCCACAAAAAATGCGTTTGAAAAATCGCTGCGCAAATACTGTGTGGAAAAAAAAAAATGCAACACCCACCATTTTAATCTGTAGGGCCTTTGCTTTAACAATATATATAGTGTTTGGGGGTTCAACGTAATTTTCTTGCAAAAAAAAAATATGTTTTCATGTAAACAAAAAGTGTCAGAAAGGGCTTTATCTTCAAGTGGTTAGAAGAGTGGGTGACGTGTGACATAGGCTTCTAAATGTTGTGCATAAAATGCCAGGACAGTTCAAACCCCCCCCCAAATGACCCCATTTTGGAAAGTAGACACCCCAAGCTATTTGCTGAGAGCAATGTTGAGCCCGTTAAATATTTTTTTTTTTTGTCCCAAGAGATTGAATAATGAAAAAAAAAAAAATATATATATTTTTTTTACAAAAAGTTGTCACTAAATGATATATTGCTCAAACATGTCATGGGCATATGTGGAAATACACCCCAAAATACATTCTGTTGCTTCTCCTGAGTACGGGGATACCACATGTGTGGGACTTTTTGGGAGCCTAGCTGCGTACGGAACCCCAAAAACCAAGCACCGCCTTCAGGCTTTCTAAGGGAGTAATTTTTTTATTTCACTTCTCACTGCCAATCACAGTTTCGGAGGCCATGGAATGCCCAGATGGCATAAAACCCCCCAAAATGACCCCATTTTGGAAAGTAGACACCCCAAGCTATTTGCTGAGAGGTATTGTGAGTATTTTGCAGATGTCGCTTTTTGTCACAAAGTTTTGAAAATTGAAAAAAGAAAAAAAAAATTTTTTTTTCTTTACTTTCTTCATTTTCAAAAACAAATGAGAGCTGTAAAATACTCACCATGCCTCTCAACAAATAGCTTGGGGTGTCTACTTTCCAAAATGGGGTCATTTGGGGGGGTTTTGTGCTATTTTGGCATTTTATGGCCTTCGAAACTGTGATAGGTAGTGAGGAGTGAAATCAAAGATTTGCACCCTTAGAAATCCTGAAGGCGGTGCTTGGGTTTCGGGGCCCCGTACGCGGCTAGGCTCCCAAAAAGTCCCACACATGTGGTATCCCCATACTCAGGAGAAGCAGCAAAATGTATTTTGGGGTGCAATTCCACATATAACTATGGCATGTGTGAGCAATATATCATTTAGTGACAACTTTTTGAAGAAAAAAAAAAATTCTTTTTTATTTTTGTCTTTATTCAATCACTTGGGACTAAAAAAAAAAATATTCAATGGGCTCAACATGCCTCTCAGCAAATAGCTTGGGGTGTCTACTTTCCAAAATGGGGTCATTTGGGGGGGTTTTGTACTTCTCTGCCATTTTAGCACCTCAAGAAATGAAATAGGCAGTCATAAATTAAAAGCGGTGTAAATTCCAGAAAATGTACTCTAGTTTGTAGACGCTATAACTTTTGCGCAAACCAATAAATATACGCTTATTGGCATTTTTTTTACTAAAGACATGTGGCTGAATACATTTTGGCCCAAATGTTTGACTAAAATTGAGTTTATTAGATTTTTCTTATAACAAAAAGTAGAAAATCTCTTTTTTTTTCAAAATTTTCGCTCTTTTTCCGTTTATATCGCAAAAAATAAAAATCACAGAGGCAATCAAATACCATCAAAAGAAAGCTCTATTTGTGGGAAGAAAAGGACGCAAATTTCGTTTCGTTACAAAATTGCATGACCGCGCAATTACCAGTTAAAGTAGTGCAGTGCGAAATTGAAAAAAGACCTCTGGTCCTTAAGCTGACAATTGGTCCGGGGCTGAAGTGGTTAAGCTTCTACACAACTTTATCCCTTACCTGTCTGGTGTGTTCCTTGGCTTTCATTATGCTGTTTGTTCACCAAGGCTCTCTAACAAAGCTCTGAGGGCTTCACAGAACAGCTGTATTTATACTGAGATTAAATTACACACAGGTGGACTCTATTTACTAATTAGGCGATGTCTAAAGGCAATTGGTTCCACTAGATTTTAGTTAGGGGTATCAGAGTAAAGGGGGCTGAAAACAAATGCGCGCCACACTTTTCAGATATTTATTTGTAAAAAATGTTGAAAACCATTTATTATTTTTCTTCCACTTCCACAATTATGTGCCACTTTGTGTTGGTCTATCACATAAAATCCCAAAAAAATACATATATGTATTTGGTTGTAACATGACAAAATGTGGAAAATGTAAAAGAGGTATGAATATTTTTTCAAGGCACTGTATATATACTTATAGTGTAATCCGTGGTTCCCAACCTGGGGTTTGTGTACACCCAAGCATACATGCCAGAAACTGCCATTCAAAGGGTACTTGCATTGAGTTTTAATTTTTTATGTGATTGTAAGCATTGCATAGCGTATGGTCAGCTTAAAAGGAGAAGTTCACTTTTACAAAAAATGTACTTGTCAGGTAAAAAAATGGGTATTTATTATGTTTTTGTTAGGGATCTTTAAAGCATTGCACTCACAAATCGGCAGATCTCGGGTGTAATGCCACGGTCCTGCAGACTTTCTGTGTAAGCTGTCTTCTTGTACCTTGTATGGGCAGGCCATCACACTCTGACAGGAAGCTCAATGAACTACCTAGAGCGCTCAACAGCACCCTGGTAGTTCATTGACAACTACAAGCCGACAGCTGCAAAGGCTGTCAGGACTTGTAGTTTTCCCATTCACAGAACGCTTTTTTTAAATTGTGACAGCAGCACAGGGAAAAGATCCCCCGCTCACTGTCAAAACAGGGACTTGGGGGGGGGGGGGGTGGACTTATCCTTTAAAATATAACTAAAGGCAATATTTGGAGGTGAATTAGAACACCTGTCAGTTTTTATTGCTGTTTGTGCCACCATTAGGGAGGTTTATCCTCTCGGTTTGTCCTGTTTACTATTATCATTGAAAGTGAAAGTAAAAAAGGAAATTCTAAATTTTGGGTGGTCCCCAGAAAAGTAATAGAGGGCAAATCTTCCAATGGGGACACTAGTTCTGGTGACCTTGAGGGGCCCCAAGAGATTCCCTTAAATTTGCAGGGATTTTCTCTCACTTCCTATTTTGGCTGCGGGACAGGAAGGGAAGGTAGAGCTCCTCATTGGGACACAGATGCCAACAAAAAAAAAAAACTAACAGGGGTATACCCTATAACCCTCCTTTAACCTATTCAAAAAATGAAAAAAAAAAAAAAAAAGTTTTTTCTATAGTTCTACTTTAAGCTATCTACATTAACAAAAGTGTATCTATTCTGAGCAAAGGGAGGATGAAAAAAAATGATTGAACAAAAATTCTGATTATTTTATTAAGATAGATTATTTTGATGTATTATCAAAAAAAAAAAAAAAAAAAAGATTGAAAACTTTATTGTGGTTTTCCTTAAAAAAAGTTATTGAAAACACTATTCAAATGTTCTTCTTGAAAAAAATTTTTTTTTTTTAATTCTTGGTGATCCTGTCAGCCCTTTGGGTTTGTTCCCCAATGCCGTAGGGCAGGGATATGCAATTAGCGGACCTCCAGCTGTTGCAAAACTACAAGTCCCATCATGCCTCTGCCTCAGGGTGTCATGCTTGTGGCTGTCAGAGTCTTGCTATGCCTCATGGGACTTGTAGTTATGCAACAGCTGGAGGTCCACTAATGGCATTTCCCTGCTGTAGGGCCTTTAGTAAAGTCACTCCAGCATTATCACCCTATGCATTGTGTGAAGGAGCATTGTGTATCACCACTATCACTGCTGGTACCCCCCCCCCCCCCCCCCTCGCCACTGTTAATTAACTCTGGCCATGTAATCCAATGAGGTGCTCTGAATTACTTCCTCCCCTTTTGGATCCCTCTTACCGTCTCTCAGGGCTTGGGTGTCCCAGCTACAGGAAGTGAAAGAATACCTCCCCAATGGTTTCACAGACATTTTAGCCGCTTTATCCAAAACTAACAAAAATACATTTGGGTTAGGTTTTAACCTAAATTCCGTATTTGCCATAGGCTAATATTTAACCTTTGCGCATAGTATAAACACAGTCGGGATAATTGAGCTTTAAATTAGTTTTTTCATACATACAGCCTAAAATGTAAAGTTTTAAATATACAAACAACAGAGCTATACACTGCCCCAGAGCATAAACAGATAAATACGCTGATGTTTCACTTTAGACAAAAACAGCCTGCTAATTAATGAGTGTAATACGCATCTGCCAGTAAATATCTGCATCCTCCGAGCATCTGTATAAACAGCCAGGCTTGTGCGTCTGACCACATCTGTCCTCCTCTGACCTCTCCGTCAGTCTTGTCATGGCTTGTATCTGTATGTTCTATAAATAAATATGGAATCCCGAGCCGTGTGCAGGCCCAAATAACCCCGGGCTATTGGCAGAGTGCGCCATCTTTTCACTCCTGACCTACTTCCCAAAATGGTTTACCCCAAGGCATTGAGAAGTGTGTCAGGAAGTAAAGTCAGGAACTGCAGGTCAAACCAAAATGGGGCACGAGTTTATCTGAGGAAATGGTGTAGCAGCAGAAAAACACACTGAGTTAGCACTATGGCTGAAACAAACTGCATAGAAGCCAGGACGTCCTGTGACTGCCCTTGTTTGATGTAAAACAGGAGAGACAGTGGAGATAAATGAGTGAATCAGCTGAATGCAAATAATTAAATTTTATGGAGAATATTCTCGGTCACCTGGGGTGAGTAGACGGCTGCTGAGGACCATGGAGCCTAAAACACAATCTGTCATATATAAATGCAGTAATTTGGCTATACATGATGAGGCAACATAGGACAGTCATTGTAAGGTCCCCTAGTAATCTAACCTCCATCTTAATAGATGTAAACCCTAACTGAATGGCATTCAGTTTCTCAAAACACTTTATTATTTTATTTTTTTGTTAAAAATAAAACACTTTGGCTCAGTTACTAATAGTATTCTTGGGGTGATGTGATTTGACTCTGTTTTTCTTATTTATCTTATTAACTTGTCACTATTATGGTCTGGGAGCTGCATTGTTCACTGGTGCTGGTGTATTGTAGTGCTTAATGTTGAATCTGTTTGTATCTTTATTATGAAAATTTCAATAAAAATAATTTTCAAAGAAAACTAAAATAAAAAAATACAGTGCCTTGCAAAAGTATTCACCCCCTTGGCTTTTTACCTATTTTATTACGTTACAGCCTTTAGTTCAATGCTTTTTTTTAATCTGAATTATAATGGGATGGATCAGAACACAATAGTCTAAGCTGGTGAAGTAAAATTTGAAAAATATATACATAAAACTATTTTTCAGAAAAAAAAAAAATTAATAATTGGCATGTGCGTATGTATTCACCACCTTTGTTAGGAAGCACATAAAAAGCTCTGGTACAACCAATTACCTTCAGAAGTCACATAATTAGTGAAATGATGTCCACCTGTGTGCAATCTAAAGCCCCATACACACGCTCGGACAATCCGCGGACCAGGTCAGTCGGACTTTGTCCGACGTACTTTGTCCGATGTTGGCGTTGCGTACACACGGTCGGACTAAGTTGTCGGAATATCCGGTCCGGAAGAACGTCGTGACGTAAGTCGTCGTCCACGAGATTACAAAAGGGAAGTTCAGCACCACGTCAGGCACCCGTTGGGCTCCTTCTGCTGATCCCGTGTTTATCGAGAGTTAGTGGAAGTTTGGTGACTTAAGATTCGCGCTTCTCAGTTTTCTGACTCAGATCGTTACTGCTCTTCAGTTTGTGCTTGTCGTGCGTATCTGTTTATTAGTGCGTGTAGTCAGTTCGCATTTGTTGTTCATTGCGGCCTATATCTTGATATAGGACGCTTTGATTTGCACTGCTTATTGTCTGCTCGTTGCTGGTATTCACTTCGTTCTTTCAGGCCTTGCTGTTTATCGGTGCTTTCTGTTTGTCCGTTCTGACCAGCCGACCTTTTGTGACCTTCTGAGCGATGTTTCCCGTGCGTACTCGTCGCCGAGTTCGTGCTGTACGCGGAATTGGTGTCGGGCTTTTAGCTTTGACCCAAGACCCGTCCATGAACAGAGTGACGAGGAGTATGTGGACCAAGAATTGGTTGCTTCAGCGTGACCAGTTCTCGCACATGCCTTTGCTTCGTGAGATCCGGGAGAATAATCCTGATGATTTCAGGAACTTTCTCAGGATGACGGACCCCGATTTTCACCGTCTTTTGGCTTTGCTGACCCCCTTTATCAGCCGGCAGGATACCTGCATGAGACAAGCCATTACTCCGGAGCAGAGGCTTGTTGCCACGTTGAGGTACTTGGCGACAGGGAGAAGTCTTCAGGATTTGAAGTTCTCTTCAGGTATCTCTCCCCAGGCCCTGGGAATCATTATTCCAGAGACCTGTTCTGCCATCATTCAGGTCCTGCAGGAGGACTATATTAAGGTAACATTTCTACTTTACTATTCCCTTCTATGTATGCTCTGTTTGCTAATGACTTGTATTTTTGACCTCCTTCCCTAATTACCATGATTGCAATATGTTCTAATATGCTGTGCCCCTTTTCTCCTTCATGCATTTTTCCCTTCACTTACCTCACCAGCATGCTCTTCTGCCCCAATAGACACCTATGGCCTAGTCACTTAAGCAATGTCTTTTGTCTGCTGCATAGTATTGTTTGCCCCAAAACACCCCCTAAAATATGCACAAATGTTTGCTGTGTGGTTTACTTCATGTAGAGCCCCCTTTTTTTGTTCTTTTGGTGGGGGGGGGGGCAAACTCATTAGGAACCCCCTCCCCCAACTGCTCTGTCAGATGGTACCAATCCTTTATCTGCTGGCTTTCCCAAGGTCCATACACACTATATACCTACCTCTTTATAGTGCGCATCTTTAGGGATGAATTCAGCAAAGCATGTAGTGCAAGGGACTGCCTCCATACATTCCATTTCCTATTTTTTTGTCTTCTTTCCCTCCTATTAGCTTGCTTGGTAATTTCATAATGTCACACTGTGCCTGCCTTTTTTGGGGGGGGGGGGGGGGGGGTTGAAATGTTATTCGATCTTTCCTGTGGCCTGCCAATAGTGTTAAGTACAGAGGGTCTGGCCAAACTAGCCCACATTATTGAGCCATTTGCCAATCAATGAAGTGCAGAGGGTTAGCTGTCCACCCCCCCCCCCCCCAAAACCCCTAGTTATTGCCAATGGCCCATCAGAAGTGGGGGGATTGATGGGGGGGTGAGTAATCTGTGAAGGGGAGCCTCTACTTTTCTGTGCAAATACTTTCCAGCCTCCAATTTTATACAATGCTCTTGTTCCAAGATGTTGATTGTCTAATCTGCTTGCAATGTTTAGGTGCAAAGTGACTAATTTTTTTTTCTTGTTTCACTCCACAGTTCCCTTCCACGCCACAGGAATGGCAGACTGTGGCCTCCCACTTTGCCAGCCGTTGGGACTTTCCTAACTGCGGAGGGCCAATTGATGGGAAACACGTCCGCATCGTCCCACCGCCCAACTCGGGGTCCTACTATTATAATTATAAAGGGTTTAATAGTGTAGTGATGTTGGCGGTGGTGTCGGCAACATACGAGTTTATGTATGTGGACGTGGGGATGAACGGCCGGATATCGGATGGTGGGGCCATTACGCACACGGAGTTCTACTGGCGTCTCCAAAGTGGCAGTCTGTGCTTGCCACCTCCAGAGGAGAATGCCGAAGGACTCCCCTTCGTCTTTGTCGCAGATGAAGCGTTTTGCGTTGACTCCCCATGTGATGAGGCCGTTCCCGATGAGGACCCTCACCCCGGACCAGAGGGTCTTCAACTACAGGCTGTCCAGAGCCAGAAGAGTTGTGGAGAACGCTTTTGGCATCCTGGCCAGCCGCTTCCGCCTGTTCCTGACGGCATTTAACTTGGCGGAATACAAACTGAACCACATAGTTCTTGCCTGTTGCATATTGCACAACTTCCTCAAAAGACATAACAGGAACTATGTGGTGCCCGTTGGCCCAGATGTGGAGGGCCCTCCAAATGCCGAACTCACAGCCCTTCGAGTGGCACGTCCAGGCTTGCCCCCTCTAAATGCCCGTGTGGTCCGGGACCAATATATGCAGTACTTTGTGGGTAGGGGGGCCATTGCTCTGCCTGACGATGTGTGAGAGGCATTTTTTAATAAATCTGATATTTTAACCAACCTATGATTTCATGTCATTTCAGTCTTCTTTTTAGCTTATTTTACTTTGACATTTTTTCCCTTTGCCTTCGACAGTGGGAATGCACTTTCTGGGCAAAAGGAGGTAACAGTCTCTTCTTCCCAAAAAGATTATTCTCATGTTGTGTGTTTGCTACCTAATCTTTGGTCTAGAGAAGGTTTGTACTGCATAACTGACACCCAAAATACTCCTTTTCATCACCAGGTCTGACATGTGTGTATTCTCCAAAATGCTGTGCTCCGTGTTTTCGTACAAAGCACTGTGGGTGTCATTTACATAAGTCAAATCCGCTATGCTCTACAAGTGCATTGAAAAAGTTCCCCGGGAAAGAAAATTGGAGTGCAAAGTGGATTTGCCTTTAGTAAATAACACCCATTGCCCCCCATATCCTTTTCATTTTACATACATAATGCATTGTGTTTTTTAAATAAGGAAGCCACACATTTAGAAAAATAAAAGTTTACTAGGAAAACATTCCCAAGTGCGTTTACAATCTTATCGCCAAAACTGACAACATCTTGGTTATTTACAACATTGTTTACAAACATTCCGCAATTGGTAAAACCAGGCATGGAGCAAAACAGAACCTAGGAACTTGGAAAGTTCAACTTTGTAAAGTGAAGACAAGATCAGACATGACTATATGTTCAAAGTGTGTTTGATCTTGCCTTCATCACATGGGGGGGTCACCCCCGAAAAGTGGAAATTTGGAACATGCACACAATTTCGGACTGAAAATGGTCATTAGATGGTAAAACACATGCCTAGAAGCTTCAAAAGTGCCATTTTCCATCATGGGGATGAATGGACGTTTTTTGGGGGTGCAACCCCTTCACCACAACCACTTTCGTAGTTCGTAAAGTGTTTGCACCCCCAAAAAAACGTTGCCATTCATCCACCATGGTGGGAGCTAGCACATGTGGACACAATGTGTGCATGTTCCAAATTTCAGACAGTTTTTAAGTTGCAAATGTGTTCTGAAGCTGGCACAAATGTGTGTTAATTACTTGGTGCGTTTTCATATTTTTCCTAAAACATCAATGATGTTCTTCAATTTTTGTTGAACATCATTGATGTTTTGCTTTATGTAATCTAGATCTCTATTGCAGACCATTATCTCTCCGATGAGTACGTGGGCACTCTCTGTGGTAAAGTGCGATTTTTCTTCCACAACATCCACGTCACCTAAAAACCACAAACAAACAAAAATGGGGTGTTGGAAATGAGGCAGCCATACATGGATTAGCTTACCAGTAGCTGTGTTCTCCCACACTCACCTGTTGTGGTGACAATTTCTCCAAGTTCGATGATCTCTCCTTCCTCCTCCTCCTCCTCCTCTGCTTCTGCTCTTTCCCCTTTTTTGGTAGGTGTTGGTTTGGGGGTTTCCTCAGACGGCCCAAGTTTTCGCTCCCCTATGAGAATGTCCAAAAGGAAGATTTAGCAACACAAGCTATTGAGGGCAGAAATAGGAAATGACAAACATTGCTTGAAAGTGACGGACACTATTTTAGTTTGGCCAGTTACAAATGTCAACTACATGAATGAAGTCACTTTGTAAAGGTGCTAAACTGACTAGCTTTTTGGTAGAAGTTTGTGTGATGGAGACCCCCCTCTAGTATCCACTGGAGCACATGTGTGGAAAAGCATAATAAAAAGGGGGTTTGGGTGGCCCAGCACTAGTGCTCTAGAGTCCAGATGGGTAAACAGCTACTGAGTGACCTCTCCTTTACATTGAATAAATTGGCTTTACATTCTTGATGACATTTCTAGTGAGAACAAACTTCCTTTCCCCAAAAAAACACCAAACATCGTATTATAAGTGGCCGAACGATCGAGGTTGCGTACGATCGAATGCACACACACACGACCATGACAGTGGCAGAAAGATCGAGGCTGAGTACGATCGAATGCACAGACGAACCTGAAAGTGGCCATTTTGGAATGTACAACTTGGTAAAAATCAAAACACAATGGAGCAGTATGCAAGCAAGAAATCAAACACAAAACACAACTACTTACTTTTTAGAAGAATTCTCTTGATCTTTCTGTACTGATCGGCCTCCCTCAGTTTCAGGTCTGACCAGCGTTTCCTGAGTTGCTCCTTGGATCGTTGTACCCCAAAATTATTGTACAGCCTTCTCACAACTTTAGACATGATCTTGGCCTTGCGGACATTGGGGTTGAGGTAAGGCCCATACTTCCCATCATAGTCGCTCCTCTTTAATATGTCCACCATCTCCAACATTTCTCCAAATGACATATTGGAGGCCTTGAATTTCAGGTTCCGGGATCGGGACGTTTCTGCCTCCGGACTTTCCTCGTCCTCCTCCTCGTTGGTGGGATATTTGTGGCGCACCTGCTGTGTCCCCGCCATGTGCTCTCCCCACTACGCCGTAAAGAGAAAGGGTGGGGAATAGACGAGAAAGATCGTCAGGGGCGGGCGGAGTTTGAAGCATGCGCAGTGTATATAAAACGTCACACGCCTGTGTCGTAGCCACGATCTGGGAGACGAGGGGAGAGAAAACTCACACGAGACGATCGCTACAAACGAAGGTACAATTTAACGTTGGTACATAACTAGCCTAGACTGATTTGAACTTGAGGCTTCTTTATGGAGAAGATTAGGAGAGTTTAGCCTGACATAATTTATAGGGTTTGGTGTGTTGTTGTGTCTTGCAGAGATTGATATGAAGGGATTCAACGACATGAGTTTTCTCCCCCTCTTCATTGCCAAATACAGGGATTTTCCCATATTGTGGCAGGGTATACACCCACATTACACCAACAAACCAAAGAGGCACGCAGCCCTGGAGGAACTTGTGGAATTTGTCAAGCCAAGGTTCCCCACGGCAACTGTTGATGATATTAGAAAGAAAATTGGCAGCCTGAGGAGTGCGTATATCAGGGAGAGGAAGAAGGTCGTGAAGTCTGAGGAAACTGCAACTTCAGCAGATGAGGTCTATGTCCCCAAGCTCTGGTACTATCAGAGTCTCCATTTTCTGAAGGACCAGGCTGATGTCACGGAGCCAACCTCAACTCCTCCTTCCACGCTTCCTTGCGCACAGCCCACCCCTGATGAGGCTTCCGAGGAGCAACCTGGGCCTTCCAGTCTGGAAGAGGTGGAGGAGCCCAGCTTGTTCCAGGTATAGTAGTTTTGTTACCATTTATGGGAATAATGAATGATGTTCACTGAATTCAGGATCGCCAATTGCTTAGTTCCTAACGTGTTTGACATATCAACAGACAGTGGTGTGGGAGACATTTGGGGCCAGAATCTAAACTGCTGGGCTGAGAATTGTATGGTTTTCTATTTGTAAACATTTTGCACCAGTCACTAGATGAGAATTGTGTGTGTTTGATGAACAAATAACTGAAACTATGTCCCTTTTTCCTACACAGGAAGACCTCAGCCAGGAGGTGGCTGTGGAAGGTGGCAGTCAGGAGGAGGCAGGGGTTAGTGGCAGCCACCAGCTGGGTAGTGGCAGCCAAGAGGGGGCTAGGCCTCGGAGCCTGACTGACACCCAAACCCCTCCCCTCCGCCCTCCGTACAAAAGGGCGAGAAGGGGGGGTTATGCGGCACAGTCAGCGCTCCGGATGATCAGAGAGGCTTCAGACTCCCTACATGCCACACCCGCCGACGAGGAGACCTTTGGCTCGGTGGTTGTCACAAAAATGATGGGTATGGAGGTGGGGCAACGCAACATGTGTGAGGGGCTCATCCTCCATGTCCTAAATAAGGGTAGGGCTGGGGAGATGACCCCAGTCACACATGTTTGCCATAGCTACCATGCTCCGCCTCCTCCTCCTCCTCCTCCTCCTTCTGCCACCCCACCAGCACGACAGCCACAGCGTGGAAGGAAGCGTGGAAGGAAGACCTGAGAGTGACGACCTGCAATCAGTCTGGTGTGAGAGAAGATGGAGCCTCTTGTAGTACCAGAGCCTGGGGACCTAGATGGCATCTGCTGCAGTTCCGGATACTTTGGACTTCACGACCAGATTGCACTCCCCTTAATATACGTACTCCTCAGGCCCCCAATTTTCTACGCTTGGACAATGATGGTTGCCGTGGGGGGCCAAGACTTTGCAAATTCCCCAAGTTTCACCATGGCTGCGTTCCTCTTTGGTTTGTTGGTGTGACCTAAATAAAGGTTTTTTTGATTTGAAATAATCATTGACTATTGTGTTTTACTTTGCTACAATGACAGTTTTTCTTTGAGTAGGCTGGTACATTTCACTAATCCTAAAGTAGAATTAACAAGGGGCAACAACAACAAACAACCTCCTAGTAAATTTAAGCAAGAAATACAAATGTAAATAATGTGTTTTTGGTAATTTTAGACACACAACCCCCTCCAAAAAAAAAAAAAAAAAAATTCAAATATGTATTCCCCAAAAAAAAAAAAAAAGACAAATCATGGTAAAAAAATAACAAAGATTCTTTTCCGTTCAGAGTAAAAATAAACATGTAGTGTATAAATGCTGCAAAGTAATAAAGAAGTAAGTTTGTGAGAAGTGCGGGTGAATAGGAGCAGCTAAAAGATGTCATTCTTGTTGCATTGTAAAGAAAAAGAGAATGCGCTGCATTAAAGACATTTTAACATTGCAGCGTGACGAATGTGCTGTGTCGATTAGGAAAGGTAGTTTTACCTGACCGAGCGCTTCCGTCACAGAATTTCTTCTGAGCATGCGTAGCACTTTGTCCGTCGGACAAGCGTACACACGCTCGGATTTGGTGTGATCGGACCGGGTTGACGGGAAATCTTTCCAGCAGGAGATAAGACTTTGTCCGACGGACAAACCGACGAACACTGTCCGATGGTGCATACACACGGTCTGATTTTTCAACAACCTTGTCCGATCGGACCAAATTGATGAAAAAGTCCGACCGTGTGTATGGGGCTTTAGTGTCACATGATCTGTCATTACATATACACACCTTTTTGAAAGGCCCCAGAGGCTGCAACACCTAAGCAAGAGGCACCACTAACCACACACTGCCATGAAGACCAATGAACTCTCCAAACAAGTAAGGGACAATGTTGTTGAGAAGTACAAGTCAGGGTTAGGTTATAAAAAAAAAATCTAAATATTTGATGATCCCTAGGAGCACCATCAAATCTATCCTAACCAAATGGAAAGAACATGGCACAACAGCAAACCTGCCAAGAGATGGCCGCACACCAAAACTCACGGATCGGGCAAGAAGGGCATTAATCAGAGAGGCAGCACAGAGACCTAAGGTAACCCTGGAGGAGCTGCAGAGTTCCACAGCAGAGACTGGAGTATCTGTACATAGAACGACAATAAGCCGTACGCTCCATAGAGTTGGGCTTTATGGCAGAGTAGCCAGATGAAATCCATTACTTTCAGCAAAAAACAAAATGGCACGTTTTGAGTTTGCGAAAAAGGTATGTGGGAGACTCCCAAAATGTATGGAGGAAGGTGCTCTGGTCTGATGAGACTAAAGTTGAACTTTTTGGCCATCAAAGAAAATGCTATGTCTGGCGCAAGCCCAACACATCACATCACCCAAAGAACACCACCCCTACAGTGAAACATGGTGGTGGCAGCATCATGCTGTGGGGATGATTTTTTTTTGTTCAACCAGCAGTTTGAACAAAAGAAAATGACTCTATTCTCCTATCCACACACTCGATATGGATGGAGGATTTCCTCCAACTGAGCTATTGTATTTTGATAGCGGAGAAATTTCTCCACCATCAGAATACACTCATCAACACCACAAGCTATAGCTGGTGGCGATGATGAAGAGAAAGTTTTCCAACAGGATGGTTGTACACAGGTCAATTGATAGAGTCAATAGATTCCTTAAAGTAGGGATCCTTTCAGAGCCTGGACTAGTTTTGTGATGTTAGACGACAGCGGGCTTTAGCTCACTGTCAGTTAAATCTGAGTAGAAGGAGTGCAGAACTAAGTGCACTCCTATGACCCAGAAGAGAAGTATGGCCAAAATAGTTTTGGCCATACTTCTCTTTTAACCATGCATGCTTGACTGTTGTACTGCTACATAGGAATTCACATGATTGGTTTATGACAACAAAACATTTTGTATTGCTTGGTCCATCCTTATACAAACCAGCTTAGGTATGGCCATGGCCAGATGTATACATCCTGTACCCCTAGGACAACTGTCCTCATCCTGCGCTAGTCAACTGTAAAGCCTAGCTATCCCATCAACAAGGTCAGTTGTAGCCACACAAGGTATGGTAACATGGCACAATGCAATGGGGGTTTCACATCTCCCATCATGTTCTTAGAACATCAATATCTGCCTTGACACATTCCATGGTGATTGGATAAAGGTGGCTGAGTTACCTTGCGTGGCTATAAATGTTGGGGTATGTTCTAGATACTCATTGGAGCGGAGAAAGCCATTTGGATGTGTGGTGAAACATCTTCGACATTACAGAACAAGTCAAGCTATGACCAAATACTGCTAGCTATATCATAAATTGGCCTGTGTTGGCTATGTGAAAGTCCTGCCCTTGTTATGACATGTTGAAGATAAGGAGTGCCTACGCATGGCTATTTATTTTAATCCTGGAGAAAAAAAATCTGACAAGGGTTCTAATGCTTTACCACTCACCCCAAAACAAAAAAAGCTGTTGTGGCTGGACATACAAAAATGGGGTTAGGTTTTGTGGTAAGTTCAGAAGGAAATTGTTGAAGTATTATTATTTGCAGGGTAAAGATCTAGCAAAGCACATAATAGTAATACATAATACGTACAGCAATCTAGACCTTGTTCTTCAGAATCTGTAAA
>CM053029.1:186221315-186250916 GCA_028564925.1 Lithobates sylvaticus | reverse complement strand
GCTTAGAGTCTACAAAAGATTTGAGACTTGGGTGGAGGTTCACCCTCTAGCAGGACAACGACCATAAACATACAGCCAGAGCTACAATGGAATGGTTTAAATCAAAGCATATTCATGTGTTAGAATGGCTCAGTCAAAGTCCAGACCTAAATCCAATTGAGAATCTGTGGCAAGACTTGGAAATTGCTGTTCACAGATGCTCCCCATCCAACCTGTCAGAGCTTGAGCTATTTTGCAAAGAAGAATGGGCAAAAATGTCACTCTCTAAATGTGCAAAGCTGGTGGAGACATCCCCAAAATGACTTGCAACTGTAATTGCAGTGAAAGGTGGTTCTACAAAGTATTGACTCAGGGGGGCTGATTACAAATGCACGCCACACTTTTCAGATATTTATTTGTAAAAAAATTTGAAAACCATTTATCATTTTCCTTCCACTTCACAATTATGTGCCACTTTGTGTTGGTCTCTCACATAAAATCCCAATAAAATACAGTTACACTTTTGGTTGTAACATGACAAAATGTGAAATATTTCAAGGGCTATGAATACTTTTTCAAGGTACTGTATAGTTTCGTGTTGAGGCCAAAAAAATAAAATTTTAGTCTCATCTGAACATAACACCTGTAGCCTCAGAATCTTCAAGGTGCGTTTTGGCAAAGCTCAGTAGTAACTGCATGTGGCATTTCTTGAGGAGTGGCTTTTTCCTTGCAACCTTCCCATACATGCCACATTTGTGGAGAATTTGTGATATTGTTGCCACATGCACATAATGATCACTCTGTCATAAATTCCTGCAACTGCTTCAGAGTTGCTGTATGCCTCTTGGTATCCTCTCTGACGAGTTTCCTCCTGGCTCTTTCATCCAGTTTGGAGTGATGTCCTGATCCAGGGAGGGTCTGTGTTCTACCAAATACCTTTTACTTCTTAATAACAGACTTCACTGTGCCTCTAGGCATTGATAACGCCTTTGACATTTTTTTGTATTCATCTCCTGACTTGTGCTTGTCCACAACTTTATCCCGGAGATCTTTTGACAGTAGCTTGCCACCCATAGTTGATTGTTTGCTCCAGTTGCACTACCAGGGACTGAAATGCTCCAGGAAATCTCTTTTCATGCTGAGATAATCAAAATGACCACAGCTGATCACAGTTGAAAGTCAAATGGCTTTGTGGGCCATTGAGGAGGTGATTAGCTACACTTGATTGTGTTTAAGTAATTTTTAGGAGGGGGATGATTGTTATGTTTTTTTTCTGGGGTTTGAATGGCTATTAAAGGTAACCATCCTCACCTGTAACCATCCTCACCTGTGATCTGTTTGCTTGTAATTAGTGTGTGTGTATAAAAGGTCAATTCATTTTTGAACTCCTGACAGACCCTTGCATCTTTCATGCAGTGCTGCACTGACGTTTCTGGATTCTGAGTCATGGGGAAAGCAAAAGAATTGTCAAAGGATCTGCGGGAAAAGCTAGTTGAACTGTATAAAACAGGAAAGGGATATAAAAAGATATCCAAGGAATTGAAAATGCCAACCAGCAATGCTCAAACGTTAATCAAGAAGTGGAAAATGAGGGGTTCTGTTGAAACCAAACCACGGTCAGGTAGACCAACTAAAATTTCAGCCACAACTGCCAGGAAAATTGTTCGGGATGCAAAGAAAGGCCCACAAATAAGTTCAGGTGAAATACAGGACTCTCTGAAAACATGTGGTGTGGCTGTTTCAAGATGCACAATAAGGAGGCACTTGAAGAAAGATGGGCTGCATGGTCGAGTCACCAGAAGAAAGCCATTACTACGCAAATGCCACAAAGTATCCCGCTTACAATACGCCAAACAGCAGAGAGACAAGCCTCAAACCTTCTGGCACAAAGTAATTTGGAGTGATGAGACCAAAATTTAGCTTTTTAACCACAACCATAAACACTACATTTGGAGGAGGAGTCAACAAGGCCTATGATGAAAGGTACACCATTCCTACTGTGAAATATGGAGGTGGATCGCTGATGTTTTGGGGATGTGTGAGCTACAAAGGCACAGGAAATGTGGTCAAAATTGATGGCAAGATGAATGCAGTATGTTATCAAAAAATACTAGAGGAACATTTGCATTCATCAGCCAGGAAGCTGCGCATAGGACGTACTTGGACATTCCAACATGACAATGATCCAAAACACAAGGCCAGGTCGACCTGTCATGGCTACAGCAGAATAAAGTGAAGGTTCTGGAGTGGCCATACAGTCTCCTGATCAATATCATTGAGCCACTCTGGGGAGATCTCAAACGTGAAGTTTATGCAAGACAGCCCAAGAATTTACAGGATCTGGAGGCTTTTTGCCAAGAGGAATGGGCAGCTTTACCATCTGAGCAGATAAAGAGCATCATCCACAAATACCACAAAAGACTTCAAGCTATCATTGATGTTAAAGGGGGCAATACACGGTATTAAGAACTGGGGTATGTAAACTTTTGATTAGGGTCATTTGGATAGTTTCTGTTGTCATTATGATTTAAAAAGAGTAAACACAGTTGAATGATAAAAAATGGCTTCAGCCAAAAACTAACCATGAGTGAAAGAAAAGTTTTTGTGTTATCATTCATATTCTCTGAAAAATGGTCAAAAAATCATTAATTCTGCCAGGGTTTTTACTTTTTGTAAAATGTCTTAACAATAATAATAGCTTTGTAAATTTTTTTAATAGACCTTTTTATGGTGATATAAATGTTGGCACCTTTAGAATTGCTAGAATGGAGAGTGTTAGGTAATGCTCATGAATAGCAGGCTAGGTGAGAAACAAACATGCTAATAAGAGTGGCACCAATGTCACAGAGGCTGATAGCAGATGAGGAGGCACCCTCAGAAGGTGTGGGATGAAGCCATGCAAATATTTCCTGGGTTTGTGCACCTTTCCAGCTGTTCAAAGCCGCATCAAAGATTTAAAAGGCTAATGATGGCACACAGTGAGGAGCCACGTGGTCTGTGCATAATATTCTTCACATGAAGGCAGGCAGCAATGGGAGAGCTCTGCACTTCAGAAAGAGCCTGTGATGCCAAAGGCTGCCCCATCTGTCATTATTCCTGGAAATTAGGAAGCCATCTCTGGTATCTGTGGGGCAGGCAATATTCTGCACTGAAAAGAGGACATTGCTTTGTCATGGATGAAGATTGTATTACCTCTGGGGTAGTTGATGTATTGTGTGACTTGCCAGCTGCTTCGGAAATACAAGTTTCAGCATGTAACACAAAATCTCAGAATTTAAACAGTAATGCCAAGTTTGTGGGAAAAAAAATCTTGCAAATAAAAAAGAAGTAGCATATACAATTGCTACACAAGCCATGTTGCAATCTAAAGCGGAGTTCCACCCGGTTCTGTTTATTATAATTATAATACACTTTTTGTAGCTGCTGACTTTTAACCACTTGCCGACCAGCGCACGACGATATACGTCGGCAGAATGGCACGTACAGGCAGGAGGGCGTATATATAAGTCCCTCCTTTCTGCCTGTCCGTGCCATCGGGAGCGCGCCGGGAGCGGCGCGCTCCCGCGCTGGTCGGGACCCCCGTGAGTCCGGCCGCGGTCTCCGCGGACTCGACCACCGCGGGGACACCCGCGATCGTCTCACGGGAAGGCTGAATGGGGAGATGCCGAGATAAACAGCATCTCCCCGTTCTGCCTAGCAACTAGTGACGCCGATCTCTGCTCCCTGTGATTAGAGCAGAGATCAGCATTCACTAGCTGACAGCCACGCCCCCCCACAGTAAGAAACACACCCCTAGGCACACTTAACCCTTACACTGCCCCCTTGTGGTTAACCCCTTCACTGCCAGTGTCATTTATACAGGAACCAATGCATTTAAATAGCATTGATTGCTGTATAAATGACAATGGTCCCAAAAATGTGTCAAAAATGTCCGATGTGTCCGCCATAATGTCGCAGTCACAAAAAAAATCGCTGATCGCCGCCATTACTAATAAAAAAAAAATATTAATAAAAAATGCTATAAAACTATCCCCTATCTTGTAAACGCTATAACTTCTGCGCAAACCGATCAATAATCGCTTATTGCGATTTTTTTTACCAAAAATATGTAGAAGAATACGTATCGGCCTAAACTGAGGAAAAAAAAAAGTTTTTTTATATATTTTATATTTATTTATTATAGCAAAAAATGAAAAATAATGCGATTTTTTTTTCAAAATTGTCGCTCTTTTTTGTTTATAGCGCAAAAAATAAAAACCGCAGGGGCGATCAAATACCACCAAAAGAAAGCTCTATTTGTAGGAAAAAAAAGGACGTCAATTTTGTTTGGGAGCCACGTCGCACGACCGCGCAATTGTCAGTTAAAGCGACGCAGTGCCGAATCGCAAAAAGGGACCTGGTCCTTTGGCTGCAAATTGGTCCGGTCTGAAAGTGGTTAATAAACACACGCTTACCTGTCCCATGGTCCAGCGATGCAGGCGCCTAAAGCCTCGCTCTTCTCTTCTCCCCCGCCTGTCCGTGGCGCCGGCATTACTACTGTGGGCACCCAAATGTGACAGCTTGTGGCTTCACTGCCGGGTGCGCATCGTGAATGGCCATGCAATCTTCTGGGACCTGTGATGTGTCCCAGAAGATTGCAGGGAGGGAGGGACTGCCTAGGCGGCCCAGAATGGAAATGGGAGCTGGGTACCTGTCAAAACCAGACACCCCCCCCCCCCCCTCAAAAAAATGACATGCTAAACGTGGCCCTTCAGGGGGTAAGAAGTACTTAAAGTGGAAGTTCCACTTTTAGGTGGAACTCCGCTTTAATGGTATTAAAAATGACCTTCCTTTTTTAATCTGCAGCGTTGTAATTTTCTGTGAAATCCAATGCAATATGGCAACCTGGAGGTCTTTTGTGCACAGCTGGTATACAGAACACCTACAAAAATTTAATTTCTTGCTTGTGTGATTGGCTCACTGATTTTCTCAGAGGTCTGCGCTAAGATGCAAGTCAGATTTAAGCACCCCCTGCAATAGAAATGTAATTTTCTTTTTAAAGGGATGCAGACACAGCAGCTTTCCTCAGTACATAGAAAGTATAGCAGCTGATTAATAATTAACCAGCCACACCCATTTAGAATGAGTATGCAATTGGTCTGCCGAAACAAAAAGCTATTTCTTTATAGCAGGGGTCTTCAAACAAATGATCGTAGTTTAAAGAGGAACTACTCACATAATTTGTAATAAAAACATCTTTGTCATTCTGAAGCTTCCCCCCAACAACTTTGCACATTATTTTATATATACTGTGATTCTGTACTTGCCAAATATGCTGCAGAAATCTCCCTCCACTGAGTCTGGCTGCAACCATTTTAACTGTGGGCAGCTGAAGCTGCTGCCTGTTCACTTGCTGGATTTACACAGACACCTAAGAGGCACAACTCCAGCTCTGCAGCTCTCATTGGCCCTCTTATGAGACATTCCCTCTCCCTTCCTGGCAAACTCTCACAAGAGTGAGAGAGAGCTGTGCATGATGTCATAAGCCTAGGCTTTTTACCAGACAAGAAACAGGAAGTGGTCTGTATAAGGTATTTACTGGCAGAGAAAAAAATATTTTACTATCCAAAGATAAAGCAACAAGGGCAGAAGTATTAGTAGATGGAAAGATGAAAAAATTACTGAAGTTCCGCTTTAAGGAAAAAGCTTTGTGAGCTGACAGCTCTTATGTCTAGAGACAACCAATTATAGAGACATGGTTCAACCATTCAAATAATTGGGAAATAACTATACCAGGGTATACATTATACAGGAACAACAGAGTAGGGAATATGGGAGGTGGAGTTGCCACATATGTCAAAAATAGCATACCGCTAACGTTAATCCAAAAAAACTAATCGAATACGCAAACCCCCCCTGGGTCTGCCCTCTAACCAGAGAGGGATTTTCCCATAGAATTGGTGTAGTATACAGACCACCAGGGCAGATTGAAGATTATGATAACTTGTTGATTGATGAGATAACTCAAATGGCAATGAAGGGAGAGGTTTTAATCATGGGTGACTTCAACATGCCTGGCAATAACTGGAATTCTCAAACTGCTATTACAAGGAGGAGCAGGGATGTAATGGAAGCACTGAATGGGTGACCATATTCTAGACCTAGTACTTATAAACTTTCCAAAGGTAATCAAATGGCAATCGACTGTGTGATGTTGAGGTGGGAGTAAAATTGTGTTCTAGTGATTAAAAACAAGAGCTGAAAAATCATATACAAAAACAAAAGTTTCATGCCCCGTACACACACGGTCGGAAATTCCGACCACAAAATCCGTCAGACTTTTTCCAACGGATTTTGTCCGACACTGGTGTTGCATACACACGGACAAAGTTGTCAGAAAATCCGATCATTCTGAACGTGGTGACGTTCGTTGCGTACGACGAAACTACGTAGAGGCTATTAGCCAATAGGTTTGGTCTCCTAATGTGATCTGAGCATGCGTGGCACTTTGTCCGTCGGAATTCTCTACACACGATCGGAAAAAGTCCAATCAGACTTTGTTGTCGGAAAATTTGAGAGCAGGAATTTCCGACGGAAAAAGTCCGATGGAGCCCACACACGGTTGTATTTTCCGACAACATGGCCTGATAGGACATTTTCCGTCGGAATTTCCGACCGTGTGTACGGGGCATTAGATTTCAAAAGGACAAATTTTGCTGAGTAAGTAATTAGTTGGCACTATTAAAGTCTACCATCCTTGCGGCAACTAGATTATATGTCAGGTAAGTTAGTAAGAAAAAACGGAAGAAAAAAACAATATGGTTAACTAAAGAGGTAAGTAGGATAAAAAAGGAGAACAAAATCAGCATATAGAAGATTCAAGTAAATAGGTAGTGTAACTGACAGACAAGAGCATAAAAATAGACAAAAGGAGGCCAAACACATTTTTGGTGCTGTCAAAGCACAGAAAGAGGAAGAAATTGCTAAATCTATTAAAATAAGAAGATAAAACCGTTTTTTAGGTTCATTAGTGATAGAAGGAAATAATACAATTGAATCACGAAAAATAAAACTGGGCACAACACTTATGTTTAAGAAGACCTCGATTTAGCAAACCATTTAAACAATCACTTCTGTTCATTCAGAAATAAATTGTACTAACAATAACAAGTTTGGGAATCATATTGGTTCTAGTAATGACCATTCATGGGCCCTGATGGTATTCACCCCAGAGTTCTAAGAGAACTTTGAGGTATAGTTGTTGGACTATTAATGGATCTTTTTAATCAATCTTTTCTAACAGGAGAAGTTCCCCATGACTGGCAGACAGAGAATATTGTACCTATCCACAAGAAGGGCAGCAAGGTAGAAGCTGGCAATTACAGGCCAGTGAGTTTAACATCAGTTGTAGTCAAGTTGATGGAATCACTCCTGAAAAGAAGGGTCATTGATCACTTAAATTACACAACTTGCTGGACCCAAAGCAGCATGGCTTTACTGAGGGCAGATTATGTCAGACTAAATTGATTGAATTTTTTTTACTATATTACCAATGTTTTGGACCAGGGCGATGCTGCGGACATAGCATATCTTGATTTTAGCAAGGCATTTGATACAGTTCCACATAATGATCTAATATAAACATTGTACAAGCTAGGACTTAACCCTTGGGTGGTTCAGTGGATATGCAGTTGGCTAAAGGACATATCGGAGTGTGGTTGTAAATAGGGTTCACCCCTTGTGGTGTATCCCAAGGCTCTGTACTAGGTCCTGTTCTATTTAATCAAAATCTATGTAAGTGATATAACTAAAGGTTTGTTTGGCAAGGTATGTCTTTTTGCTGATGACACAAAGGTGTGTATAAGGGTTGCTATCCTTGGAGGTGTCTGTAACATGGAACATGATTTGCCATTGCTTGGTCAAAGCAGTGGAAACTGCAGTTCAATGTTTCTAAATGTAAAATAATGCACCTAGGGAAAAAGAATCCCTTAAGAGAGTACAACATTGGGGGTACAGTGTTGTCCAGCACTACAGAGGAAAAAGATTTTGGGGTACTTATTTCAGATGATTGCAAAATGAGCAAACAGTGTGACCAGGCAGTGGGGAAAGTAAATAGAGTTCTATGATGCATCACTAGAAGGGTCACCAGCAGGAGGAAGAAGGTGAGGCCTCATTTAGAATACTGTTTCCAGTTCTGGAGACCTCACTTACAAAAATATATTGATAAGATAGAATGAGCCCACAAATGGGTAACAAAAATGGTGAAAGGTCTGAGGGATAAAACATATTGAGAGTGACTTCAGAAACCTAATATGTACAGTCTGGAGGAAAGAAGGGAAAGGGGAGACATGATTGGAACCTTTAAATACATCAAGGGAGTAAATAAGGTTCAGGAGGGCAGTATATTCAACAGGAAACCAAAATCAAGAACACGAGGACATGACTTCAAACTACCGTATATACTCGAGTATAAGCCGAGTTTTTCAGCACATTTTTTTGTGCTGAATGTGCCCCCCTCGACTTATACTCGAGTCAAGCACTTTTCTGCAGCAGAGAATGACATTTTCAGACCCGACTTTGGAGCCTCGTATCTCGGGGCCACTTGGTGCTAGGAACCCCAAATTTGGTGTGGAAACCCAGTGGCACCAACACTACAACATATCCAAGGTTCCTAGCACCAAGTGGCCCTGAGATACAGGGCCCCAAAGTCGGTCAACTGTGTCCATCTGCAGCAATGTCATTTCAGGACCCCTTGGCTGAAGCTAGGGGGCATCTAGGAACCCTTAACTACCAAGTTTGAAGTTCAGGGGACCTATGGCTGCAAATGGGCACAGTGAGGCATGCAAATGGGCACAGTGAGGCTGCACATGGGCAATGTTGACCCTCTTTTCCACTTACAGTAGCTGCGCATTTGTTACCCTAGGCTTATATTCAAGTCAATAAGTTTTCCCAGTTTTTTGTGGTAAAATTAGGTGCCTCGGCTTATATTAGGGTCGGCCTATACTCGAGTATATACGGTAACTGGTGGAAAATGCAAAACTAATTTTAGAAAGTATTATTTTACTGAAAGGGTAGTTGATGCTTGGAATAAACTTCCAGCAGAGGCAATGAGTCAGTCAATATGAAGTGGTTTCAAACATGTTTGGGACAAACATAGATCTATATTCAGACAAAAAAGTTAACAAACAAAAAATAGAAAGCATGTATAAAAAAAAAAAACACTAGATGGACCACTTATTTCTCCCGTCGCTTTTCTATGTTTCTATGTTTAGGTACTTACACCGCTTGCTAAAATTAATAATGACGTATTAATGATTACAGAGCTGTATTAATTTGTTTCTTTTTTGGATATCTGCCTAAACCCCTCAAGGCCATAACAACACGTAACAGTCACATTATTGGTGTTGCAGAGCTAATATACTGTTAGAAACACTTTTTACTTTTAAAAAGAGTGCTATCGTGGCAAGTAATCAGCAGTAAAAATGACTTTTATTCAAATCCCTGATACCTTTGCAGAAAGCTAAGTTTGGAGCCCTGTGTCTGAATACTACACACAAACACATATTGGCTGCGGAAAGGGAATTTTGAATTACATCTTAACCAAAATCTGAAACAAGATTGACAAAGGCAGGATAAGAATGGTACATTGTCTAATTCATAACCTCCTTGTTCAATTGTTATTTGAAAATAATTTAAAGTGTATATAAATTCAAGAACAAAAAAAATACCATATTGCAGCTCAAGCCCTTAGACATTTTTCTTTTTTTTTATGCTTTTTTTCCTTTTTTTGGTGATCCTGCCTGTAAAACATTTTTGAACTCTGGCTAACAATGCTCACTCACTGCACTGTATTTATGGAGAAACAGTGTTGTCACCCTAGAACAGGACCCCTCACCCTCTCCTGTTTACAATCACATTAAGGGGAGGTGTTTTGTAGTCTGCAGAGATAGCTAGGAACAATAGTAACTGATAACTGATAAGAGCAACATATCCAAATAGGTGCTGGGAACTTTTAGACTTGCACATTTAGTCAGATTAAGGAAAACTTCAAACAAGCTCAAAAGCTCTGGCGAGGCGGCTCCCACACAGCAAGGCTTTCCTCAATAGGTACCCAACAGTGGCTCAAACCATAGAAATACAGAAAGGAGTGCTAGACAAAAACCAGATGAAAGAGTCCAAGATAATTTTAATTATACGAAAGAAAAAGTCATATAAAACATCCAACTGGTTTCGGGGGTAACACCCTTCCCGCTTCTTCAGGACTCAACAGAAGAGGCCTTCTATTGCTGCTTAGCAAATGATGTCATGCTGTTACACTATGAAGAGAGTTCAATACTGGTTCTAATACAGATCTGTGACATCGCTGTTTTCTCCATTCGAGTCCATTCAAGTTGTATCATGTGTTGAGTCCTGATGAGGGGTGAGTGGTGTTGCCCCCAAAACTTTTTTTTTTTTTATTATTAATATTATTAGTTTTTAAACATTATACAAAACAAGTTATCATGGATACCCAAAACTCAAAAGAAAATAATTACAATCACAATCATTGGCACAGGTAAGAAAGAAAAACAAAAAAGGCCAAAATATCCATCAAACCGGGCATACGTTTTAGTATGTCTCATGTGAATGAGGCCTAAGGTGTGTTTAAATTGCAGGCAAAGTAGGCCAAATGCAGCCTGTTTGTTTGAATGAAAAAGACATTGTTTGACTAAAACGCAAGTGAACATGAGCCATAAATGGAATTGGGTGTTCTAAATAAACACCGTCTTGGGTAAAGCAACTGACTTACACCTTTGACTTGTTTCCTGTGAGTCAAAGACCCAAGTTAAAGCTTCCTGTGCTTACACCTATCAGTCTAATACAGTGATTCCCAGGATTTTTACATAGGTACATAGTCAGGTTGAAAAAGACATCCAGTTCAACCATAAAAATAAATAAAAAATCTATCATACAATCCCATATACCCAATCCTTTTCCTACACTTGATCCAGAGGAAGGCGAAAAACCCCAGCAAAGCATGATCCAATTTTCTACAGCAGTGGGAAAAATTCCTTCCTGATCCCCCAAGAAGCAATCGGATTTTTCCTGAATCAACTTTACCTATGAATGTTAGTACAGGCATACCCCACTTTTAAGTACACAATGGGATTTATTTACTAAAGCTAGAAAGTGCCAAATAAGGCGCACTTCTACATAGACACCAGTGAGCTTCTAACCCCAGCTTGTTCAATTAAGCTTTGGTAATAAAACATGGAAGCTCATTGGTTTCTATGCAGAAGTGAGACTGATTTTGCACTTTTCAGCTTTAGTGAATAAACCCCATTGTGTACTTAAAAGTGGGGTATGCCTGTACCCAATTATATTATGTACATTTAGGAAATAATCCAGGCCTTTCTTAAAGCAATCTACTGAGCTGGCCAGAACCACCTCTGGAGGGAGTCTATTCCACATTTTCACAGCTCTTACTGTGTAGAAAGCTTTCCGTATTTGGAGATGAAATCTCTTTTCCTCTAGGCCTAAAGAGTGCCACCTTGTCCTCTGTGTTGACCATAAAGTGAATAATTCAACACCAAGTTCACTATATGGACCCCTTGGAATGGACTTCTTTTCACTTGGATATCCCTTGGTAACCCATTTGTATATATTTTACCCCTCAGTTGATGGTGGGATAGAGAGTGGAGCAGGTGGTTAGGTCAAATTGCACTAACAGTGGGTAGTGCTTAAAGTGGAAGAGAAAATGCCATTGTGGTGTGTCAGTGGGAGTAAAAAGTGCTGCTGCTTTAGTGTCAAAGAGATGAAGGAGGGAGCTGAGGTGGGAGGCTCTTTGAGGTGTACCATATTGCAGTGATGTGTGATTTAGGGCTGCTTTGTGATGGAGTGCTTGGCATCCTTCCATGATGGGTGTCTGGGCATGGGGGATGTAGATGGAGCAAGGGTACAGTCTGGTGGCTCACCTGTATTTTGCAGCTCAGGAAGGACCTCAGCAGCATGTTGATTGCTCCATAAGTTGTGTGGTGGAGAAGATCAATGTTGGAGAGTGGAGGGGGTCTCATCTAATGGAGGCAGCTTATTGGTGCACAATGTGACCTTGATTCTGGTGTGGCTCAGGACAAGGGTCTCAGCACTCAGTAACTATCATACGCCACTTCATTCACAGTCTATATCATGCACCACTTCCTCTTCATGCAAGGTTGCACAAGGCAGTATCCACTATTAAGATAGATAGAGGGCTTGACCAGGGACTGACTGAAATGCTGGTAGAAGGAACTATGACATAAGTCAGAAAACACGGCAATATGATTACTTTATGGACCTTAAGCACACATTTCCCCTGCCACAGCATTTTACTCTGTGAACCAAATGCACAGATTTAATGCACAGATTTAAAGTCATCTGTGCCATCTGTGTCTCATTGCGGAGATTCCCTTTCACTTCCTGTCCATAAACAAACAGGAAGTGAGGGGAAATCTTGCAAATTAGGGACATTTCTTGCTGGCCCCCAGTTCACCAGAACTAGTGTCCCCATGGGAAGATTTCCCCTCTTCCCATGGGGACATTCTAATTCCTCTCCACTCTATCCAAAACTAAAAAAAAAGTTATACTTTAAGTCTCTGGCTCTCTGATCTGCCCCTGCAGCGCTCACTGGAGTGCCTGGCTGGGGAAGGGGTGGGAGCAGCTGCCTCAGTCTCCCAGCAACTTGCTAAGAGGCTAAGCCAGCTGTTGATCTAGGCAACTGGGTGGATCCTGTAAAGTTGGCATCTTTCCAGAGCCTGGACCAGCTGAGTGATGTCTCAGGAGTGCAGAATGAAGTGCACTCCAGTGATCCATAGGAGAAGTAGGGCCAAAAGAGCTTTGCCCCTACTTCTCCTTTAATTCCACTTTTTGCATGTTTTCCAGGACAGGTAATAGGCCAATATTGTCAAAAAACATTGGGTTCTGGACATGGGGAGCATTCGATAAAATAGCAACAACATTTTTTAAAAATACCATATGATGGGAAAAGTGTCCGTTAAATTTAACTTCAATGTGACATAAAAAAATGCCCGTCCTTTAAATGACATGCTTGGGGGATGCTTTTAAGGTATATGTGTTGTTATGGAACAGGACAATATATTTTACAGACAGCATCAGTGACACTTTATTCTTGGCATCGCGTATTTTGGATGTGAAATCGATTTTTTAGCTTCGACATTTAGCTTGGCTTAAATACAGCAGCAGTACCCTAATCTGATTCATTTCAGCCTGAAAAAAAGCTGTTTTATGTAGTTTTGGCTGCTACACATGAATTTTTTTCCAGCAGTAGTAGCCCTGAATTGAATGTTAGCAGTAGCAGCCACAACAGATCTAAAAGCTCAAGTTTATTCCAAAAAAATAATAATATAAAAAATAAAGCTAAAGCTCAACTTCATTGAAATTGGTCAGCAGCACAACAGTTCGTTAATATAGTCTGTTGGCTTCTTTTTTCACATCATCACACTGCATTGTCTTAAGATTGCAGGCAGATAGCTTGCCCAACCCTCCAAAAAACACACTTTAAAACCAAATCCCCATATTCCACAAATCCCTCCCACCTTCATATGTCTACATTTATATTTCAAGTATGTATTTGGTTGATACTGGCTAGCTTTAGGACAGTACACGAACACCCAAATAGGCAAATAGAAGGAGACAAAGCAGGATTTATTTTCCAATAATAATTAGAGTGCACATTGTGAGAGACAATAGATGCAGATATTGCAGGTATATATTTTTTCTTTTTTGTAAGTAAACAAATAATCTCTGTTCTCAGCTGCATAAAGGGCATAGAGAGGTGGGGGTGAAGAAACAGCAGTACACTGATCTTCCCAGTGAATAGCTGTGCTTGGGGGGTATGTCAGCAGAAGTCTGATCATTGGAGGACAGAAAGGCTATTCTCCCAGCACAGCCAGAAAAATGACCACGCTGGGATGGATATATACGCTCATGCCTGGTGTGGTCAGTCTGAAATAGGAAAGCAGGGGGACTGGCTGAATCACCAGGTATTTCACAAAGAAAGCAATATAAAAAGAAAAAGATACTGTTTTACATAAGTACATGGTATAACAGACACATATCAATAATATGAAATGTTGGGGTACCATATTCTTTAAACAAAAATTGTATGTATATGCACTAGCTAAACAGACGTTTAGGTTAGGCAGACACCTAACCATAACACCTATATAAGGTTTTGGACATCTAATGCATGGGCATTAATATGAGTTGGCCCCCTTCCTTGGGCTACATGAGCCCCCACTCTGTTGGGTAGGCCTTCCACAAGAATTTGAAGAGAGGCTGTGAAATTGTGCCCATTTGGCCGAAGTAGCATTTATGAGGTCCGGTACTGGTGTTAGATGGGAAGACTTGGCTCACACATCAGTATTTCAAAGGAGTTAAAGTCAGGGCTCTCTGTAGGCCACTCGAGTTCCTCCACACTAAACTCATCATACCATGTCTTTATGAAGCTCGCTATGTGCACAGGGGCACAGTCATACTGGAACAGAAAAGGGCCTTCCTCCAACTGTTGTCATGAGGTTGGAAGGACACAGTTTTCTAAAATGGCTTTGGATGGTAATGTTTGTCAATAGACATTGTATGACTGCATGCATTATTTTATTCCAAAGGTTTTTGAAAGGAAGCCTTTTTGACATACAAAACATACATACATACATGTGTGAATTTATATTTAACATACAGATATACAAACCTGTACACTTTAAAAGATACAGTACAATTAAATTGAAATTTGCCCCCAAACCATTGTAGTTTCTTCTCTATGGAACTGTATTTTATGCTGTTCTTAGATATAATGAATATAGACATAACGGATATATACAGAACACTAAGTACTATGCAAAGTACAGTGCAGGAGATTCACTATGAAGCAAATTACAGAATGGAATGCACAGACCACAAAGTGATATTTCTATTTATTCCATCCTTGCATTCCATCACTTTTCCATCCTTCACTCCAGTCAGCAAGTGAGATGCAATTTAGTGACACTTAACAATAATGGCAATTACCACATTTATAGACATATTCAAAGCAATGTTTTTGTTTTAGGGATGAGTGAATCTGCCCAGGTTTAATTTCACAGGGGTTGTTTGAATCTTGCTTGAAAACCCCAATACCTGAACCTAACTGCAAACTACACTGAAGGGGGAAGAGGAAGTGAGGGGATCTTGATACTTAATTCTGGCTATTTTCAAGGCAAAAAAAACATGTTATAAAGGGTATGGTGAGCTGGGAACTACCACGGGGGACATTTGAAAAGAAAAAAAAAATACTGTACAGCTTTGGGGTGGTAATTTTAGTGTGACTGAGGACAACATGAAAAGACACCAAATCCTTTAAATGACATGCCTTAAAGCTGTATTTGGTGTTATGGACAGCACCAGCAACATCATATTCCGCCATTACATATTTGGATGTGTTATTGATTTTTTTTACTTAAAGTGGGGTTCCAGTCAAAAAAAAAAAAAAAAGGGGCTTAAAAATCATAAAAAAAATCAAAAAAAATAATTGGAAAAAAAATTACTCACCTCCAAATGCCTGTTGCTATGGGGTCCCTCGTAGTCTGCCACCTTCAGTGCCTGGGCTAAACGTCACTTCCCCCTCGGCGCCGCACAGTCATCTGGGACCTGTCACGTGTCCCAGATGACTGAGCGTCAAATCACGGCACACGGTGCCGCTCGCGCATGCGCAGTGGGTGCCCGGCTGTGAAGCCACAGCCGGGTTCCCACATTAGGAATGCCGGCGCCGCGAGCGGCTCGTGGAACGAGGGGGGGTCTCGTTCCCCCGCATCGCTGGACCCCGGGACAGGTAAGTGTCCGATTTTTAAAAGTCAGCAGCTGCAGTATTTGTAGCTGCTGACTTTTAAATTTTTTTTTTTTTTTTTCCCCAGGACGGAGCTCCACTTTAACATTTAGTTTGGCTTAAATACAACAGCAACAGAAGCCCAATCTGAATACTTTCAACTTGACAGGTAGTTTTCATACAAATTGGGCAGTGGCTCTACAGTTTAGAAGTATAGTTTGTGAGTTTCTTTTTGTCAAAACAGAGTGTCCCATAACACTTTAAAACCACAACCCCATATTTCACATTTGGTTCATCTTTAATCCCTAAACCCCCAATTATTCCCAAAATATCCAAACTATAAATTTTAGGTATGTGTTTGGTAGACATTGTGATAGACTCACCCAGGGCAGAGGCTTTTGGAGGGGATTGAATACTAGCCTCTTGCCTACTGACTATGGGCTCTGGATTTTTAGGGAACACTACTCTTTGTGAGGCGTATGCCTGGGGACCCTTGGAGTGATGTTACCTTGGATTCTAGTCCATGTCTCCCCAAGACACACAGATTCTGGAACTCTAGGCCTCGGGTCCCTGTATAGGGCCTAACTGCCTAACTACCAATAGTAACTGCTTCTCACTGTGAGACTCAAAGCAGATGGTGATGTCATCAACTCAAGCCACCTGTCTGGGGTTGCCTGCTATAATGTGTTTATTGTAAGTAGGTCTAGTGTGCCTCCTAAGGGTCTGTCACCCATTGTTATTTGTGCTAATTAACCCAGCTATTGTCTACTAGCACACTACACTTGTGGGCTGTGTTTATACTTGTAATAATGTGTCCTTTGAACTCACTGTTGTAGTGGCCAAATAGGCACCTAGGCTGGTTTAAATGACTAGTTAATTATGTTTCTGGTTACAGTCGTATTGTTAAGGTAATATGATCAGGAGGGGGGGGTGTCCTCCTGGGGTATATATTTTGTGTGAGATTTAAAATAAAGAGTTCTTATTCTGGTTTACTCCAAAACTGGTGTTGCCTAGTTCTTGGGGTAACTATAGCCAGATTCACTAATCTCGTGTTCCAGAGATTCTTGACATAGATACCCAGTCTGGATTCCATCACATTTTTGGAAGCAGAGGGTGGTTACAATCGACAGGGAAGTCCATAGCTGTGCGAATGGCTGGAGGCAAAGTTTTACGCATCCCACCGCTGCCACCAAAATGTGATGGAATCTGGACACCCTGACTGGGTATCCATGCCAAGAAGCTGCTTCCCAAGCTTTGGAACACAAGATTAGTGAATCTGGCTATAGTTACCCCAAGAACTAGGCAACACCAATGTGAGTCTATCACAGACATTGCAATAAAAATGTATTACTGAGAGACAATCGCCACAAATAATGGTCAGTGGCTGGACGATATATAAGCAGCTTTTTAGGCCACAGATAAGAGGGAAAGACCAGGCAGGTTTTATCTTGAAATAAAAATTAGATTGTATTTTTTTGAGAGTCAACAGCTACACATATTGTAAAGTTTCTAAATAGTATGTAAGCAGCATGGTTAGGCTGAAATATAGGCGGGAGAGACCAGATAGGTTCTATTCTCAAAAAAGAAATTAGATTGGACAATGCAACTTTATTTGTTTTACTTATTTATTTTTATATTTTGTCTTTATTTTTACTTTTCCATTTATTATTTAGCCAAGCTCTTTGCACTGGAACCCCTCATATATAATCTACTGGAAAATTTCTAGCCTGGGTTGCCCCAAAGTTGGAGATTCCCAGTCAAAGTTTGATTTTTAACTTTATTTATTTATTTTCTCTTTTTTTTGTTATTTGGAATGGATGCTGTGGTCAGTCATCTCGCAGCAGAGGCCAGGCATGTATGAAATACCTCTGATTTGACAGTGTAATCTTCTTCCTCCTAGGAAATCAGCAGTTGTTTTTTTTTTTTTTTACTTTTTAATTATTAAATTATAGTGAGGGACCTGGGGGCATTCTGAGGGAGAGGCAGATCAGCAGTGAGAGATAATTATGTCATGGAGCTGGGGCAGCTTGCTGAGGACTGGAGGGAGTAGTTATCCTAATCCATCGGGTGACATTGCCCTACAGGTACAGGCCACTACTATCACTAGGGCTGATCCACAGAGCTTCGTAGTGTGTGTCATTTTTTATGTATCTGCTGCTAGAGCAGAAGAAAATATGTCCCTAAGTCACTGCCATGCCCAATGTCTTAATGCCAGCTTAGCTAAACTGTTGGCTTTACAGCTGCCACCATTCCAGCCTCCTGCAAGTTTATGGCCTGTGCACTATGGGGCACAATGCTGGACATGCTGGTACTGCTACATGTCTTGACCAGTGGTAACAATGCAGTTATCTGTATGGGAGAAACCAGTGAGCCCTGCAGGTACAAATTGACATTAACAAAATAGTTTCATAAGAAAATTTACCAGGCAATTTCTCTTTGATGGAGCAATGTTGCGTGTCAAAGGCTGCACAGGGGAGTAGGTATATTTTTGTTTAATAGGCACTGCTTTTATTTTTGGATTGATGCTGGTTGGGTAAACCATGTACTCCCTTTTTACAAGTTTTTAAGGCTCTGGCAATTTTTAGTAGTTTCTTTGGAATATAAAGCATATGTTAAAAACAATTGCCCAACAGTGGTATAAAACTAGCCAAAGATGGCTAAAATTTCTCTCAAAATAGCATCCAGCATGGGAAAGTATTTGGAAATCCCAAATAAAATAAAATGTATTTATTTAGGCCAATAGAAGTGCAGTTAAGTAATACTAATGTTAAACCTAGCCAGTGTAGTGTGTGAGTAGTAGAGACTCTGAGAGTTGACAGTTTATTGGCGGCGGCAGGGCCTAACATGAGGGGGTGGTGGGTGTCCGGGCTTTAGGAGAGGAGTCATGTGAAGCTTGGGTCAAGGATCCAAGGGGCTCCACAGGGATCAATCTGACCAATAACAAAAGTATTTGCAGGTTCCTGAATTTCAGCACTGTTGTTACTGTAGGCACTTTTTAGGCGAGGTCAGGTTCCATTTGACTATGGGTTAAAAATCATTTTGACCTACAGTAGGCATACTCCAGTAAGCTTGTTTTCAGTCAGGGCACTGTTGGAGTCCTTCCTATGATCCTTTGCTTCCAGCACTATCTTTTAAAAATGCTGACAGTAAAGGATTCAGTGTGCGACATTAACATTGCAGTATGGCCAATAGTTTTCCAATGCCAAGGCTGGGTGGAACTTGGTGTAATGTATTATTGTTGAGGTGACACAGCAAGTGGCATATTTGCAACCATGTTTCCTGTTGTCACAGGAATTGTAGATCCTAGACTGAAGTGCAGGTCTATCCAATAATATTTTTCTAAATTTCAACCCCCGTTTGAACCCCTATTGGGTTTTACTACTATGCTGGGCTCCTTTATGTCCCTTCATTTACTGTATACAACAATTTCACTAGACAAGAAGTGAGAAAACAAAATCTCCAACAGCAACACTTGAAATATAGCCAGAAATATATTAATTTTTTTAGATGAGTAATGAAAGGTGTGATCCTATAGAAGATTTTCCTTCATTTCCTCTCTATTAAAATCTCTATCACTGTGACAATCAGTTAGAAGTAATCTTTTTATAGATGCCCAGATTAGTGTTAAAAAGCCATCAGCTGTTGTAGTCCTTTCCCTTTTTTATCCAAAACAAAATATAGCACATGAAAATTTGGTGTATTTCAGAATATGATTTTCTGTGCACCTTCAATGGCAATAGTTATAACAAGAATCAATAACAATGGAGATTGGGAGTACATACTATATACCAGCCATTCCGGATGGGATATGACAATGTAAGAGGCTGCTGCCATTGGTAAGTAAGCCACTCAGGTCGCCTACCTAAGGCTGCATGGCAGCAAGGGCCAGGGGAGGCAAGCCTGCCTCACCCCTGGATGGTGCACTCCACACTCTGGGAAGGACCCAGAGCTCACATGTTCTCTCAATATATAGGCCAATCCCGGCATGCTCAGGGGCACCTCCCTTGTAATTGGCTGAGATGACTACATACTCATGCTGCCCATTTGCCTAACTCCCACCCATGTTCCAGAAAGCTCTACTAGTTTCTAGAAGGAAGGAGGTGTCCAGACAAACCCAACAGCACCAGAACACAGGAGCAGCCCTAACTAATGAATTGCAGAATTTCAGTTCCAGTTGCGGCATTTGCTAGTGAAGAAACTGCATGGAGGGCCATTTTTTCACATTGCATGCGTCAATGACATCATTGTCGCACTACAAGGTAAATATCTCCTAAACAGTGCACGTTTAGGAGATATTTACAGTACCTATAGGTAAGCCTTATTATAGGCTTACCTATAGCTACAACTTCCCCATGGAGGTTTACAACCTCTTTAAGCAGACATGCTTAAGATAGATTTGCCTCTAGCCCCACCATTAGGTGGAGGGCAAACCTATACTTGGAGGGCGCTACATGTATTTATGTGGGATCAATGTTTTTTCAGATCCAATCATATATTTTTCCTTAACCAAAATCACTCTTTTCAAAACTAACAACAAATTTCTTCCAAAAAGGATAGTTTGATATTCTGCTCTTGGACATATGCACTTGGTTGTAAATTGTTCATATATGAATTATATGCTGCACATATCTTAAAAAAAATATATACAGTATATATAATGATGCCTGTAAAAATGGCCAGTATATTGAGTAGGTTTTATTGGCATGAACATGTAATGACACTGGAAAATAGCCGAAGCACTCAATTTGGAAGAATATAGTTGTTAATGTCAGGCATTTGTCAGAGATAATGACAACATGAATGTGTTTTAGTCACCGGGGATTAGGTTTCCAAGCCATTCATGGAAGGCTAGGCTGCCAATGGCTTGTAAGTGGGGGTCTACCCAATTACTAGTCTGTGACGGGATGGGTCACTGCCTCCAATAACTCACTCTTGTTGTGCTGTAACATTGCAATACATATACTATATGATAATTTGATCCCTTATTCACATATGTAGTGTAATAGGGAAAATACACTGAGTGATGTAATGGTGAAGTCAGAAATGGTCATTACTGGTCTGTAATTGGGCATAAAATACATAACGGGTCTTTATCGTCCCTGTAACAACAGCCTAGTGGGTCTATATATCAAGGAAATGTTATTACCATTGCCCTCTGCATGAATTATTTACTGCTGAATTCTGTGTCATGCAAATTGCTGCTAAGGGCACAGATCAGTGAAAAGTGGTAAAATTCTGGGCTAGAACAAAATAGTATTTTCAAGTTGACCCGTCACTTAAATATGGCAGGGGTATTGTATATGTTAAACAAGCAGTTATTCTGTAGGTGACCACCCCTATAAGGTTGGCCATACACTAAATTAAAATGTCAATTTGTATGGATGATTTGGGCAAAATGTATTTACTGTACATTCCTGTGCATCAAAATAAAAGGTGTGCAAAGCCCCGTACACATGATCGGAAACTCCGCCAGCAAAAGTCCGATGTGAGCTTTTGGTTGGAAATTCCGACTGTGTGTATGCTCCATCGGACTTTTGCTGGCGGAATTCCCACCAGCAAAAGATTGAGAGCAGGTTCTCTATTTTTCGGTCGGAAAAAGTTCAGATCGGAAATTCCGATCGTCTGTACCAATTCCGACGCGCAAAATTGATACGCATGCTCGTAAAAAATTTGACTCATGCTTGGAAGCATTGAACTTCATTTCATCTCGTTGTAGTGTTGGACATCACCACGTTCTTGACAGTCGAAAGCTCAGAGAACTTTTGTGTGACCGTGTGTATGCAAGCCAAGCTTTAGCGGAGTTCCGTCGGAAAAAACATCCAAGATTTTTCCAGCGGAAATTCTGCTCGTGTGTACGGGGCATTACAGTTCCTTTGTATCCTTGCTGCAATCAGCAAAGCTCCTGCCTACTGCTGATTGGAAAGTTCTAGCTCTGACTCAGAATAGACCTATGCAGCGAGATCACTGCTTCCACAAAGAGAGCGAAGGTCCTTGTCCTTCTCTGCAGCCTTTAAGGCTGCGACTGATTTCTAAAAAAAACGAATTCTTAGACTTTGAAAACTTTTTGTGTTGATCCATCTGGAATGCATTGGTAGTGCATTGGTAGTCAATAAGAAGATAGGTGGTTAATCAGCCACAGCTCAAGGAACCCCTAGCAACCTCTGGAGGAACCCCAGGGTTCCACGGACCCCTGGTTGAGAATGGCTGGTCTATCATATGAAATCCCAATAAAATACATCTATATCTTTGTTTGTAACATGACAAAATGTGGAAAATTTCAAGGGGTATGAATACTTTTTCAAGGCACTGTAATAAAGAAATTCATTTAAGCATATTCATTTGAGGCATTGACAAATGTTATCCCCAAGCAAGGGCCAAACACATAATTCAAACTTTGCAGATGGTAAATACCTGTCTCAGTAGAAGAAATTACCTTGCCAGGCAACAGTTCCCCAACTCTCCACCTGGTGCCATCCTAGCCCTTTATCCCGCAAGTGTCATGGGACCATGAGCCCCCTGCCCACCCTATAGGGAAGCCCTTTGAGTTTGTCATCACCCTGGTATGGTCTCATAAACAACGCGCAGGGTTAAGATATGGCTTATTTAACCACTTCAGCCCCGGACCAATTGTCAGCTTAAGGACCAGAGGTCTTTTTTCAATTTCGCACTGCACTACTTTAACTGGTAATTGTGCGGTCATGCAATTTTGTAACGAAACGAAATTTGCGTCCTTTTCTTCCCACAAATAGAGCTTTCTTTTGATGGTATTTGATTGCCTCTGTGATTTTTATTTTTTGCGATATAAACGGAAAAAGAGCGAAAATTTTGAAAAAAAAAGAGATTTTCTACTTTTTGTTATAAGAAAAATCTAATAAACTCAATTTTAGTCAAACATTTGGGCCAAAATGTATTCAGCCACATGTCTTTAGTAAAAAAAATGCCAATAAGCATATATTTATTGGTTTGCGCAAAAGTTATAGCGTCTACAAACTAGAGTACATTTTCTGGAATTTACACCGCTTTTAATTTATGACTGCCTATTTCATTTCTTGAGGTGCTAAAATGGCAGAGAAGTACAAAACCCCCCCAAATGACCCCATTTTGGAAAGTAGACACCCCAAGCTATTTGCTGAGAGGCATGTTGAGCCCATTGAATATTTTTTTTTTTAGTCCCAAGTGATTGAATAAAGACAAAAATAAAAAATAATTTTTTTTTTCTTCAAAAAGTTGTCACTAAATGATATATTGCTCACACATGCCATAGTTATATGTGGAATTGCACCCCAAAATACATTTTGCTGCTTCTCCTGAGTATGGGGATACCACATGTGTGGGACTTTTTGGGAGCCTAGCCGCGTACGGGGCCCCGAAACCCAAGCACCGCCTTCAGGATTTCTAAGGGTGCAAATTTTTGATTTCACTCCTCACTACCTATCACAGTTTCGAAGGCCATAAAATGCCAAAATAGCACAAAACCCCCCCAAATGACCCCATTTTGGAAAGTAGACACCCCAAGCTATTTGTTGAGAGGCATGGTGAGTATTTTACAGCTCTCATTTGTTTTTGAAAATGAAGAAAGTAAAGAAAAAAAATTTTTTTTTTTTCTTTTTTTCAATTTTCAAAACTTTGTGACAAAAAGCGACATCTGCAAAATACTCACAATACCTCTCAGCAAATAGCTTGGGGTGTCTACTTTCCAAAATGGGGTCATTTTGGGGGGTTTTATGCCATCTGGGCATTCCATGGCCTCCGAAACTGTGATTGGCAGTGAGAAGTGAAATAAAAAAATTACTCCCTTAGAAAGCCTGAAGGCGGTGCTTGGTTTTTGGGGTTCCGTACGCAGCTAGGCTCCCAAAAAGTCCCACACATGTGGTATCCCCGTACTCAGGAGAAGCAACAGAATGTATTTTGGGGTGTATTTCCACATATGCCCATGACATGTTTGAGCAATATATCATTTAGTGACAACTTTTTGTAAAAAAAAAAATATATATATTTTTTTTTTTTCATTATTCAATCTCTTGGGACAAAAAAAAAAAATATTTAATGGGCTCAACATTGCTCTCAGCAAATAGCTTGGGGTGTCTACTTTCCAAAATGGGGTCATTTGGGGGGGGTTTGAACTGTCCTGGCATTTTATGCACAACATTTAGAAGCCTATGTCACACGTCACCCACTCTTCTAACCACTTGAAGACAAAGCCCTTTCTGACACTTTTTGTTTACATGAAAACATATTTTTTTTTTGCAAGAAAATTACGTTGAACCCCCAAACACTATATATATTGTTAAAGCAAAGGCCCTACAGATTAAAATGGTGGGTGTTGCATTTTTTTTTTTCCACACAGTATTTGCGCAGCGATTTTTCAAACGCATTTTTTGTGGAAAAAATACACTTTTTTTTATTTTAATGCACTAAAACACACTATATTGCTCAAATTTTTGATGAAATAAAAAATATGATCTTAGGCCGAGTACATGGATACCAAACACGACATGCTTTAAAATTGCGCACAAACACGCAGTGGCGACAAACTACATACATTTTTAAAAGCCTTTACATGATACCACATTAGATTCACGGAGGAGGTCTACTGCTAAAATTACTGCCCTCGATCTGACCTTCGCGGTGATACCTCACATGCATGGTGCAATTGCTGTTTACATATGACGCCAGACCAACGCTTGTGTACGCCTTTGCGCAAGAGAAGGGGGGGCAGGGGTGCTTTTTTTTTTTTTTTTTTTTTAGTTTTTTTTTTATTTATTTAGCTTTTTTATTCTATTTTTAAACTGTTCCTTCCATTTTTTTTCTTTGTTATGATTTTTATTGTTATCTCAGGGAATGTAAATATCCCCTATGATAGCAATAGGCAGTGACAGGTACTCTTTTTTTGAAAAAATTGGGGTCTATTAGACCCTAGATCTTTCCTCTGCCCTCAAAGCATCTGACCACACCAAGATTGGTGTGATAAAATGCTTTCCCAATTTCCCAATGGCGCGGTTTATATCCGGGAGGGGGGACATTCCCTCCTACTGCTTGTAAAAGCAGTCTAGAGGCTAATTACCCGCTAGAATTGCTTTTACATGAAAGCCGATCACTGGCTGAAAAGAATGATACCAAGATGATACCTAAACCTGCAGGCATCATTCTGGTATAACCATTCAAAGTCCAGCAACATACTGGACATATATTGTAATCTTTTTTTTTTTTTTTTCATGCAGCCTCTTGGCTGAACGAAAAAAAGAGATTGATTGGTGGGTATGCCCACCATTAGAATACCTCCCTTCATCCACCCACTTCTAATGATGGGCATACATGCACCATTTATATATGCCGATGCATGGGGGCATCCTCCCGCAAAAGTTATGCCGTGTACACACGGTCGGAATTTCGACCGTATGTACGTGGCATTAGGAGCCAATCGCTCCTCCACCCCCCCTGCTGCCCCCATGCTTCGGCACATATGCTCTTTTTTTTAACTGTGGTGGTGAAATCACCTCCTACAGCGTTGGAGTCGCGGCTTTATGTATCGTGGGAGCAAACGCTGTTGCTGTCAAGATAAATAAATCCGCGCTGCAACTGAATGGCGCACCTGAAAACAAAAAAATGCTTAACACTAAAACACAGTAAACAAAATTACATACCTGAAAAGCAAGCATGATAAAACATAATAAAACATTGCAGAATAGAATGGAGTAAAAAAAGAGCAACAATAGAGAGAGAGAGAGAACAATAAAACGACAACTATTTTTGTTTTTTTTATTTTTTTGAGATTCACAGGTAAAAAAGCTCCTGACTGTTAGCGACTGAATCAAAACGCTACCACAAAAAAAATGTTAGCGATCGCAGGGATCAGGCCTGACTCTGCGAACACTGCAGTTATGTGTGCTTAGTGTTTTGTAAGTGACAGTGATCGATCGATACTGCACTTGGGTGGGCTGGGCTGGGCTGGGCGGAGGGGGAAAACGCAGGTGCTAGCAGGTATCTGGGCTGATCCCGCTAACAATGCGTTTTTTTGGAACCCTAAACTGCTGGGACGCTAGTATAGATCTGATCAGATCAGATATTGATCTGTTCAGATACTATACCACTAAGGGAGGTGTATGCTTTGCGCGTGGGTGTTTGCGGTACTGGCACTAACCTGGGGCGACGCAGACCTTATTTGACCCTAAAACCTAATTGATATCACCCGCCGGGCGATCAGGGGGTTAAACCGTTATTGGGTAATAAATGGCGGGTGCCCTGACAGTATAAAAAACAAGCTAACTAACCAGCGTCACCCGTAACAGTAATACAAAAAAAAACTGGTTACCTAGCGACACTAATGCAGCGATCAGAAAAACGATCGCTTAGTGACACTGGCAAAAGGGGGTGAAAGGGTTAACTAGGGGCAATCAGGGGGTTAAACCTTTATTAGGTAATATATGGGGGTACCTGACGCTATATAAAAACCTGACGGGGAACCTAAATAACGAAATAACTAACTGGCTAACCAGCGTCACCAGTGACATTTTATACGGTGATCACTGGTGAAAGGGTTAACTCTAGGGGCAATCAGGGGGTTAAAACCTTTATTTAGGTTGTAATATGGGGGTACCTGACCTATAAACCTATTTATGAACCTATATAAACATGGCGGTTAACCTAAAAAAAAACTGGTTACCTAGCGACACTAATGCAGCGATCAGAAAAACGATCGCTTAGTGACACTGGCAAAAGGGGGTGAAAGGGTTAACTAGGGGCAATCAGGGGGTTAAACCTTTATTAGGTAATATATGGGGGTACCTGACGCTATATAAAAACCTGACGGGGAACCTAAATAACGAAATAACTAACTGGCTAACCAGCGTCACCAGTGACAGTTATACGGTGATTACTGGTGAAAGGGTTAACTCTAGGGGCAATCAGGGGGTTAAAACCTTTATTTAGGTTGTAATATGGGGGTACCTGACCTATAAAACTATTTATGAACCTATATAAAACATGGCGGTTAAAATAAAAAAAAAATGGTTACCTAGCGACACAATGCAGCGATCAGAAAAACGATCGCTTAGTGACACTGGCAAAAGGGGGTGAAGGGGTTAACTAGGGGCAATCAGGGGGTTAAACCTTTATTAGGGGGGGGTAGGGGGCTACCTAGGACCTAAAACTAACTGCCCTGACAGTTATTACAGTCACACTGACACTAAATGCAGTGATCAGTAAATAAATGATCACTGCAATTAGTGACACTGTGACTGGGGGGGGAGGGGGTGATCTGGGGGGTGATCAGGGGGTGACAGGGGGGTGGATTGTGTGCCTATGTGTACTGGTGTCAGTGTACTGTTTGTGCACTAACCTTTACATCTTCTCTGCTCGGCGTTCCGGTCACATAGACCGGCGCACCGAGCGTGACATCACTTCCGCCTTCCTGTCTATACAATAGACAGGAAGGGGAAGCTTTTCATTCGCCAGGAGCGATCGCGAGGGGGTGGCCAGAAACCACTGGCCGTCCCCTCGTCCCGGATCGCTCCTGAAGCGATGCCGACCGTCCCCGCCGGCGGAGGGGGGTCCGATCGGACCCCCCAACCGCCTGAAGAATGGCACGTACAGGTACGTGGTTCTGCCTGTACGTGCCATTCTGCCGACGTATATGTACATGGGGCGGTCGGCAAGTGGTTAAATTGTTTGTGTTAATAAATATGCTACGTATACTTTGCCCTGTTCACACTGGCATTAGAAACAGGCAGTTGAGATGTGTTTTTGATTCTCCAGAAAATCCTAGTAAAGCAGCCTCCAATGGATAATATGGACCGCGGACAGAGCTGTTCACATTTAAAGCGGAGCTCCACCCTAATGTGGAACTTCCGCTTATCGGATTCCTCCCCCCCCCTCCGGTGCCACAATTGGCACCTTTCAGGGGGGTGCAGATACCTGTATAATACAGGTATATGCACCCACTTCCGGGACTAGCATCCCCGCCCATATCCGAGGATATCCGAGGATGCCCCATTGTGTCTTGGGAAACACAGTTCCCAGGACACAACGGGGACCAATAGAGACGCGCAGCGCGACTCGCGCATGCGCAGTAGGGAACCGGGCAGTGAAGACGTTGCGTCTTCACTTCCTGATTCCCTGACAGAGGATGGCGGCGAAAGTGTGAAAGTGCCCTTAAGAGCACGTTAAATGTGTAAAAAACCCACTTTAATGTTATAGGTGCGTTGGTTCCTGTTACTGTCAGTGTTAGTATTTTTAGCAAGTGTCAACATAGCCTTATAGTCCACATCTATTAAACTTCTTAAAATGGTTCTAAAGGCAGAAGGTTTTTACCTTAAAGTGTTACTAAACCCACAACAGTAAAATCAGTCTGTATATGCAGTAAAGCATGTTTGTTATACTCATTGTGTAAAAAGGCTGTTTGATCCTGTCTTCTCTGATCCTCCCCTTCTTCCACTGGCTCCTAATCATTTCCTGATAACACAGACACTATGGAATTAGGCTGCACATGCTCAGTTTGATGTGTATTGCTAGAGAGGTTTTTTTTTCTTTTCTTGGGAGGGTGCATGTAATTAGCACAGGGCCAATCAACACTGTCCAGACAGAGGGTCAGGGGACCTGCAGTCTCATAGGACATTAAGAAAGCTCCTCCTACAAGCTTTAACCAGTGCTTGGCTGTACACTGATAGAAGTCATAAGACTTCTCTAACTGCTGATGAGAAAAGGTATAGTGAATGCGGGGTCCTGGGTTTAGTAACACTTTAATGCATTCTATGCATTAAGATAAGAAAACCTTCTGTATGCAGTTCCCCTCCCCACCCCCCCCCCCCATTATACTTTCCTGAGCCCGATCTCGATCCAGCAATGTGCATGAGAGTAGAGACTCTGTCTGCTCTCTTCTTTGCTCTCTTATTTCTCATTGGCTCACAGAAAGCAGCGGGAGCCATTGGCTCTCGCTGCTACCAATCACTGCCAGTGACAAGGGAGTGGGGGCAGGGCCGAGTCCCACTGTCTGTGTCAATAGACGCAGACAGTGAGGCTCAGGGGTGAGCCGACACAAGTGCCCCCCACAGCGACTTGCTATGGGGGCACCCCTGGGGCGGGGGACCCAGGAGCGTCAGCAGGGGACCTGAGAAGAGGAGAAGTGGGGCTGCTCTGTGCAACACTGGTAAGTGTGACATGTTTATTTAAAAAAAAAAATGAAAGTTTAGAATCACTTGAAGAAGCTCTGTACATTATGAACATTAATTCGGGATGTATACTAGCTAATGCCATTAGACTATGTAGAAGGGATAGTACTGCATACTGTATTGCTCATAGGATGTTGATTGCATAACGGATTTGTAATTGTGTGATTGAACTTTTTATCTGTTCATTCTATTCTTTTACATTTAATGATGGAACAAAACTATGCTTTTATATGTTTTTTTGGTGTAAATGTGGTACCTTTTTGTACATTTCCCTTTCGTTAATGCTTCTATGCTTCATTTGCTACATATGTCTATTTTTAGAGCTATGTCTTTTCATATAAATCATTTGGCCTGACTCTTACCTCCAGTACAGTATTGGAGTATAATATAATACTTTGTATATCACTGGGTGTACACTATACGATTTGACTATGTATACCTAGTTCCTATTACATTGGAACTAACAACTATCTTGGAAAACTAGGAGAATCCTTCTGTAGCATTATATGGGTCTGGAGAATTCAATGTGTTTATATTTTGATTTTTTTTTACTATTAACCGTGAGTGATCTTGCTGAAACTTTTCCTGAAGAAGCAGGTTATCTCCTGCGAAACGCAAACTGCGTCAAAATTACAGCAACTC
>CM053029.1:186161775-186220885 GCA_028564925.1 Lithobates sylvaticus | reverse complement strand
TGACGGCGCCAATGCTCTGCGTTTTCTTAGATCTTCTGACTGGTCCTGAATCAGTGCATCTAAAAACAGGGGCCAATGTCATTTACTAGTTCAAGCACTGAGCCATCTTTAAGCTAACCTTTGAACCTCACCCTTAAAATACTGGAGGCATGAGAGGGAAGCTGGAAATCTCTAATAGAAGTCTGTAAAACTTGTGTGCAAGCAGTTTTTATAAAACTCAGAGTAAGGTAAGTGACGCCAAAGTGATAACGACTACTGCATAGCATCAAATCAAAGTTCACCACATGACTTTACTCGTTGCTTGGCGTTGCTCTTAAAGCTCCCCGGCAGACGCTGAGTTAAGGAAACCAATCTGTATGTGGCTGAAGTCCAAAGCAATTAAACACAAAACACATCTTGGAAGGAGGGACCCCAGGCCTTCTCTTCCTTTCCCATGTAAAGATCAGTCCTCGTTTTGTGCCATACCCAGGGTCCCGGTGACCTCAGTGCAAGAAAGGAATTTATATCCAGATGTGGTGAACTGGTTGGGAGGAGGCAGGAGGACCTCGTTAGCATAAAATCTGCTGTGATTGATATGGAAGCGATATTGGAGGATGCACTGCTAAGTCGAAGGGAGTGCGGCCCTTATGGGTGAGTTAGGGCCTCTTGGAAGGAAATCATGCGGAGATTTTTGGGGGGTTAGGAGGAAGCCGGCTGCTATGGCAGTTCCTTGGCACTTCTTCAGTTTCCAGTCTCAAGGAATTAGGCTTATGTGACAGGAAATAAATCAAGCTGCACACTAGAGAAGGGGGCTCCTGAACATATGGATTCTGACCTTGTTCTGGGAGTATAGTAAACCCTACACACCGTGGGAGACCCTCAAAACAGTGGAGGTTTTTCTCTGTGTAAGCACATTCACTAGATGAACCAGAATGGAAGAATGGCTTGCGGGAAGCCTCGGACTGCAGGCATGATAAATTATTAGCTATATACCAGGCTTCATTACATCGAGCCATATCCGTTCCATATTCTGCAAGTTATCCCAACCATGTCAAAGTATTACAACTGATCCATACAAAAGACTGTGAAGTCATAGTCAATATCTTTCTTAAAAGGTGGCCTATCATTTAATCAGGAATCGTGAAGATTATTATTTAAGAAGTAGTGTGATCAGTTTAAAGTACATCTAAACCTGATCACTAAAATGTAATATAAGCTTCAACAAATTAACGCAGCTTTACCAAACATTTGTAATATTATATAAATCTGCAACTGCATTAAAAAAACCTAAACAAATGGTGGTCCTGCATTGAAGGTCACCTTTCTGTTAGAGGGTGTTGATGCCCTGTACTCGTCTCCAAACTGTTCCTGCATAGTTATCCTGTCGTAAGGGCTTCCAAAAGAGACTACTAATGGCTGTTTAAACACAAAATATGCAGACATGATCCACCATTGTTACCACTAGGAAATACAAAATGCCATGTAGCCATTGCTGGAATGAATGTAGAGAAAAAGTGGTTTAAAAGAGGCTGCATGAGATCAGCAGCACTAAGGTGCAAAAAAACTAAAAAACAAATATTTATATGAAAAATGCAATGATATATGACTTGCAGTGCTTTACAAAACTAAAAGGTCATTAAGTTAGAGCCTACATCTACTTTAACATAAATACTCATTAAAAACCCTTTTATGATGTATAGATTCCCATCATGGCATACCTGGGTTTTGACTGTTACTGAATACTGCCACACAATGATTGTACCTTGTCAATTTTCTTAATCTATCAGACATCTGATTGACAACAATATACTTATTGCAGACTGTAATATTAATATTAATATTAATATGGAACTAGTCCCATTTTGTGGCAATAAAAAAATTTTTATAAAAAAAAAAAAATAGAAATACTATAAAATTTAAAGCCCCATCATGCTCATGCACAGAGGTCCGGCACGCACATGTAAAGGGTGACTGTACAACATGTGAGCCATCATCATGAATGTCAGAGTGAGAGCAATAATGCTAGCGCCAGACTACCTGCCTAACTATAAAGGCTTTTAGGGTGTTACCTTTGGAGATTTTTAGGTACCATAGTTTGTTGCCATTGCACGCTGAAATGTAATTTTAAAGCATGACATGTTGGGTATTTATTTACTTGCCATAACATATTTTAAATTCTACCGAAAAACTGGGTAAACATGTATTTTTTCCTGAAAATCATTTGTGTGACAAAAAAAATCGCAACAAACACCATTTGATTTTCCAAGGCCTCTGCTTAAAAGATAAATAGATCATGTTTGGGGATTCTAAATAATTTTCTAGCAAAAAAAAAGGTTGATTTTTACATGCAAGAGAAATAGCAGAATTGGCCTGGACTGGATGTGGTTAAAAAAATGTGGCCATTGAGATGCCATGCCTTCAACTTAAAAGGGCTAAGGCAAAAAAGCATGAAACACATGTATTCTGGTGTAGAACAGTATGAAGTGAATGGGGGCTATCATTGTATATGTTTTCCCCCCATTTCCTGTTCCTTGTTTTCATACATTGTTGTCTTAAAGCGGGATTCCACCCTAAAGTGGAACTCCCGCTTTTCGGAACGCTCCCCCCCTCCGGTGTCACATCTGGCACCTTTCAGGGGTGAGGGGGGTGCAGATACCTGTCTAAGACAGGTATCTGCACCCACTTCCGGGCAAAAACTCCCACGGGAGTTTACGCCACTTCCTGTCCTGGCGCGCTGTCTGCCGGGACACAAACGTGTCCCGGCAGACGGCGCTGACGATTCTCATTGCGCTGCGCGACTCGCGCATGCGCAGTAGGGAACCGGGAAGTGGAGCCACTTCCCGATTCTCTCACTGAGAATGGCGCCGGCAGCAGCAGAGAGCCGATCAATTGATCGGCCTCTGCTGCCCACATCGCTGGAACCTGTGACAGGTAAGTGTCCATTTATTAAAAGTCAGCAGCTGCAGTATTTGTAGCTGCTGGCTTTTAATTTTTTTTTTTTTCCAGGTACCGTCCCGCTTTAAATTCAACAAAATACGGGTTAGAAAAATTTAAGATTTATTTACCGAACATTAACTACGATCTGGGGTGCATAACCTTTTGAAGAGCGAGGGCCATCGAAGCGACTCCGGTTACCGGTCGCGGGCCAAAATAATGTGTAATGGGCAGATGACAGGTCTGTATCTACGCTGCATATGCTGAATGGATATGGACACAGCCCACACTACTCTATGGGCCCTCCAATTCAATCTGATGGAAGGGGGCGGTTTGAGGTCGAATTTATCTGTATCGTCGGGGTGAGGGGGGGGGGAGGCAGGGAAGGAAAGGAAAGAGTTATCACATCTTTTTCTTTTTTCTTGTTTTGTTTTTTTTTTTTTTTTTTTCGGGGTAGGTATAGGGAGGTAAAAAGTCGAGAAGGGAAAACGGGGGCAGGAAGGGAGTGTACCCTAAAACCCCCGATACAGTAATTGGCAGAACTACGGTTAAAAGGCAAGGGTTTAACATGAAGAAATGTAGTATGTCTCTAAGCCGTAATTGTGAAGCGTAATTTTATGCTGTGAAACGGAAGTTTGTGTTTTCTGTTGTTCTTGTTATACAAATGGAATCTTTATGGACAATGTATTCTGTATTTCCGCTTTTCTTTTGAAAAAATAAAAGATTAAAATATGAAAAAAATAAATGTACATAGAGGTGAATGGAGGGTCCGATTGGGTCCTAAGGCTGCTTTCACACTGATGCACAACGTGCACCTGTGGATTTCCTGCAGTTTAGCTGCACTTTGCCATAGACTTCTATTATATCCTGATGGTATAGAGCACTTTCTGAAAGAGCACCAAACCCGCAGGTAATAACAGAAGTCTATGGCTCAGTGCAGGTAACTCGCAGGTGCAGGATTAGTTTGACAGCAGCCTAGTAACCACTGAAGAACAGATATGCCCATATATACACTGATTTCAGTAATAAGCACACCTTTAATAACCTTCTTCCAGTTTTCCCCCAGCTGTTGCTATCCCAGGCAGAGTGCATTTGGTATCGATTGTGACAGGAGCTGGGGCTATACAGGAAGCATCAGCTTATGCAGCTCTTTCTGTACCGCCGGCTTCATTCAAAACACTGATGCTCTGGGATGGTGGGTCAGCAACCTGCGATCTGGGCTCGTCAAACCACCATCCCAGAGCAGGAGGTCGCGGGCCATATCAGAGGGCTCTGCAGACCACATGTGGCCCCCGGGCAACTGGTTGGGCACCCCTGACTTAGATCAACTCATTGTTCTGCATTTTCTTTACACTCTAGCACTGTCTTCTTTAGCAGGGCAGGACTAACAGCCTAATGCCTATAACACACGGGCCGAGAGTTGGGAGACAACAGCCAGTACAACATTTAAAAAAAGAAAAAAAAAAAAGGCCAACATTTGGGCTGTGTGTATGCCAGTCGATCCAAAAGAAGCCTGCTTCTGACGGACGAGCATGCTGGAAAACAGGCTGCCAACCAAGCACTCTCAGCCATTGGCTGATCGGAGTGTTCTGCCAGAACACAACAGCTTAGCAGGGGAGATCACTGTACTAACGTTAGTGCAGTAGCTCTGAGCAGAGCAGGCACTTTTTTTTGTTCAACCTGCTGGGTTTGAATGGAAAAAAAATAAAATACTAGACCCCTTTCACACGGAGGCGCTTTACGGGAGCTATAGTGCTAAAAATAGAGCCTGCAAAGTGCCTCTCCTTTCCTGAGGGCTTTCACACTGGAGCAGTGCGCTGGCAGGACGCTCAAAAAAATTCCGGGGGCGCTGTAGGAGTGGTGTATACACCACTCCTACAGCGCCTCTGCCCATTGAAATCAATGGGCAAAGCCACTACAGTGGTGCTTTTTGGGCGCTTTTAACCCTTTTTCGACCTTTAGCGGGGGTTAAAAGTGCCTTGCTAGCATCCAAAAAAGCGCAGAAAAAACATCACTTTACCGCCGACACCCCGGCGCTGCTCAGTGTTTAAGTGTCCTTTGTGTGTACCAGACTTTACTCCCAGCCCTACACAGCAACAATCTCCTGACAGACCTGCGTTGCCAAGGCTGTATACTAGGAAGTGGCCGGTGATGCCAGGATGTTACGGGTCACATCTGCAAACTGCCACTTTACGATTCCTCGTACCAAATGCTTCAGGGCCTGCCAAAGTTTCAGGTGGCTAACCAAGACACCATGGGCTTCACACAATATGCTGGCTGGCCACATGTCAGACACCAGGAGTCTAAAATGTCTTTGTATACTGTAGCTGTAAAGTGTTACTAAACCCAGGACCCTGCATTTACTATATCTGTTCTTCCACAGAATATAGAAATGCAATTATTTTAGTAAACATAAAAACTGCTAAACACCTTTTCTCATCAGCAGTTTATAGCAGTCTTGTGACTTCCATCAGTGTCTGGCTGAGCACTGGTTATAGGAATTTTAATTCTCCCCCCGATTGTCCTAAGAGGCTGCAGGACCCCTGACCCTCTGTCTAGAGTACCCTAGACCGTGCTGATTGGCCCTATGCAGATCACATGCACCCTCCCAGAAAAAAAAAAAACTCTTTAGCAATACACACCATACTGAGCATGTGCAGAGTGTCCCCAAGAGTCTGTTCTATCAGGAGATTAATTGGGACACTGGCATACTGCACTGGATCTTCAGAGCTGGTGTCGTAAACAAGGGCTCCAGTGTGCATGCACAGGAGTGACATCATCGTGACGCCCGGGTGAAGATGAGAGCCCTCTCAGCGATGAAACAGTATGCCACTGGAAGGCTGCATACTGGCACATTATGCATTTGTCTTACAGGGAAATGCTTTTTTTTTCCTGCAGCGGTTTACTACTGCTTTAAGGCCCAGTTCACACTATTGTGATTTCAGATGCGACTTGGGTTGCATGGAATCGCATGACAAGGGAAATCACATGGTCTTCAATGGTCTCCATTCACATCAATGAGACTCAACAGTTATTTTGGAAAAGGTTCCTGTACTACTTTGGTGCCATTCCAGTGCCATTTTGGCCCCATAGAATATACAAAAACCTTTTAAAAGTAAATATATCAAAAGGCAGCACTACATACACAAAAACGTATAAAAACAAAATGCAAAGAAGATATTACATCAAATGGATAAAAGTGCAACATACTTGTGCAACAAAGTTGACTTTATCCATTTACTGTAATATCTTCTTTGCACTATAATTGTTTTATATGTTTTTTGTATATATAGCTCTGCCTTTTGATATATTTACTTTCGAGTGGTTTGTATCACAATCGTTTGGTGGCTGCCTAACTGATTTTTTCTTTTAATGATTTCTGATCTTTTTTGCGCGGATTTCTTTACATACAAACCTTAATGGCATAGTTTACCTTTACCACAAAACTGCCTATGCAGATAAGGGGCATTTGTAGATAAAAAAAACAACAACTGTGCAGCTCTGACTAAATATGAATAAAGCCCTTGCTATAGGTGTAGGCTATTTACATACCTTATAAAGCCTGACTGGAATACTCCCAGGACGTTGCCAAGTACTCCCAGGACGTTGCTAAGTGAGGCCTAGTTGTCACTGCTCACCTCCACCATCACAGGAGTGAACTCTCAAATGCCGAGCTCAGAGCTACTGCATCAGGGGAGAGAGAGAGTATGTGAGGGGGTTTGAATCAGAAAGAGCTCACTCCTGTGATGGTGGCGGTGAGCAGTGATGACTTAGCAGCGTCCTGGGAGTAATCCAGTCAGGCTTCATAAAAGGTACGTAAATGGCCTACACCTACAGCAAGGGTAATATTCATTTTTAGTCAGAGCTGCAGTTTGTTTTACTCTACAAACATCCCTTACCTGTATAGGCAGGTTTTTTGTAAAGGTGAACTATCCCTTTAAAAAAGTTGCATTCAACTACATAAATCGCACAGAAAGTCAGTTCAAAATCGTATTGTAGCAGTGTAAACCCAGCCTTAAAGTAGAAGTTCACCTTTTATAAAAAAATAAAAAATAAATGCATCTTTTTAGCAGATTAAAAAAAATAAAATGTGCATTTACTATTTTGTTTTTTTAAACTGAAGCCTGTAAAGCATTGCACCCGCAATCAGCAGATCTCAGGTACAATGCCAGGATCCTATAGACCCTCAGTATACTGCCTGCCCATATACTGGATTGCAGGAAGATATAATGAACCACAAAAGCGCTCACCAGTACCATCGCAATTCATTGAGAACTACAAGCTCTTGGCAAAAGAAGTTAACGGAAACTATGAAAGAAGCGGCCGCGTGGGCAGAGCCCCACACAGAAAACTGTGACAGAGGGTTCGTGGGGGAAGATCCCCTGCCCGCTGTCACACTGAAAGGAGGGGGGGGGGGGGCAGGAGCTGAAACGTGTTACATGTTCAAAAGGTGAACTTGGCCTTTAATGTTTTATTAAGCATACTGCCTAAGAGCAGACAATATAAGCTGCCCATTACCTTTCTTAGTCCATAAAATATCTTGTGTGCCTCTGAAATGAGCGTCCAATAAGAACACTTAATTGTTAATAAGGGTGCACCTTTTGGATGTGGGATGGCAGTAGGTGGGGCTAAGCCCTGGTGTCAGGCCCCTAGCAAACAGAACCTAGCTTCCAGAGGGCACACACAAAAAAGCGTATCCTGGTGAATAAAAGTCACAGGAGACATCTTTTAGGTTTTCTTCTTCAGCAGGATGCTTAGTCCGATTCTTCTTTGGATCACTCAGGCATTTGTTTTGTGAGAATATAACAAAAAAACGCGTGTGAAATATCCGGTCTGAGATGCCGGCAGGCAGCAGACAAAATGATTCCAATCTATTGCACTTATGTGGTCTGTTCAGTGAGGTTTTCTTGGAAAGAGAAGACCGAGCAGAGGATGTGATAATCCAGGTTTCCAGGAACCATTCACATCGCATCAGTTTTTAAGATGTGCTTAACAGCTTCTCACAAAGGCCATCATTCATCTATAATGCCCAATTCTGTGCTCTGCAGTAGCATCCTGTCTACAGATTACAACTGACTGCAAATCTATTAACGCAGTAAAGGCTTTTGGTATTTACTGAGCACCACTTAAAGTGGTGGACTGCATTTAAAAAAAAAAAAGGGCACCGGGCAGTATGCATCATACTAGCACATTATGAAAGACTTAACTGAAAACAAAGCCCTCCAGCAAGGTGCCGTCACCGCTTCCATGCGTGTGGGAGTCACCGTTTACAGCACAGGACTCTGAAGGAATGGCACGGGTATGCCGTTCATTCTGAGTGCATGCGCCAGTGATGTTCGGGCTGCATCTAAAGTAAATGTCTTAAACGGTGCACATTAAGGAGATATTTACTATACCTATAGGTAAGCCTATAATGAGGCTTACCTTTAGGTAAAAATCAAACGAGGGAGCTTACTTCCACTTTAACCACTTCCATACCGGGTCTATTCTGGCACTCCTCTCCTACATGTAAAAATACAAATTTTTTTTTTTGCTAGAAAATTACTCAGAACCCCCAAACATTATATATTTTTTTTAGCAGACACCCTAGGGAATAAAATGGCAGTGATTGTAACTTTTTATCTCGCACAGTATTTGCGCAACAATTTTTCAAATGTGTTTGAAAAAAAACTATTTCAGGATTTAAAAAAAATAACAAAACAGTAAAGTTAGCCCAATTTTTTTATATAATGTGAAAGTTGATGTTACGCCGAATAGATACCCAACATGTCACACTTTAAAATTGCGCACACTCATGGAATGATGCCAAACTTCAGTACTAAAAAATCTCCATAGGTGACATTTTTACAGGTTACATGTTTAGAGTTATAGAGAAGGTCTAGTGTTAGAATTGTTGCTTGTGCTCCAACGCACGCGGAGATACCTCAAGTGTGATTTGAACTGCGTTTACATATGTGGGTGGAACTAATGTGTGCGTTCGCTTCTGAGCGCGAGCTACCGGGGATAGGGGCGTTTTAAATTATTTTTTTTTCTATTTTATTTTACAACATTTTTTTTGATCACCTTTATTTCTATTACAAGAAATGTAAACATCCCTTGTAATAGGAATCATTTGTGACAGGTCCTCTTTATGGAGATGCAGGGTCAATAAGACCCCACATCTCTCCTCCAGGCTGGAAAGCATGAGATCCGGAAAAAAAATCCACGATCTCATGCTTACCAGCCACGATCGTGGCTTTGTTTACATCCGAGGCACGGCCATGCTTACCAGCCGCGAACGTGGCTTTGTTTACAGCCACGGACGTGACATCATAACGTCGCGACCGGGCCCTTCCGACGGTCATAGAGATGACCGGTGACCACCTGGTCACTGAAAATCTCTATGCTCGTCATCCGGCGACAGCGGATTCTTTCTCCAGGTCCCAGATGGCACGGGAGAGCCCGGAGAAGCAACGGATGGTGGCGGGATCCCGTCGCCTGTAAGAGCGATCAAGTGGCGGAACTGCCGCCATGATCATTCTTATGGTGCACAGAATCGCCGGGGGAAAACAAGGATATCTGAATGATGCCTGTAGCTGCAGGCATCATTCAGCAATGACGTCCTTGGGCGGGAAGTGGTTGATATAAGCAATATTTTGGAGGTAACAAGATTCAAAATGTGCACTGGGACATGTAGTACATCAGCAGATGGGTGATGGAGGTTGGCCGTATCTGCTTTACTCAGTGATCACGGGTGCAAATACCCTCTCAAATATTGGACACAGTTTTCTAGGCACAGAGGGAATTGTACCCTCCCAATAAAGAAACAGTCACACTTTGCGTGTCATTGATGTGAAGCTTTTGAAAGCGGAGATAATAGCTTGTAGATTGATTTTGCCTCAGATTCCGATGACCAATATTCTCTACAAAGCTCCTAACCTGGTCACTACTAACCAAACCTTTCTAATGGTGTACAGCATGGTCATACAGCACCGCTGATACTACCAGCCATGTGGCGATGTCACATCACTGAGAAGACAAAGTAGGTTTATCCATATGTCAAATTACAAACAAGCAATGGAATAACGTTTAATAAGGACAGAGAATGTGGCCATAGATAAGACCTCATGTTCTTTTTAATCCTTCCATATGTTGGCCATACACATGGCAATTCTGGATAGCTTTTGATCAATAATGCTGCCAAAGCACTGAACTCTTTGTAGCCAACTGTCAACCAGGGCAGCCATGATTTACCTAGGTTTAAAGCAGTTGTAAACCCTTACATATACCCAACGAAGTGACTGGCCTCAGGTGACACACAGATGAAACAAATCCTCCTACATAAGTTATACCTGTTTATCTGCAAAGATTTCTTCTCCAGATCTGTTAAAAAAACAGAATTTAAAAAGCTTGTCTGAGCCGACAGAAACGAGGAGGGAAGATCTGAATTGTAGGAAAGAGACAACCCCCTCCCCCCATTACACAGCACACAGGAACAGAGCTGAGGCTGTCTATCACAAGCAGTGTGCTGGGGCTCCCTCCCAGTCAACTTTTTTTTCCTCTTAGTGTCAGGAAAACGTGTCAGAAGTGATTTATGCAGAGAAATGGGGCAGCAGACAGATATGACACAGTGCTCTGAAATGACACTAAAGGGATATGCTTTGTTTATATTTCATGTCTGAGATTAACAACCAAATGCTCAAAACTGAGGTGGAAATCAATCCAAGTGTAGCTAGTACAGCGATAACTTTGATGGTTTAGGCCTACAGTTTCAATGATCTGATAGCTTGGAACTGAGAAACTATGAAAACCAAGGTTAGAAGAGTTTCATGTGATCATGTTTTTCAATGCCATGTATGTCCATGTATGCCATGAGTGTTTCCACTAAATACTGTAAACTCTTCTTACCATTTGTAGTCTCCAAGGGAAGTCCCATGTGACAGAATGACAACACAAGCCCAACAGGGAAACAAGGACATAGTGTTACCCTATAGGAGGAAGTGTCTCAACAAGAGCCTTCAGGGCAGTATTACCAAGTATTACTATACTTTTAAAACACAACTAAAAGCATCTGTATGACAGTTATGTGACAAAGTAAACAAAAAACTTCCTTTACCTTTCCTGACTGAGCCAAATGCGAGTTGGTTTGCGTCTCACACACTCCCCCTGCTAGACACGGTAGCCCTCAGTGGGAGGATTTCAGCAACAAAGGCAGTGTTGTTAGTCCATTTTAATTATCTTAATGCATCTTATTTTTATATCTTAATGCATTAAGATAAGCCTGTGTGCAGCAGCCCCTCTCAGCCCCCCCTAATACTTACCTGAGCCCATCTAAATCCAGCGATGGTGCAGGAGTTTCTTGGCTGCCCAGGACCCCCCCCCCCCCCCCTATTTGCTCAGACAGCAGCGAGGAGCCATTGGCTCCTGCTACTGTCAAAGTTAATCAGCCAATGAGGAGAGGAAGGGGGCTGAGTCGTGCCATGGCTCTGTGTCTGAATGTATTGGAGCTGTGGCTCGGCTCCTGTGCCCCCCCCCCCCCCCCCCGATAGCAAGCTGCTTGCTGTGGGGGCACTCAACAGGGGGGGGGAGGGGACAGGAGCGTTGAAGAGGGACCCAAGAACAGGAGGATCTGGGATGCTCTGTGCAAAACCACTGCACAGAGCAGGTAAGCATAACATGTTTGTTATTTAAAAAATAAATAAATAAATAAAAAGACTTTAGTTTCACTTTAACAAGCTCAAGGCCCCTTTCACACGGACGGACCGTCTATCCGTTTTTCTTCCATCCGTCGACGGACGACAATGCATTCCTATGGGCAGACGGATGAACATCCGTCACCATCAGTTAACCTCTGCTTCCATTTTTATCCGTTTTCTTTAACGTACAAGGCTACGTCCAGATCCGTCGAAACGGATATTAAATGACGTTGACGAACTTTGTCCGTCAACGTCCGATCCGTTAAGATACGTTTTGTGTTTATCTGTGAACTCAACCTCTTAAAAGGCACAGGCACACATAAACGGAACAAAACGTATACAAAAACGGATGAAAAAACGGATGTAAACGTGTGCATTTACGGATGTAAGCGGATGTTAACGGAACAAAAGACGGATGAAAACGGACATTAACGGAACGGATGACGGATGAAAGCGGATGAGACAACGGATAAGAACTGATACGTTTTTTGACGTGCCTAAGGCCCCTTTCACACATGCGGACCGTACATTAGATCAGTTCAGTCACGTTTTTTTATCATCAGTTGTTGTCAGTAAACATCAGTTTTCATCCATTTTCATTTCCGTTTTTCGTCCGCTTACGTCCGTTTTTCATCCGATTTCGTCCGTTTTTCATCCGTTTTTTCATCCGTTTTTTTATCAGTTTTTCTTTTTTTTTTTTAAAAACTGTTTTTCATGAATTATGGGAATTTTTTTGAGGAAAAACGGATGTCAGCGGATCGGATGTGAACGGATCGTCCGCTAACGTCCGTTTTTTGTCCGTTCCGTTTTTTTTACGGAAGACAAAATAGGGTCTTCTTCCGTTCAGAAAAACGGACCTTAACGGAGACGGATGTTAACGGACGTTAGCAGATGATCATCCGCTAACGTCCGCTATCCCATAGACAAGCATTAATGTCCGTTTTCATCCGTAAACGGACGTATGAAAAAACGGACGAACGGTCCGCATGTGTGAAAGGGGCCATAGGGATAATTTTGATATCTGCGCCCTCCCATCACAGTGTAGTGCAAGCAGGCACAGCCTACATGAGAGTGACAACTCTTTAATATCAGAAGCAGTGCAGCACCGTTGCCACACGATTTGACTTCACTGACAGGATCAATAGGTATTGTGGGACTTTGCAGGAGAACCAAGAGAACAATGTAAGTTCAGATGCGTGTATATTTTTGTTTACTCAGAGGCCATAGTTCTACTTTAGGATGATAAAGTTTTATGAGATTTTGCACGTTGGGTTTACATATACTTTAACCACTTTCCGACCGGCGCACGACGATGTACGTCCCTTTTTTGAAGAGGGATATCTCGGTAACGGCAGCAGCTGCTGCCACAACCGAGGTATCCATCTCTTCAGGCGCCGGTCGGCTGTCCGATAATGGTGGTCATCGCGGCGGATTCGCCGCGAGATCACCGTTTTCGGCGGCGGGACAGGTGCCCCCCCCTCCCGCCGCTCACCCGCGCCTTCCGCCGCTTACCGGAACCGTCGGGTCCTTTCCCCTCCTGTGCATAGAGATGAGTGACGCTAAGATGGCCGCCACTCATCTCTATACCATAGGAGGGCGGAAGCGATGTCAAAAACGTCACTTCCGCCCATACCTCTTAAAGAGGAATTTTCAAATGTCATTTTTTTAAATGACATTTTTTTTTCATTGAAGTCCAAATATGAGATCTGAGGACTTTTTGACCCCAGATCTCATATTTAAGAGGACCTGTCATGCTTTTTTCTATTACAAGGAATGTTTACAAGTGAGCCAATTAAATTTTTTTTTAAAAACAGTGTAAAAAAAAATAAATAAAATCAAGAAAAATAAATAAGAAAAACAAAAAAATTTTTTTTTAAAGCGCCCCGTCCCGACGAGCTCGTGCGCAGAAGCGAACGCATACGTGAGTAGCGCCCGCATATGAAAACGGTGGTCAAACCACACATGTGAGGTATCGCCGCGATCGGTAGAGCGAGAGCAATAATTATAGCCGTAGACCTCCTCTAACGCAAAATATGCAACCTGTAGAATTTTTTAAACGTCGCCTATGGAGATTTTTGAGGGTAAAAGTTTGATGCCATTCCACGAGCGGGCGCAATTTTGAAGCGTGACATGTTAGGTATCAATTTACTCGGCGTAACATTATCTTTCACAATATATAAAAAAATTGGACTAACTTTACTGGTGTCTTATTTTTTTTTTTTTATTCAAAAAAGTGAATTTTTTCCAAAAAAAGTGCGCTTGCAAGACCGCTGCGCAAATACGGTGTGAAAAAAAAGTATTGCAACGACCACCATTTTATTCTCTAGGGTGTTAGAAAAAAAAAACAATATATAATGTTTGGGGGTTCCAAGTTTTTTTTCTAGCAAAAAAAAAAAACTGTTTTAAACATGTAAACACCTAAAATCAAAAACGAGGCTGGTCTTAAAGTGGTTAAGGCACAAAATACTTGCAGAAAAGCTTCAGTGGGGAAAATTCCAAAGGCCTCTATATTTTTGGGTAGGCTGTAATAACATAAGCATACACTAGATGGCACCACTATTCCCTGTGCATTTTCTGTCTGATAAAAGAAAAAGAAACTTTAGAGTTTTCCGAGCACTTTTTGCGATTGAATAGCCTATTTCCCATTGACTGAGCAACATTCTGAAATGGCATACACAGGTTAAAAAGAATATTCTCTTTATGTGGAAAAGGAAACAAAATCCATGCATGGCATTAACAGTGCAAGCCATACTGTATATTGCATACAGTATTAATTATCATCAAAAACCATGACTGAATCGGCAGCACTGCTTGTCTTGTCAATTGGCTTGTAAGGTAGAAAACAAGCCTAAAGCCAACCTTACACATTTTAACTTGTTTGTACCACCTCCTTTAGATTGACCAACTATACCAGTTCAAGGGGCTGCCTGATAGGATACAAACAGAACAGGCCCTTTAGGTAGGCCCTCAATACACTGGAAAATCTAAAGCAAGGGTAGGCAATCTTGGATAGGTGGAGATCTACCTAAAAAACATGAAAGGGATCAAAGATCACCAGCGTGCCCCCCTCTTTTTCAGAATTAAGTGCAGAGGCCAGGCCAGGGGCAAAACGCACACACCCAATGCAGGGGCGAACGTGCAGGGCCAGGCCAGGGGCGAACAGGCGCCCAGAACAGGGGACGAACGTGCAGGGACAGGCCAGGGGCAAATGCGCAGGGCCAGCAGCAGGGGCAAACGTACAGGGCCGGGCCAGGGGTGAACAGGCGCCCAGCGCAGGGGCGAACGTGCAGGGCCAGGCTAGGGGCGAACACGCAGGGCCAGCAGCAGGGGCCAGGGGTGAGCACCCCATCTAGTACAAACACCTCCCTCCTGTGTAAAATTCACTCCAGTTCTCAGATCCAGTGGCACCTGGAAGAGTGAGGATGTCCTCCCAGTTCTCCCCCCCCAATCCCTTCTCTTGGCTCTGCATTCACATGGATGCTCTGATTGGAGGTCTGAGAGGCGGCAAACCAGAGCGTTAGGCAGCAAGGATGAAAAACACAATCTTCATGTAATTTTAACTTTCAACACAAAAAGGCTGAATGGAATAAAGCGGTAGTAAACCCTGCTTTGTTATTTTTACCTACAGGAAAGCTTTTAAAAAAGCTTACCTGTAGGTAAAATTAACATCTTCTAAACTGCACGTTTAGGAGATATTCATTTTACCTGCAGGTATTCCCCCTGCATGCAGCCGCTGACGCCAGTGGCGCTTGTACCTTCAGAGACTCTTGCCAGAACCGAGGGCTCCCGTGCGCATGTGCGGGAGTGACGTCATTGCAGCTTTGGCCACTCACAGCGCCGGAGCCTGCCAACCCAGAAGAAAAGCCAGGGGAACATGTCAGCCCTCTCAGCGATGACCAGGCACCGCTGGAAGGGCTTCGTTCTAAGGTAAATATTTCATAATGTGCTAGTAGGCAGGTTTTTTTTTTTTTTACTTTTTCAGCCGTTTACTACAGCTTTAAAGAATATGTAAACCCAACACTTAATATTCCTGATATGTACCTGCTGTACCGTGTACTTGTATTAAAAATAATCCTCTTTGTACTTCCTTCCTGTGAAATCCCTGGTGTTCCTGCCAGTCCCTCTGCTTTCCAATTTCAAACTGACAGCACTAGGCATAGAAGCACATCCATCCTAGCCTGTTCAGTTTTCTGGCTGTGCTGTTACTCCTCCAATGACCAGTCTTGCCTCCCCCCCCCAGCCATTCACTGGCAAGATCAGTATACTGCTGTTTCTCCTCCCCCAGCTCTGATGTAGCTGAAAACATAGGGAGTATGATCACTTAGGAAAAAACGGGAAAAGGAGTTGATAAGTTTTTTTTTTTTTTTCATATCTACACAGACTGTTTGCCTTTAATTTCTATTTTAAACCGAATGGGTTCTTTCACAAGATGAGGGTTTACATCTTGATCTACAGTTTGTCAAACTGTAGGTGGTAGGTTGCCATGGTATATACAACAATTTGTGCTAATGAATTTATTGAAATTGGCATGAATATGGGTCAGCAAAATTAGTGTTTCAACCATCTTTAAAACGAAGCCAAGCACTGACAAACGGATAATCTGAACATGGGAATGTGAAAACTGCAAATCATTTGAGGCTCATCTGTTTTTATAATTCTGCTTTACAGTTCACAAATCGAACAAGCCTTTAGAAACTGATTAGCTCTATTTCTTCAGCTGCAATAGAAAAATACATTTGCGTCTATGCGCGCAGCACATTAAAAGTTTTGTCTAGTCTGCCAAATCTGTAATTACAGGTCTAATTGCTTAATAATTGGAGATCATTACAGCGCAGGCTGTGGTGTCGGATACCCGCATACTTCAGGCACTGCAATGATGTGATCACACCACTTATACAGAATCCATTCTGAGGCCTTCCTATGACCCAAAACTTAGCAATTTGGCTTGGCGTAGAACAAATAAATGGTGAACGCCACACAGCCGTCTAGAATTAGCAAAGCAAACACTGACGACAGCACTGAACTGAAATGCATCGGGGATCTGTGTGCTTTAATACAGTTTGAGGAAACATCAGATGGAGAAAGACAAAGGCTGGTGACCTATGGTGAATAGGGAGTGACATTTTCATAAGACAGCTGTCTGCTTAAGAGCTCATTCAGAGAAGTGTACCGATCTTACTGGCAGCAAGAGATTTTTAGGCCTCACACACACTGGGTGTTTTAAACGTCACTTCTAGAGGCATCTAGCGTTGTTTTCTAGGTGTCAAAGCACACATGGGCATTTACAGGCAGTACCACTGATTTCAAGAGCAGCAGCGTTCTGGCAAGAAAAAAATGCCGACACGCCTACAAGCGTGTAAACAGTAATGCACTTGGGCGTTCATTCATTTCAATGGGCAGAATAAATATTCTCGCCAATTAAATGAAAAAACACCCAAGTGCTTGACAAGCTTAAAGTGGCTCTAAAGGCTGAAGGTTTTTTATCGTCATGCATGTGCAGCAGCCCTCCTAAATATTTACCTGAGCCCCATTGCGATCCAGGGATGTGAACGAGAGCCTAGGCTCTCCAGGGACTCTCATTCCTCATTGGCTCCCACTGCTGCATTTCACAGCCAGTCAGCCAATGAGGAGACAGGGGGTGTGGGACTGAGCTGTGGCTCTGTTTTATGAATGGACATGCAGAGCGGCGGCTCAGGAGCAAGCCTGCTTGGGTGCCCCTATAGCAAGCTGCATGATCTGGGGGCCAGGAGCACTGGCGGGGGTACCGAGAAGAGGATAGGGGCTGCTCTGCACAAAATCATTGCACAGAGCAGGTGAGTATGACATTTTTTTTTTTTTTTAAATAATAAAAAAAAAAAAAAAAACAAGCCTTTATCACCACTTTAACCGCTTGCCGACCAGCCACTGCAGTTATATGTTGGCTTGGCTGCGCAAATCGCCGTAGGTGTATGTCGGGCTCGTACGCCACAATCTGTGCCAATCAGCAGCTCGAACGCACTCTGTGTCTGCCGGCCCCCCGTGATTGTTCCCTGCAGTGGCAGAACGGGCACCTGCCATAGTAAACAAAGTAGATCTCTGTTCTGACAGAGGATCACACAGAGATCCAGTCTTTCTGCTATGCAACTGGCACAACATTTTATTCATCTAAATGCAGGGAATACATTAAGGTTAGAACCATTTAAAAGTTGTTTGCATTTCCAGGATGACTTCTCCTGGATTTAGAAAAGCTAAAAACTGGGAGCGCTAGTGGCAATGAGGTCTCAGGCTCCAGTTGCTGGCTCTAAAAATACAGAATATTAAATATTCATACATGACTAAAAATAAATGATATATTTTCTTTTTCCAAAATAAAGAAGGTTAGGTACAAAAATCACTACACATTCTGCTCTAGGAAAAAAGCAATAAGGTAATTTGTCTTGATGGACTTAAAGGGGTTGTAAACCCTCAGGGTTTTTCACCTTAAAGCATTCTATGCATTAAAGGTAAAAAACCTTCAGTGCAGCAGCCCCCCTTTTACTAACCTAAACCCGATCGTTCCATCGACGGGGACGAGCACAGCAGCTCCAGCTGCTGTCTCAGGTCCTCACTGAATAGATTGATAACAGCGCAGCCATTAACTCCCTCTGCTGTCAATGTGATACAGGAGTCGGGGGCTGCTGGGGGACCCTAGAAAAGGAGGATCAAGGGGGACCTCTGTGCAAAACCCTTGCACAGGGGCAGCAAGTATAACATGTGTTTGTTATTTAAAAAAAAAAAAAAAAAAAAAAAAAAAAAAAAAAAACACCTTTACAATCCCTTTAACCACTTAAGGACCGTCTCCTGCACATTTACGTCGGCAGAATGGCACGGCTGGGCACAAGCACGTACAGGTATGCTGCTCTTTAAGAGCCCAGCCGTGGGCCGCGCGCGACCGTGGCCGCGGGACCCGACCGCCGCCGGTGTCCCGCAATCGGGTCACAGAGCTGAACAACGAGGAGAGGCAAGTGTAAACAAACCTCTCCCCGTGCTTCCTAGTGAGACTGTCACTGATCATCTGTTCCCTGTCATAGGGAAAGACAATCAGTGATATCACACGCCACCCTACAGTAAAAAAAAAAACAAACACACACACAGGCCACACTTAACCCCTACACTGCCACCTAGTGGTTAACCCCTTCACTGCCGGTGACATCTTTACAGTAATCAATGCATTTACAATCGCACTGATCGGTGTATTAAATCCAGGGGTCCCAAAAATGTGTCAAAATTGTCTGACGTGTCCGCCATAATTTCGCAGTCATAATTAAAAAAACAAAAACAAAATGATCGCTCGCTGCCATTACTAGTAAAAAAAAAAAAAATATATTAATAAAAATGCCATAAAACTATCCCCTATTTTGTAGACGCTATAACTTTTGCGCAAACCAAACGATTATCGCATTTGTTTTTACCAAAAATATGTAGAAGAATACATATCGGCCTAAACTGAGGGAAAAAAAAAAACTTTTTTATATATATTTTTTTGGGGATATTTATTATAGCAAAAAGTAAAAAATATTGCATTTTTTTTCAAAATTGTCGCTCTATCTTTGATTATAGCGCAAAAAATAAAAAATAAAAAAAACCGCAGAGGTGATCAAATACCACCAAAAGCAAGCTATATTTGTGGGAAAAAAGGACTTTGTTTTGTTTGGGAGCCAAGTCGCACGACCGTGCAATTGTCAGAGATGCAGTGCCGAATCGCAAAAAGGGGCCTGGTCCATTAGCTGCAAATTGGTCCGGGGCTTAAGTGGTAGAAGGGTTACTAAGGAGAATGAAAGAAGAAAGAATTCTATAAATTAATTCTATGCATTCAGGTATAAAAATCTTCAGTGTGCTCCCCCCCCCCCCCCCAAATACATACATGAGCCCAAGCCCGATACCATCACCATTTACAACCACTTGAAGCTTGCTGTATACTGTAGACAACTGGCAGATGTAACCAAATGATGTAAACTATGGTCATCCCCGACACATCCCAACACACTAATCCTACTGGTCTGTAGACTGTTAGGAACCGGGCCTGCACATCATTCATTTGCATAGGAACAGAAAGCTGCCAGAGCGCTTTACTGCTGTCCATTACCAGCTGGGGTAGGGGACAGTGTGGTGTGCGATTTGGCCCAAGCACAACTCCTCCCGCCCCCCGCCCCCCCGTGGAAAAATGGTCTTCCACGAAGCCGGACCCTGGTGCTGTAGAGGATGTCAGAAAAAAACTGCTTCATTCTAAACTGCATCTACACTCCAAAGCAAAAATATATGTTGCAGCTTAGTAGTCCTTATGTGTAGTGGTTTAGTTTGTTTTTTGTCTTTTCCCACCTTTATTGCCACCTTATGATTCTGCCAGTAAAACACTTCCTGTCCTAGAGGGAAATCATTCACTTAGAGTTGAGCAGCATTGCCACCCTAGGACAGGAAGTAGGTTAGGACTACAGAAAACCTCCCTTTCTTCTTCATAACAGCAGGTGTTCTGTAGTCCCAACTTATTTCCTGATAACATTGTTTAAGTTAAACACTGCATGCAGTATGCACAGGCCTGAACTGGATTTCTAGAAGGGAATCAGATATTTTTTCCACTTATCAGATCTAACAAAACACTTTTAACCTATATTTAAACAAACCAAATACGAAAAGTTCATTGTTAGAATTTATACCTTTAAGCACACTTGAGAATATAGGAAATAGCCAGGTATTTCCAACACAAACAACTCATCACATCTCAGTCTCCCCCATACACATGGCATCTTTTTTCCAGCCCTACAAAATGACAACGAATGTGTAGAAAACGATTTTTCCTGGGCTCAGTGAACTATGGCGTAACTAGGTCATTGTTCTCATCACATCATGTGACCTTATATTCATTCAGCTAGCGACACCTGTCCCATTTCACAATGCCCCTCCCACATCTAGCCGAGTAAATAGTTTATAAACTACTGAACTGCTGCAAACTCCACAAAGTAGTTTCGCCTGTATAAAGCTCTGGGTGTTTTGCTCACGGGACAGGAAATATGACATAGCACAATATGCTTATCTGTCACAGGCCTTTCATACTAAGAGTGATTACAAAATAATGCCAGTTGTGTGCCCGAGAACTAAACCATGAGGCTTTTCCTAGGTTGCCAACATTGTGCTAGATCACAGGACTGGCTGCACAAAACAGGTAAAATTAAATGGACAGACGTCAACAACTGGGAAAAGTGCTAAAAGCTAAACTCTGGGCATGCGGTCTTCATTTAAATATACCGTAGTCCTCTATAGCCACAACGGATATAAATCCATGTTATGTGCACTAAATGTGTTTGTAAAGCCTGTTATTACTTTGTAAAGTAGCAATCACACTCTCACTATGCTTCACACAGGCTGTGATGAGCCATCGGCTCCATCCACTATAAAATTGTTTGCAGAAAAACTACAGGAAGAGGCGGAGACCAGACCAGTCACCCTGCACAAGGAGAGAGAGCAGCAGTGGCTGGTCTGTGTTACAGGAAGGTCCTTTACAAAAGGAAACTTTTCACACTGGATCTCCCTACAGATCTGGAAGAATTACAGAACACAAAAGATTAAATTAAAACTACACGTGCCTCTTCTATATAAGCAATATATTTATAAGCCTTACTATAGTGTGTAAATATCTCCTAAACTTGCAGTTTAGGAGATACTGTACATGCAGCCAGTTAAATTACGGGCGCATGCGCTCTAAAGGAACGGCCGGCCGCCCGTGCCATTTCTTCAGAGCCCTGTGCCGTGATCGGCGACCCCCGTGCGCATGCGTGGGAATGACATCACTGCAGCTCTGGCCAGTCATAGAGCCGGAGTCCACGAACCGGGAAGGAAGACCAGGTGAAGATAGACCCATGTCCAACGATGTCGCTGGAAGGCTTCATTTTAAGGGAAGTTTCACATAATGTGCTAGTATGTGATGGAAAAAAAAAAAAAAAAAAGTACAGAAGTTTACAACCACTTTAAAACGGTTTTAATGTGATCAATGGAAACACAAGTTCCCTGGCTCCTTAAAGTGATTGCAAAGCCTGACATTTTTTACCTTCATGCATTCTATACATGAAGGTAAAAAACCTTCAGAGTCCAGCTGCCCCCTCAGCTCCCCCTAATACTTACCTATAAGCCCAATTTCGATGCAGTGATGTGCATGAGAGCAGAGGCTCTCCAGGGTCTCTTCCTCCTGATTGGCTAAAATGCAGCAGCAATTGGCTCCTTTCAATCAAAGCCAATGAGACGAGAGAGTGGGGGGTGGGGCTGAGCCACGGTCTGTGTCCTTACAACACAGAGAGCCATCTCAGGGGTGAGCATGCACAAGTGCCCCCATAGCCAGCGGCTGTTTGCTATGGGGACACTTGGCAAAGGGGCCCATAGCGCGCCAATGGTTGAGCCGAGAAAAGGAGGATCGGGGGTGCCAAGTATAACATGTTTGTTATTTTCATATTTTTTTTCCCTTTACTATCACTAATTCTCTCCTCTGTTTGACCCCCAAAACAAATACTCTAGTAGGAGAGAGAATAGGACTGCCTTTCTCCAATGTGACTACCATTAGATGTCCTCCAGGCTAAATGATAGCCAGCATCACTCAACCCACTTATACTGTATCTAAACCTAGTCTGCCATGGACCTGGCCCCATGGAAGAGGGGTGGGGGAGGAGGGCTGTGAGATTTAAAGTGGTAGTAAACTTACAGAAAAGAAAAAAAAATTGCATACTAGAACATTATGAAAGACTTACCTTGAAACGAAGCCCTCCATTGACAGTTTTCTATTGAGCCAGCTCTGTTCAAGTGTGGAGTGCACTCAGGTCAGTAACACTAGAGTTAAAGCTTTTGGCCAATATAGTCCAGTTTTCTATCTCCATTTCTGCAGTGTAGGGGGCAGTTGAAAATGGTGGCTAATAAAAAGTCATTGGGTACAGCACCATCTTGCAATAGCGTTTTGCCACCTGATAATTAAAGGCCGGCTAAAACTGGTCTTTCCCCTGAATTATATTTCAAGCCCGGTGAACTTCACCTGTAACAAAGTTCTTTGACTAGAACGAGCCACGTTCTAATCAAAGGGACATTCTAAAAAATTCTTCTTGATCAGCAGGAGCAGCCACTGACCAATGTATTCCGATAGCTGCAGAAGCTGCAGCATGGAGACTCCGGAAAAGACCAATTCCCCAGAAGAAAGAAGTTTGAAGTATAAATTTCCATAGTCTTCCACCACAGGCTGAAATACACTGCAATGTTCCACAGCATCCAATCAGATTAAAGTTTTAATGGCGATTCATCTCCTGGTTTCATTTTGCCATTGAGCTAAGCTACATCATTAGCCAAATAAAACCAAATATCAGAAGCAGGGAGGTCCTTCCACTGCAGCTTCCCCTTCGGCAAGGACAACCATAAGCACCATAGTAGTGCTTTAGATGCAAAATATTAGAGATATATCTATATCTATCTATATATATATAGATATATCTCTATCCATCTCTTGTGAACGTTTTTGCTTTAAAATCCATATAGATCATACCTAAATCATGCATTTGTACTATTACAGTTCAGGCAGACCTGGCAAGTTTAAATGCATCAGAAGACTGGCTGAACAGAATCACAAATATGCATTACATAAAGACAATTCACATGTATATGTTTATTAATTTATCTTACATTTAGCTATAAAAATTTACTAACGGCAGTAAAATATTAGCATTATTATTGTGGAATGATTATGGCTTCTATATCTCTTTCTGATTAGGCTGAATGTTCTGCAAAATTTTCAGCCCTACATAAAAATCGCTGCACTGCAGAGTTTAATCACCCGCAGATAACGCCTCCACTTCGTTTCTGCAATCTTAGCTCATTAATTACAAGTGACATTAAGACATGCCTCCATGAAGCAGCCATTTTATTTACAATTGCCTCAATTTTGTACAAGATAATAAAATCTTAAAAAAATCTCTGCAATAGATTTAATAGATAGCGTTAAAAATAACAATGCCCCAAAAACCTTCCACCCTAACCACTGCTATAAATGGTTCTTCATAAAAAAAAAAACTAATTTGAACTATACTCCCATTCACACCCAGTTTACCCACTTCGAAACCGGGCACTTTTACCCCCTTTCCTGCCCAGGCCAGTTTTCACCCCGTCACAATTTGAATAACAATTGCGCAGTCATGCAACGCTGTACCCAAAAAAATGTTTTCCTTTTTTTTCCCCACACACAGCTTTCTTTTGGTGGTATTTAACCACTTCAGCCCCGGAAGGGTTTAGCCTTTCATGACTAGAGAACTTTTTGCAATACAGCACTGCGTCACTTTAACTGACAAATGCGCGGTCATGCAAAGTGTGTCCTAGGGCAGGGCTTGACAAATGTGCTTGGACTCTAGGAGCCAGGTTTTTTTTCTTTTTTTTTTTTTTTTTAACGACGACAAAGCTTTATTTTCAATATAAAAATGAACCAATCTTTTGCACAGTATTGTGATGGCAGAGCATTGCAGTGTTGCACAGTATTGTGGTGGCAGAGCATTGCACAGTGGTGGCAGAGAATTGCAGTGTTGCACAGTATTGTGGTGGCAGTGAGAAACAGGCAGGGCTTTGAAGCTCCATTAACATTGCATTAGCAATGTTAGAGGTGTTGCAATATCAACGGCCACCACCAGATGGCGCCATATTACATATTAGTGCTTCAGAAGGCCGCAAAGCCGCGGCCTAAATTACTGGATGGCGCGGCCCGATTCGATTGCACGGCGGGGTCGGGGTCCACAGGATACCCCAGCTGTGTCGCCCCAGGACCCTAATTCTAGTCGCCATTGCGACCGGGAATTGTTGAGGCCTGTCCTAGGGAGTGATTCTAACTGTAGGGGGGGGGGGGCCTCACTACAACATGACAGAGATCACTGCTCTGGATGACAGGAAGCAGTAGATCTCTCTCATGTTGCTAGGCAGAAAAGGGAAATGCCTTGTTGACATAGGCATCTCCCTGTTCTGCCGCTCCGTGACACGCTCGCGGGCCCCCAGCAGACAGAGTCCCTGGGACCTGCGGGCACGCTCACTGAGTACGCGGGTAAAAAAAAAAAAAAAAAAAAATCATAGTTTTTGTCATAAAATTTTGTAAATAAAGTAGTTTTTCTCCTTCACTGATGTGCGCTGATGAGGCTTCAATGATGGGCGGCACTAATATGCAGCACTGATGGGCGGCATGGAAAGGCTGCACTAACCTGCATTATTGCTGGGCACTGTTGGGGCTGCACTGATAATCAGGGCACTCACGATCAGTGCCCTGATTATCTGTACAGGTCTACCTTGTGAGAAAAATGCCACTGATCGGCTCTCCTCTCCTCACACAGTCAGTGTGAGGCAAGGAGAGCTGATAACTGCAATTTCCTTGTTTACACGTCATCGGCCCTTTACTGAGATCGGGGGTCGCGCCATGTGCCAGTGATGACATCGTCCTAGAACAGAGCATCCCGCCTGCCGTTATTGGTCTATACGGCGGGTGGGAGGTAGTTAAAGTGGTTTAAAGGCTTATGCCTTGTTCACACCTATGTTTTTTTGGTGCTTTTTGCAGAAATGCACTACAGTTCATTTAACATGGTTTCCTATGGGACACGGTCACATCTATGCTTTTTTTTTTCAGCCGCTGCATTTTTGGAAAGGGTCAGGAACTATTTTTTTCACGCAAAATGGTGCATTTTTGGTTTAATAGACTTCAAAGCATGTAGTGCATTTTTGAAACGTTATTAAAGAGGAATTAAACCCTAATGGGTTTACTTCCTCTTTGTTTCCCTGCAAAGGTAAAGCATAATGGACTACTATGCATCGGATAGTAGTCCAATATGTGTCACTTACCTGACACAGGAGCCTGCGAAGTCACCACTGTCCCCTTGTGTACGGAGCCTCCATCTTCCTGGTGGGTCTCACGGCTCCGGCGCTGTCATTCGACGGAGCCGTGATGACATCACTCCCACGCATGCGAGCAGCCACTCGCGGCATATCGCCGTTGACAGCGGCGCGCTCAGTGCGCATGCGCCGTAGACAGCGGTGCATGTCTTTTGGCAAATATCTCCTAAACCGTGTAGGTTTAGGAGATATTTCTTGGACCTACAGGTAAGCCTTAATCTAGGTTTACATGTAGGTCAAAGTGGTTTGTAAGGGTTTACAACCACCTTAATGCGTTTTTTAATCTGCCCAACAACAAATTGACCAAAAAAAAAAAAAAAACACGCATAAAAACCAAGTGAAAGACACAAGAGCAAAAACGGATCAAAGCAAACTACATAGGTGTGGACCAGGCCTTAAGGATTTTTACATGAATGCACTCTCTGCATCAGTGTAAAAAACACTTCTATGCTGCATGATCCCCCCAGCCCCTTATACCTACCTGAGCCCGATCTCAATTCAGCGATGTGTATGAGTACTAAGGCTCGCTCCCTCCTCATTGGCTCAAATACAGCAAAGAGAGCTATAGGCTGTCAATGTCATTGGCTGCTGCGCTGCTGTCAAGGAGGGAAGGGGGCTGGAGATTCTGAGCTGATCTTTGTACAAAGGCAGCAATCAACTAGCAAGCACAATTAAAGCTGCTTAAACTTATAAAAACCTTTGCCTGCAATGGTCTCAGGCCAATTCACAATAAAGCAAAACTAAATCCAACCCATCAATTAAACAGTTTCCTAAAACAGTTACATACAAGTCATGCCATGAAAGGAAACTGTCAACCGAACTGATCACATGTGCAGCACCACGGCAACTACAAATCAGAGGCCAAGATGGTAGTTTCCTTGGCTGTAAATATGGGAGGGTTTAGTTCCGCTCTATCTCCTGCCATACATTCCTGATGCTTTTGTTTGATCGAGCGTTTCCGGGGTGTCACGAAACTTCTGTGTTGAAACCTGGAGGAGCAGCTTTCTCTGGAGGTCACGTTCAGGAGAGATGACGCGAGAAACCGGTTTGTCTGGATAAAAGTCTGCTCTAGTTACCAGTGTTGCAGCACATTTACTGGAAGTAGAGTGGCAAACTTTCCTTTTAGCGATTCATCACACTGGGCACGCTGCCATATACAGGGCATCCGGAAAGTATTCACAGCGCTTCACTTTTTTCACATTTTATGTTACAGCCTTACTCCAAAATTGATTATTTTCCTCAAAATTTTACAAACAATACCCCATAATGACAACGTGAAAGAAGTTTGTTTGAAATCTTTGCAAATATATTAAAAATGAAAAACAATCCCATGTACATAAGTAGTCACAGCCTTTGCTCAATACTTTGTTGAAGCACCTTTAGTACCAATTACAGCCTTGAGTGTTTTGGAGTATGATGCTACAATGCAATTTTAAAAATTGTGTGACGCTTGTCGCCTGAAAAGGAGCACATGAGGCAGCCTATTCAAGTGAATTGGCCAGCCCTATGCAACATTAAAAATTGCATGCAAATCGATCAAACAAGATCGCAAGCAGGAATCAATTTGCGTTTCAATGCTGGGTTCATACTGTTGTGCTACAGTAACTTGTGCGTTTCCTCAACGTGCAAAAATATGCATTCATTCTAAATGGCACCCTGACACCTTTCAGCACACCACCACGGTAACATACTACCGTGCATTTTGGCGCATTGCATTACTTAAAAAGAAAAAAAAAAAAGAAGGAGGATATGCATTGGCTGCCTAACATAACATAGGTCATAACAGTGGACATATATAGTATCTGCATGTATTAAACCACTTCAGTCCCGGAAGATTTGGCTGCTAAATGACCAGGCCATTTTTTGCGATACAGCACTGTGTCGCTTTAACTGACAATTGCGCAGTCGTGCAACGTTGTACCCAAACAAAATTGACGTCCCTTTTTTCCCCACAAATAGAGATTTCTTCTGGTGGTATTTGATAATTTCTACGGTTTTTATTTTTTGTGCTATAAACCCCCAAAAAAAAGCGGCAACTTTGAAAAAACAAAAACAATATTTTGTACCTTTTGCTAGAATAAATATCCCCCCCCCCCCCAAAAAATAAAAAGCAATTTGACACATTTTTGGAACCATTGACATTTATACAGCGATCAGCGCTATAAAAAATGCACGGATTACTGTGTAAATGTCACTGGTAGGGAAGGGGTTAACACTAGGGGGCGCTCAAGGGGTTAACTGTGTTCCCTCGTGTGTGTTCTAACTGTAGGGGGGTGGAACTGACTAGAGGAGATGACAGATCGTTGTTCCCAGCTAGTAGGAGCAGACGATCTGTCTCTCCTCACAGAACAGGGATTTGTGTGCTTATACACACACACACGCGCGCGCGCACGTTGGAAGGGTGGCTTTGGTAAGTAATCAGGGGTCTTACTAGATTCCCTGTCCCTTTCTCTGCAGCCTCAGCTGCACTGAAGATGAATGGACAGGAGATAGTTGCTCCTCTCCATTCATAAACTGAAGCATCAAACACAGTTTAAGATGCTTACTGACAGTTATGGGTGGACAGAGTCAGTGATCACTGTGCATTCGGAAAAGGAAGGAGTCGGGAAGATACATATTTACTGGCTCCTTCCTCTGCTCTCCATCCTGACAGACCGAGGACGGAGGAGGACAGTGAGGGGTGCAGCGCTGGGGAGGAGTTACAATCACCAATCTCCCTGTATAGATTTTAATAAAGTAGCTGAAAGCTGTGGGAGGGAGAGGAGGAGAACCGGCTGTCAGCTGCTTTATTGAAATGTATACAGGGAGATCAGTGATTGTAACTCCTCCCCAGTGCCGCACCGATCATCCCTGACTGTCCAGGTATCGGATTAAGGATCGGAGCATTTGCAAGTACAAGTACTCGGGCAAATGCTCGGTATCGGTGCAACACTAACGGCAAAACTTTTTTTGTTTTGGATAACGTGTAGTGGGATTAGAGCACCTTTCAGTTTATAAAAAAAAAAATAATTGTAAAAAACAAAAACAGTACACAGGTTTCTAAAGTAATTCATTAGGCAGCTCCGGGGTCTCTTCGGATTTCTCCCCTCTCCTCTTCTCCCTCTTCTAGCAACGTCTTCTGCCTCCTCCGCTGAGGTCTTCTAGCCCTCTCCGGTTCTTCTCCATCTGTCCGCTGTCTTCTGCATCTGCCGGGTCTTCTCCACTGTCTTTTCGCTCTTTTGCCGGGTCTTCTCCCTCCGATGTTGACACAACGCTCTCTCCCGCTCCAATGCTGGGTGCGCGGTGTGCCACTACTTATATTGGCCTGGGGGGCATCGAGTCCTGCCCCTTAGGACATCACAGCCCGGGGCATGATGGGTGGTGACGTCATAAGGGGCAGGCCTCCGGTGACCCTACCCCATCCCTTTATAAGTAGTGGCACACTGTGCACCCAGCATTAGAGCGTCGAGTCAACATTGGAAGGAGAACAGAGGGAGAAGACAGCAGAGAAGACCCGGCAGAAGACAGCGGACAGAGGAAGAAGAACAGGAGAGGGCTAGAAGACATCAGTGGAGAAGACCCAGAGAGGAGAGAAGAACCGGCAGAAGACATTAGCAGAGGAGGCAGAAGATGATGTCGCCAGAAGAGGGAGAAGAGCCGGAGAGGGGAAAAAAAAAAAAAAAGTTGTAAGAGACCCAGGAGCTGCCTAATAAATTTTAAAAATCTGTGTACGGTTTTATTTTTGATACTTTTTTTTTTTTTTTTAGGTGAATAGGTTAGAATAATAAGCTTCCCGCCCGCAGACCCCAACAACCAACGGCCAGAGTTGTCAGCAAGAGGCCCTTGTCCTCATCAACATGGGGGACAAGGTGGTTTTGGGTGGGGCGTCCCAAAGCTCCCATCCCCCATGTTGATGGCAGGCGGCCTGCCACGGTTCAGGAGGGGGGGGGGGGGGCGCTCGCTCGTCCCCACCCCTTTACCTGACCTGCTGGGCTGTGTGCTCGCATAAGGGGTTGGTATGGATTTTGGGGTGAACCCCCACCCAGTTTTTTCGGCATGGGGGTTCCCCTTAAAATTCATACTAGACCGAAGGGCCTGGTATGCTCTTGGAGTGGGAATCGATGACGATTCTTTTTACATTTTTTTTGTGCGTGGAGTTCCCCCTAAAAATTCATACCAGACAGTGTCGGGGATCCCTGTTCATTGAAGTCGGACACATGTTGGACTTCAAGTCGCAGGGGAAGTTTGATCCACAGTCGTAGGACTGTCATGTTGTACAAGTGGCAGCGTTTTAGGAGCTGAAAACGCTCAGGTGAGTGTGAATGCAGCCCAAAAGTCTCGCCAGGACTTGGAAAGATCGCATGGATACATGAGGGCATTCGTGATTTGCAATAAACACACAATTGGAAAAAGGGTACTTTTTATAACTGCCTGGAGTTCTGCTTTAACAGTTCAAATGACATTAATCTGTATTAAGTGGTAGATTGCATCTTTATAATTGCTGGTAATGGAGCCAAAAGCAATTAACTGTATGGAACTCTACATGTTGTCAATGTGACATGTCAGATCACAGTGACCCAATACTGTTTACTACAAGAACACCATGTTTTCTCATTTATACAAATCCAACTTTTCCCCCCCTTGGAGATTTTTTTTTAAGCATATTTACTGCTAGTACTGTTTAAAGCAAACAAAAAACGTATTTATCAGAAACCGCCATGCTTTCGCTGATGTAATATATCAGACTTTCTCCCCAGAAGGATGACACCATCTTTGTTCAGGCATCCCCAAAATTAGCATCTACTCCCTGGATGATACAGTAATGTAAATCCCAATGCCCATGCAACAGCCTTCATGTTATTGGCTGTGTACATACAGCTTGTCTCACCCAGATCCAGGTATTATCTTCTGACATGATAGAAAGTGACAATGTTATAATAGTCCACATGTACCAAATTTTGCTGCTGAGATTTTATGGGATACATTTTGCTGTTATGCTACACAATTATCACCTTCATTTAAATGTTTGTGTTATATTAACCACTTAAGCCCCGGATCATTTTGCTGGCCAAAGAACGGGGAATTTTTCGCGATTCGGCACTGTGTCGCTTTAACTGACAATTGCGCGGTCATGCACCCAAACAAAAGTGACGTCCTTTTTTTTCCCACAAATAGAGCTTTCTTTTGATGGTAGTTGAGCACCTTTACGGTTTTAAATTTTTACGCTATAAACAAAAAAATAGAGACAATTTGGGGAAAAAAAAAAAACACGAATTTTTTACTTTTTGCTATAATAAATATCTCCAAAAAAATATATATAAAAAACATTTTTTTTTTCCCTCAGTTTAGGCCGATACGTATTTTACATATTTATGGTAAAAAAATAAAAAATAAAAATAAAATTGCAATAAGCTTTTATTGATTGGTTTGCACAACAGTTATAGCGTCTACAAAATAGGGGATAGATTTGGCATTTTTATTAATAATTTTTTTTTATTTTTTACTTTTTACTAGTAATGGCGGTGATCAGCGATTTTTATCGTGACCGCAACATTATGGCGAATACATCGGACAATTTTGACACATTTTTGGACCATTGGCATTCATATAGCGATCAATGCTAAAAAAATTGCATTGATTACAGTAAGACTGTCACTGGCAGTGAAGGAGTTAACCACTAGGTGGCGCTGTAGGGGGTAAAGTGTGTCCTAGGGAGTAAATCTAACTGGGGGGGGGGGGGCTGCGACACATCACTGCTCCCGATTACAGGGAGCTGTGGTCAGTGAGTGTTTTATTAGGCAGAACAGGGGGATGCTCGTTTACATTAGCATCTCCCTGTTCTTCCTCACCCGCCCGGCGTGCACATCCGCAAGCCGTCTCTTGAAGGGCAACGTACAGGTATGTTAATCTGCCTGTACGTGCCCTTCTGCCACAGTATATCTGCGTGAGGCGGTCGGGGAGCGGTTAAAGTGGAAGCAAACTTTTTAATCCTTATTCTGCTAGCATTAGTACACAGATGGGAAGGTATAAAATATTTCCTTGTTTTACACTTTTTTTTAATGCTACTTCTTGTTTTTTTGGCCTAGGCCAAAATAATGTCATACATTGGAAGCTTTCAGTATAGTAGCAATGTGTACTACAGTGATTTCCTGTATCCAGGGATTACCCAGATAGGACCCATGCATAGCTACATTGGTCCAGTAAGCAGGCAAAAACAGCCACATTTAGAATTCAGAGAGACAAATGTTACTTTAGCCTGGGCTCACACTGGTGCGTGTGGAACACCTCATGTGATTTGCACTGCATTCCTGTGCACATCACATGCATTGTCTGTGTGGTGTGATTTGAGCCATACCTACTCAAATCGCATCCACACCAAAATGGCGCAGGAAGCTAAATACTGTTTTTTGTCCTGCGCCAGAACAAGCACGCAGATCGGTAAAGTCATAACTCCTGATCTGCAGACTTTTTCCAGGTCAGCGACTTGAAAGGCACTGAGGCTATTTGAGTCAGCAGGACATACATCAAATATGTTCTGCACAGGAAGGGGTGCACTAAGGAAAAGCGCACCTATCCCTAAATAATAATTTTAATGAATACGAAACTGAATTAACTGGCCTGTTTTTTTTATCTCCTTGGAGCTGAGCAATGAAGCAGGCCTGGTGTTTAGTGGTAAAATAAGCCTTTAATCAGACTATGCGATCAGCCTCTTAACTCCGGAGTTCACGCTGTCACCAAAACATGAAGGGTAATGGCCCGCCATCTACAATAGGAATTACACTAGTCGTGTGACCAGGAAACCTGTGACAGCAAACAGCCTTCAACTGTATGTCAGGTATTACCTTATTTTACCCCAAACCTCCCTCTCCTCTAGATCATTTCCCAGCATTATTTTGTTCCGTCAACCTCTCCCTGTAGTGAGAAACCGCTTGTATTACTCCCCGTGACATCACCATGCTTCAAAAATGACAGCAAGGGCAACAGCTGTGAGGTAATTTGTTGTTACTGACAGAGGCATGCCCCCAGATCAGCATCTCCCGAGAGCTCTTTTCTCTCAAGACATCGCCCGGAGGAAGCCTGCTCTTCTCTGGACACCTCCTGTCCTCAGCCTCAGCCTCACGCTATGGGAGGCTCTCTTTGTTTTTTGAGTACCACTGGCACCAGCTACAGTTCCAGACAGCCTTTTTAAAAGGATCCTGGTGAGACCCAACCATTCCCTGAGCTTGGTAAGATCACCGATTAGTGGTGACGGCGATCTGGTAAGCAGATAACTCTCTCACCTGGGTGTGGAGATGGATGCACTTACATTAAGGATCGCTTCATCGATTTTTCCACTGCCATCACTTATACGGATGGGATGTTTATTGCTTGATATATGGACTTTAATCTCAATGGGACTCTGCCTTTGTTTTCGTTTTCACTTGTTTTTACTTTAATGGAATTTTGTTTTAGTTTTTACATCACCTGTTTAGTTGATTACCAATTTTACTAGCGCTGCATTTACTTTGTATACCATAAAAATAGGAGCCGTCTTAAGAGATTTAAACATTTCTGCGAACTTTAAAAAACAGTTAATATTTCATTCACATCAGTAACGTTTTAGTCTTCATAGTGAGTAGTTAGAAAATGAAAAAAAAAGTGGGAATAAACAATTGACTTTACTTTGGAACTCTTCAGTAACATTTTCATGTCAAACTGCCAATCCAACCCCAAGTCGGAAGATTTACAGGGATGCTTTTACACAGCACAGCTCCAGCTATTTATCTCACAGCTATAGTTCAGCTTTTAATTCCCAGATGGCTAGGTTTTTTTTTTTGTTTTACAATACATGAACTTATAAGTGTAGCCAAATTTATTTTTATTTTTTATTTTTTAACCTGGCTGGATTTTGCGCCCTTTGTACCTGTTGGGGAGTAGAGGGCTCAGGTGTGTTCGAAATCCCACCTGCCGGATGCCGCCAGGAAGCTGACACTGCACACGGCTAATCACAGGCAAGGAGACAATTCCTGGTCATCAGCTGCAGAGATCTGGAAATGTCTCCCCGTCTGTGATTAGCCGTGTGCAGTGTTGGCTTCGGCAGGTGGGATTTCGAACACACCCGAGCCCATCTCTATTGGGGAGAATTTTATTCCTTGTCCTGGGGGCACCGGTTACTGGGACAAAAAGTGAGGGGAAAATCTTCACAGAGGGGCACAGACAGCATTTAAAACCTGACTGAGGATCTATCCTACTAAAAAAAAAAAAAAAAAAAAAATCTATTGATTTGTTATTCCCCCTCACTTCCTGTCCAATGTGCCTTCAGAACAGAACTTGAACAGGAACCTCCCAATTGGGGCACAGACTGCACAAAAATCCAGACAGAGGTTCTACCCCATGATTAAGCCCGGGAGCAGGGCGGAACATGTTGGGAATGTGGTCTAGAGGAATCGAAATGGCTTTTAGCTGCTAACCACTGGAGCCGGGCGAGGTGTGCAGCGGCTTGGCTATCTCTTCCCATTTCTGCAGCATGCTTTGGGGTCTGGACTGACCTCGCCTCAGCCTGCACCCTCACTAGTCAGTGGCATCCAACTCATCGGACCTTAAAAGCCTGAGCAGGGACCCTTAAACATTTATTGTGGGTCATAGAGGGTCTATCTCAACCATACTTTTCTGAAAAAAATTAAAGAAAAGTGTGTCCCTGAAAAAAAAAAAAAGAAAAAGAAAAATGCCCATCCCAAGTGCCATCAGAACAGGAAGTAAAGGGAAATCTCTTGTTGAAGACAATAGAGAGCAATAACACCCATCCCTTTCACACTTCATCCAAAACCTAAAATAAAATAAAAAAAAAAAAACAGAAGAAAATCTCTCTTACTAGTTATATGTGCAAAGGGATTTATTTTCCTGTCCATGCAGTTTTAAAATGTACACAGCACAGCTTCTCTGCTGCAAGTAATTGCCTCTTACAGGTACCCTCATCTCCACGCTGTGCCAGTGATAGGAGAAACAGACTGATGAGATCATCTCTGGCACTCTGCTCTCTCCTTCCATCAGCACGTTTCTTATGAACACTGTAGCTCAAATCACTGTCATCTTGTGCTGCTTCTCCCTCTCCCAGCCTGAGCTGTGTTGTACAGGAACTGCAAGAGGCCAATAGCAAATCATATTCTGAATTATTGTGATTAGAAGGGCAGCAGCCCAGGCCCAGAATCAGGTCCTTACCTCTACCATAAATTAAGCTCTGGCAAACACATACTATATTTGATGCATTTAAAGTGGTAGTAAAGTCTTTCTGGTACTTTTATCTACAGGTAAGCTTATAATAAAGTGATGACAGCACACCGCTGGAGGACTTGGTTTTAAGGCAAGTCTCTCATAATGTGCTAGTATGTGATGCATACTAGCACATTATGACATTTCCTTGCAGGGTGAAATTTATTTTTTTAACAAACTTTACCTTTACCTTTTACTTCACCTTTTGTAACACTTTACACCCATATTCAGGTGTTACAGATGCACCAGCCTCTGCACCCCCTCCCCACAACCGATCCCACGTTTTAACAATGAGCGGATGATCTTCTCCCCCCCAGTCGCTGTCACAATCTAAAAAAAAAAAAAAAAAAAAAAAAAAAAAAACTTAGCCTGCAGGGCTCTGCCCGCCCTATAAATGTGAAAACTACAAGTACCGTCAGCCTTTGCGGCGGTCGGCTTGTATTTATCAGTAAACTACCAGGGAGCTGCTGAGCGCTCTATGCACTGAGCTTCCTGTCATTCTGCAATTTCCTGCCCATATCAGATGTACAGGAAGACAGTTACACAGACAGTCTGCAGGTCCGTGGCATTACAACCACAATCTGCTGATCATTGGTGCAATGCTTTACAGGCTCCTCTTTACCTGCAAAAAAAAAAATTTGCATTTATTTAATTTTATTTGTAAAAATTAACTTATTCTTTAAATAACCTATACCCAAATCGGTTCCACGGCACCTATAGCTAAACATTTCCTTACAAATGGCATTATACATGCTTAGTAAACTTTCTGCATGCCCCAGTACACCAACTCTATATGCATACCTTGGTGTGCTGCCAAGACCTGTTACCCATCCTTAGCACTGCAGAATACAGAGCACATGCGTCACTCAGAAATGCACATCTTCTATTGTGAGGTGCACGAGTGTAACAGGTCTCGGTAATCTAATGGAAGTTTCTTTTTAGTGTCCTCAAGCATGTTACAACAACAAATTACCACAATTCTATTCTCTACTGAAAGGGAGACGTGTGGACTATCCCAGTAACTAGATCTGCCTTCTGTTTAGGTTGGCATAGGCACCGGCACTGCAGTGCCAATACCGCTTGCCATAGTGATAAAATTAAATAGGAAAATTTTAAAGAGCTCAAAAAAAGCTTGCTGTATAAGCTCTGTATTGCTGCATCTCCCTGACAGCTAAACCCTTTGTTTTTATAGAATGGCAAACGCAGAGGCTCACCAGTTAGTAGAAAATACCTAGTATTACTAAAGACTGGCACAGGCTCCAGGGCAGGTTAGTATCTCTTGTTGATGTGCTTGCAAACAAACAATGTAACACAAAGGCTCCCTTGCAGGTGTGTACACATGTTCTAAGTTTTTGATCTTTCAAAGGGTCCCCTGCACACTGGCTTAAAAAAACGTTTGCTTCTACAGGAGTTTTGCCTGTAAAAGCAGCTCAATGTTATCCTATGTGTCTATGCACATTACGACAATTACAGGCATAGTGTATAGACCCCTTTCACACTGAGGCAGTTTTCAGGCGTTTTTAGCTCTAGAAATTTCATCAGTTTTTTTATTTTTTATTTTTTTTTTTTACATACACTACCAATGGAAAAAAAAACAAAAAACTGACTATTTGTCCGTTTACATCAGTTTTTCGTCCGATCCGTTTAACGGATGAAAAAAAAATAGTGCTTTCATCCGTTGAAAAAGGGCGGATGATGATGAAAATGGATGATCATCCGTTTTTCCATAGGAATGAATTGATGTCTGTTTTTCATCCGTCAACGGATGGATGAAAAACGGACGAATGGTCGGCATGTTTGAAAGGGGCCTTAAAGTTGACCTTTCAGTAACACTATAAATCCCTGACATGTCACAATATACAGCAACGCAACAGTATATATTTTTTAACCACTTCCCATCCGTAGGACATCATATGATGTCCTTGGGTTGAAGTGGTGATATCTCTGAATGATGCCTGCTGCGCAAATACCGTGCGACATAACAAATGGCAACGATCGCAATTTTATTCTCTAGGGTCTCTGCTAAAAAAATATACATTTAAAGTTTGAGGATTCTGAGTAATTTTCTAGCAAAAAAAATAAATAAAAAATTATGAGTTTTACATGTAGGAGAGGAATGCTAGAATTGCCCAGATATGGAAGTGGTTAAATAAAGCTCTACCTTTAAGGCCTCATTTACAATTCTACTCTTGGGGCTTTTGGCGTTTTTTTGCTTAAGCCCCTTACATAGATAGGCTTTTAGAGGAGTTTAGGAGCAGCAGAGTTTATAGGCAGTTTGGGGCATGAAAAATGCCTAACGCAGCTAAACCTATCTAAACTCGCCTAAGCGCTAGGCACGTTTAGCACTTTAGCGTTTACTCATTTCAATGGCCAGAATAAATTAAAATTCTGGCCAATGAAATAAACACCCAATCACCAAATGCTGCTAAACTCACCTAAGATGGATTGAAAAAAACAATATATGGGTATTTTTTACGAAAAAAACAGCTTTAACAGATCTCATGCCAAGGCCATCGTAAAGTGGGCCTGTCATGTGAAAAATACATAAACCGACAGATCAGCTCTCCTTCAGAAAATGCAAGTTGAGCGGCTGTCTTGCTGAGGCATTGGCTTTCATACTTTAAACCACTGAACTGAATCAAGTATAGAAATTAGGATTTTTGACTTTTGCCGACATGCTTGGTGCATGTTGGCTACTTCAAAAAGGTGACAAGCAATGGCAGCCTTTATATTCTTGAATGACAAATGTACTTTAGCTCATTAGATCAGTTATATTAGGGTCTCTATGAGACAAGTCAGGCCTGAATGTTAATATGGCTTATTTTTTAGGTGACCTGTTCACTTCAACATGCAAAAGTAAAGCTTTGAAAAAGAATCGAGAAAAAAAAAAAAAAAAAAAGCTGTCAATTCAAATATATGATCTAATAGCAGTGGTGTATGTTCAGATAAGGAAGTGGTTGACTATTGGCACATGCACAGGCCGTAGTCATTCCAGGGACAAGCCACAGAAATGATACACTATGAAGACAAATTGGCTGTTAAGTATTCAACAGTGACGCAAAGGAGAAAAAAAAAAAAAAAAAACATAATACAAGGCAGTGAATAGGAACAAAGGGCATTGCAGGTAGGTTAAAGATTTATAGCAGGAACATAGTGCTGCTCGCTAAGTTTGAAGTATTTCCTATCTGAAGTAGCTGGCATAATCATTAAGTTTTTTTCTCTTTTTTTTTTTTTTAAGTAAAAGGTAAAAAACTTTTTTTTTTTATTTGGACTTTGTAGAGAGGGATTAAAAAACACCCGTCAGGTTTCTTTTGCTCCCTGTGCCCCTGATATGGACATTCTCCCTTTGTCATGTTTACCAGAACAGTGAAAAAGGCGAAGTTTTTCCACTGGGGACAATGGTTCTGGTTACAGCAAAGGATTCCCTCACTTCTTGTTTGGCTATGGGACAGGAAATTAAGGGGACTCTCCCCAAAGGGAGATGGCAAAAAACAAAAAAAACACACAAAAAGAAAGCCATAACAGCCATCAGGTGTAAGTTTCTACAGAATACATTTTGGGTTTTGGCATTTAAATATACTTTCACACTGAGACCATTTTCAGGTGTTTTAGTGCTATAAATGGCACCTGCAAAGCACCTCAAAACCGCGTCCCATTCATTTCAGTGTGACTTTTCACACTGGGGCCGGGCGGTGCACTTGCGGGTTGCAAGATGTTAGGAGAAGTTCTGCAAGCACCGTTTTTGGGGCAGTTTGGGAGCGCTGCATTTCACGATTCCAAAATACCCTGCCCATTAAAATGGGCAGCATTTCCAAATCGCCTGAAAAGCGCTTCGAAAACACCGCAACACGGGCACATTTAACCCCTTCTTTAGGGTTAAAAGTACCCCGCTAGCAGCCGAAAAGCGGTGCAAAAGCACTGCCTAAACAGCGGTAAAGCCCTGCTAAAAACGGCCGGGGTTTTCAGAGTGAAAGCAGCCTTAAAAAAAAGAATATTTAATGCCCCCGACATTTTTATATATTTGTATGCCGTTTTGGGGGTGATTTCATGTGCAAGGTGACAGGCTCTCTTTACAAATGTCAAACTTAACAGTTTCTAGCTACGCTGTCGGGGGAAAAGAAACTTCACTATTCTTCCAAAATGAACAATCCGTAGAACTCAAGCCAAGTGAAAATGTTTAATAACGCCTTCATCAAGCAGTGGAAAAAAAATAAAATAAATGAAGAATGAACAGCAAGCCAAAAACACTGGGATTTCTAATGCACAGCAATCAGCAGGGTAAGTTATGAGGAAAGGCTCGCCCTATACACAAATGGTTTCTTGGGGTAGAAAAAGCTGCTGGTAATTTATTCTAAATTATAGAGCTCTCCAAAATATACTTATGTAAAAGAGGACAAAGACTAAGCCATAATAAAGTAAGCTTACGTCAAGACAATTAAACCTCTCATTAGATTACTACGGGGCCACCATTATTTGACCTTCTACTAAAAATGTTAGCTCAACAGCAGAATTGGTTTGCTGTAAGTGACACCCCGTTGCTCATTCTCACTTGCTCTATGCATTGCTTTACTGAATAAGGAAGGAGGATGGAACGCAAATGCATAAATCTCGCCAAAAGAACCCATGAAGGATATATCAGAAATGGTCAGCGGGAGTAAACATTATTTAATGTGCTGCTGACATGATCTCTACAGTACTTAGGAACTAATGAATGACTCATTTATTGTTTGGTTCCCGTTTCCTCCCCTTTTGTTGATCACTGAGATTGATCACAGTGATCTAAAGGTACAGAACCACTTGGGTCAGCTCTTTACACAGTGGACTAGGACAGCAATCTGTTCACCAGGGCTTGACAGTGCCTTTTCCAATGCTACTTATAAATCAGCACTGGGTAAATAGCCACCCACTACTTTGCCGTTTTTAAACATGTGGCAGTGCAAAGAGTGGTTAAAGTAGTGCTAAACAAAGCCTCTCCTTTATAAAGGGCAACACATTGGTATAGATTAGTCTAGCACATAATAAACAATTCTTGTCAAAGTTCAGAAGCACTTACATTTTACTTTGTTTACATCTCCATGGCGGCTGCGGAGCGGCTTGCACAGGAGTCCTGTGCATCTTTAGCTCAGTTTCAGGGCTGAATTCAGACAAAAATTCGGCCCGATTCATCACAAACTGGGAACAGGGACACACTGAACCCCTGCTGCGAGCCGTATCCGGCAGCAGTGTGAACCCAGCCTCAAGTCATTACCAGCCACTACTTGTTACATTTTCCATGATTTTCTGCACCAGGACACCCCTTTATTCAGAAAATGTGCCCAACATAAGAACACTGCCTGCGCTGATATGCACAGGCAGCCAAGACTACACACAGAAGACAATGCCTCTGCTCCTCTGCCAAGGAATGGAAGCCACTGTAGACCACATCCCTTGGAGGAGGATCAGAATTACGTCTTCTGTGTGGCGTCATTTTAGGATATCAGCCTCCAGTCTTCTCCCAGAAGCACGCAAAAGGGTTGCTCTATAGCAGTGTCAACTCCAGTCCTCAAGGCGCCCCAACAGGTCATGTTTTCAGGCCCTCCATTATTTTGCACAGGGGATCTGATCAGCTTCACTGCCTTAGTAATTACCACAGCCGTTTCATCTGAGGGAAATCCTGAAAACATGACCTGTTGGGGCGCCTTGAGGACTGGAGTTGAGAAACACTGCTCTATTAGGACCCTGCAGGGCAAAAGAAGGCACCCTATAACAGGAAAAAGTACCCTCTGTTTCAGCAGGACCATCTAATACAGGCAGAAACTCAAGATCCTAAAATATAAACACGGGCCAGCCAATTTAGGCCATTACTTAACTTCCTAGAATTTCTTTAAAAAAATGTTAGGGTTTAATACACATAGTTACATAGTTAGCTAGGCCGAAAAAAAAGACAAGTCCATCCAGTTCAACCATAAAAAAAAAGAAATATATAAAAATAAAAAATATTGTACAATCCAATAAACCCCATATTATACCCACAGTTGATCCAGAGGAAGGCAAAAAAAAACCCCAAAAGCGCATGCTCCAATCTGCTACAGCAGGGGAAAAAAAATCCCTTCCTGATCCCCCCCGAGAGGCAAATCGGGTTTTCCCTGGATCAACTTTACCTATAAATGTTAGTACCCAGTTATATTATGTACATTTAGGAAAGTATCCAGGGCCTTTCTTAAAGCAATCTACTGAGCTGGCTAGAACCACCTCTAGAGGGAGTCTATTCCACATTTTCACAGCTCTTACTGTGAAGAAACCTTTCCGTATTTGGAGATGAAATCTCTTTTCCTCTAGACGTAAAGAGTGCCCCCTTGTCCTCTGTGTTGACCGTAAAGTGAATAACTCAACACCAAGTTCACTATATGGACCCCTTATATATTTGTACATGTTGATCATATCCCCCCTTATTCTCCTTTTCTCAAGGGTGAATAAATTCAGTTCCTCTAATCTTTCCTCATAGCTGAGCTCCTCCATGCCTCGTATCAGTTTGGTTGCCCTTCTCTGCACTTTCTCCAGTTCCCCGATTATCCTTTTTGAGAACTGGTGCCCAAAACTGAACTGCATATTCCAGATGAGGTCTTACTAATGATTTGAACAGGGGCAAAATGATATCTCTCTCTCTGGAGTCCATACCTCTCTTAATACAAGAAAGGACTTTGCTCGCTTTGGAAACCGCAGCTTGGCATTGCATGCTATTATTGAGCTTATGATCTACCAAAACCCCCAGATCCTTCTCCACTATGGATTCCCCCAGTTGTACTCTCCCTAGCATGTATGATGCATGCATATTCTTAGCCCCCAAGTGCATAACTTTACATTTATCAACATTAAACCTCATCTGCCACATAGTCGCCCAATTAGACAGAGCATTGAGGTCGGCTTGTAAATTGGAGACCTCCTGTAAGGACGTTATTCCACTGCATAGCTTGGTGTCATCTGCATACCTTTAATGTAGGGTTGTCCCGATACCGATACTAGTATCGGTATCGGGACCGATACCGAGCATTTGTGCGAGTACTTGTACTCGCACAAATGCTCCCGATGCCTAATCCGATACTTGTAACCGGAAGTCGGCGGGCTGTTCCGGGCAGAGCGGGCGGAATGAGCGGAACGGGCAGAGCGGGCGGAATGAGCAGAGCGGGCGGAGCGGAGATCTAGCTGGTAGCAGTGGAACAGGGGGTAAGCTGGCCAGGGCAGGGATGAAGGGTGCCGCCGTTCCCATTCGGAACAGGAAGTGACGGCTCAGTGTCTTCGTCGGAGGACAAACATCACGGCGCCCATCTTGGTACACCTTTGTACTCGGCTGCAGTAAGCCAGCAGCGGACATCTTGTTACACCCAGCCCATTTAGTTCGGGCTGGGTGTAACAAGATGTCTGCTGCTGGCTTACTGCAGCTGAGTAAAAGGTGTAGCAAGATGGGCGTTGCAGCATACTAAATGTTAAATGACATGAATGATGAGAGGCAAGGGAGGATTTTGCAATGCTATATGCCATATAGCATTGCAAAATCCTTCCTTGCCTCATCATTCATGTCATTTATTATGCAGTTGCAAATCAATGCTGCATTTTAGTGCTCATCAGTGCCTGCCCATAAGTGCTGCCTATCAGTGCCCATAAGTGCCAGCCACCTATCAGTGCCCATAAATGCCTATCAGTGCCATCTATAAGTGCCCATAAATGCCTATCAGTGCCCATAAATGCCTATCAGTGCCCATAAATGCCTATCAGTGCTCATCAGTCAGTGCCCAAAAGTGCTGCCTATCCATGCCATCTCTCAGTGCCCATAAGTGCTGCCTATCAGTGCCCATAAGTGCCAGCCACCTATCAGTGCCCATAAATGCCTATCAGTGCCATCTATCAGTGCCCATAAATGCCTATCAGTGCCCATAAATGCCTATCAGTGCTCATCAGTCAGTGCCCAAAAGTGCTGCCTATCCATGCCATCTCTCAGTGCCCATAAGTGCTGCCTATCAGTGCCCATAAGTGCCAGCTATCAGTGCCAGCCACCTATCAGTGCCCATAAATGCCTATCAGTGCCATCTACCAGTGCCCAAAAGTGCTGCCTATCAGTGCTCATCAGTCAGTGCCCTTCAGTCAGTACCAGCCATCGGTGCTATCCATCAGTGCCCATAAGTGCTGCCTATCCATGCCATCTCTCAGTGCCCATAAGTGCTGCCTATCAGTGCCATCTATCAGTCACCAGTCAGTGCCCATCAGTCAAACAGTCACATGACATTAAAAAAAAAGTATCGGTAATCGGTATCGGCGAGTACTTGAAAAAAAGTATCGGTACTTGTACTCGGTCTTAAAAAAGTGGTATCGGGACAACCCTACTTTAATGCATCCAGTATCCACTATCCAGCATCTATCAAAAATTTAAACAGTTTTGGGCTGACTGACCCTTTAAATAACAGTTCACAAAAGCAAGAAACAGAGTCAGGAAAATCGTCGCATTGCTTGCTGGGCTGCTCTTTTTTATGCCACTGCAAACTGTCACGGGATACTCTGTAACTGGATACAGGAGTTGGTAACAGAAAAAAGGGACGTTTAGTGATTCAATAATTCCACATGGAATGTGACGCCTTGTGATACGCAAAAGCTGAGGCTGCTATGATTAGGGGCTTAAGGTACTAATATTATGGAAAAAGAATAGCAATATTAGGTGAAGATATCCTTACAATAATTATATGGGTACAGATATTTATCCTGACTGGCTTCTTTTAAAATTAACTTATATCTTAAAAACTGGCTAAACATATTTCCTTTCTTAAAATCCTAACAAACATCAGGATGTGGTGGTTTTAGTCATACTGTGCTAGTATGCACTGCATACTAGCACATGACAGACTTACCTTAACCATTTACTTACTGGGCAATTAAACCTCTTCCTGCCCAGACCAATTTTTAGCTTTCAGCGCTCTCGCACTTTGAATGACAATTACATGGTCATGCTACACTGTACCCAAATTAAATTTTTAGAATTTCTTTCACACAAATAGCGCTTTCTTTTAGTGGCATTTAATTTTTTTGCTAAAACAAAACAAAAAGACGGAAAGAAAAAAATAAAAAATTTTCATAAGTAATATTTCTCCTTTATTGATGAGGCTGCACTGATGGGCGGCGCTATTGTGCACAAATCACTCGGCAGCAGCTCTCTGCAATCGGAACCGATGTCCCTCTGACAGCCACCAGTGATTGGCTTGTTTTTCCTCCTCACGCTATCAGCTGTCATTGGCTGACAGCTGATCATGGTAAGGGGTCGGGATCGAAATCAGGTCCCTGCTGCTAAGAGATTGTATTTTTAGTCTTAGTGTTGTTGCTACAATCCTCTGTTATAATAAATGTTGTGCTCCACTGTATGCATTTTGTAAAAATCTGCCAATACTATATTTTACAGCACCGCTCATGTGATTGGCTGTGTCTCTCCTCTCCTCCCCGCCGGCCCCTGCAGATTTACAGTGGGACACAGCATTTATTATAACAGAGAAGATTGTAGTGCCAACAATAACTTATGATACCAGTAGGAAGGGGGGGGGGGGGGCGCTACTGTAGGGGGCACCCTCATCCCTTCCCCCCCCCCCCCAGCTCCCCTGCCTGCATACTTGCTCTGTGTGTCCCCCCCCCCCGCTCCCGCAGTCATCTGCCAGATCCGTGGACGCTCGCTTTGGATGCCGATCTACACCTGCAGACACCACCATTTACCCGCCCCCCTCCTCTATCTTCAGTGCCATATGATGAGAGAACCCAGAGGAGGAGCACAGCTATTCTGCTCACAGGACATGCAGGGAGAGAGGTGAGCTGAGCGAGGAACATCAGTTTGGGGTGGTAAGCTGAGCACAATACCTGGCAAAATTTAATGCCAGGAGGGAAGTTTATGTGGAAATAGGTGAAGGGTTGGAATAGCAGCGAGTGTGTGTTGGAGCCCTGCAGAGTTTGCAGCCCCCCCAAGCTAACATAGATCTCCTAAGCAGGAACACATCACTATCTCCCCAAGCATTCTGTCCAGATAATGTGCAGTTAGTTTATGACCTTTCCATTTAACCCTGTGTTATCCAAACTCTGTTCAATGAAAAGTGTAAACTCACCACATAAACACTCTATATACAAAATAAAATTCCCCAATAAAGATCAGAACATGATGTTCACATTTGCATGGAAGCACAATTGAATGAATGCTGATTATTCAGAGAATTACCGTATTTATTGAGGATTGTTTTTTTAATGTACTAACAGTTAAGCTTCATACACACAATACGAAAATTGGATGAAAAATACCACTTTTGAAGCGTTCGTGCATATGAGCGTATGATTTTTTTTTGTTGGTGGGCGAGTGGATCTTGGGTGGGAGTTCCCACACTTTTTCCCCCCCAGGACTTGACCCCTGTTCTAAAGGCAGGTTTATCTTAGGAACTGCAGTCTGCTCACATAATTTGTAATAAAAACATCTTTGCCATTCTGAAGCTTCCCTCCAACCACTTTGCATATTATTTTATATACAGTTGTGCTCATTAGTTCACACACCCTGGCAGAATTTATTATTTCTAGGCCATTTTTCAGAGAATATGAATGACAACACAAAAACGTATCTTTCACTCATGGTTAGCGTTTGGCTGAAGCCATTTATTATCAATCAACAGTGTTTACTCTTTAAATCATAATGGCAACAGAAACTACCCAAATGACCCTGATCAAAAGTTTACATACCCCCCGTTCTTAATACCGTGTATTGCCCCCTTTAACATCAATGACATCTTGAAGTCTTTTGTGGTGTTTGTGGATGAGGCTCTTTATCTTCTCAGATGGCAAAGCTGCCCATTCCTCTTGGCAAAAAGCCTCCAGTTCCTGTAAATTCTTGGGCTGTCTTGCATGAACTGCACGTTTGAGATCTCCCCAGAATGGCTCAATGATATTGAGGTCAGGAGACTTAGATGGCCGCTCCAGAACCTTCACTTTATTCTGCTGTAGCCAATGACAGGTCGACTTGGCCTTGTGTTTTGGATCATTGTCATGTTGGAATGTCCAAGTACGTCCCATGCGCAGCTTCCTGGCTAATCAATGCAAATGTTCCTCCAGTATTTCTTGATAACATACTGCATTCATCTGCCACCAATTGACCAAATTTCATGCGCCTTTGTAGCTCACACATCCCCAAAACATCAGCAATCCACCTCCGTGTTTCACAGTAGGAATGGTGTACCTTTCATCATAGGCCTTGTTGACTCCTCTCCAAATGTAGCGTTTATGGTTGTGGCCAAAAAGCTAAATTTTGGTCTCATCACTCCAAATGACTGAGCCAGAAGGTTTGAGGCTTGTCTCTGTGCTGTTTGGCATATTGTAAGCGGGATACTTTGTGGCATTTGCGTAGTAATGGCTTTCTTCTGGCGACTCGACCATGCAGCCCATCTTTCTTCAAGTGCCTCCTTATTGTGCATCTTGAAACAGCCACACCACATGTTTTCATTTTTGCAGTTGTGGCTGAAATTTTAGTTGGTCTACCTTCCCATGGTTTGGTTTCAACGGAACTCCTCATTTTCCACTTATTGATTAGAGTTTGAACACTGCTGGTTGGCATTCTGAATTCCTTGGATATCTTTTTATATCCCTTTCCTGTTTTATACAGTTCAACTACCTTTTCCCACAGATCCTTTGACAATTCTTTTGCTTTCCCCATGACTCAGAATCCAGAAACCTCTTTCTCTCATTTACCTTTTATATACACACACACACACACACTAATTACAAGCAAACAGATCACAGGTGAGGATGGTTACCTTTAATAGCCAATCAAACCCCTTTGTGGCAACTTGTGTGCATGTTATCAGGCCAAAATCACCAGGGTATGTAAACTTTTGATCAGGGTCGGTTGGGTAGGTTCTGTTGTCATTATGATTTAAAAAAGTAAACACAGTTGATTGATAATGGCTTCAGCCAAACACTAATCATGAGTGAAAGCAAAGTTTGTCTTATTCATATTCTCTGAAAAATGGCCAAGAAATCATAAATTCTGCCAGGGTATGTAAACTTATGAGCACAACTGTATACTGGGATTCTGTACTTGCCAAATATGCTGCAGAATGTCCCTTCACTAAGTCTGGCTGCATCCATTTTAAACTGTAGGCAGCTGAAGCTGTGCCTGTTCACTTCCTGGATTTAAACAGAGGCTCACATCCACCCCTGCAGCTCTCATTGGCCTTCTTATGACTCACCCCCCTCCCTTCCTGGCAAACTCTCACTAGAGAGAGAGATCGCTGTGCATGATGCCATACCCCTTAGGCTTTTTACCAGACAAGAAACAGGAAGTGGGCTGTATGACGTATTTACTAGAGAAAAAAAAAATGTTTTACTATCAAAAGTTTAAATAAGGGCAGAAGATTTAATAAATGGAAAGTTGAAAAAATGACTGAAGGTCCGCTTTAATGCATTTACTGCATTAAGGTTAAAAAAAAAAAAAAAAAAACCTTCTGCATGCAACACCCACCCTCCTGCCAGCCCCCTCCTTATACTTACCTGAGCCCCATCTTTATCTAGTGATATGCACAGGAGCCGAGACACTCTTGGTTCTCTCCATCCTCATTGGCTCAGAGACAGCAGCAGAAGCCATTGCCTCCTGCTGCTCTCAATAACAGTCAGTGAGAAGGGAGAGGGGCTCTAAACGAGCATTCAAGGGTGCACCATAGGAAGCATGTGGGAGGAACTAGCAGTGATGGTGGGGGACCCAAGAAGAGGAGGACTGGGGAAACTGTGCAAAACCATTACACCAAGCAGGTAAGTATAACATGTTTGTTCATTTAAAAAGGACAAAAAGGGATGATTTACATTACTGCATATTAATATTCTACATTATTCAGCACTGGTTTGCTGATAGTGATAAGAGCTGAACATGCCTGCACATGCAATTTTCCTGTGTATATGGAAAGAGCATTGTCACCATATTATTATTACAAGACGTTTTTAATCTGCCAAGTTTAAAGGATAAGTTCACGTTTTTGTTTTATTTTAGGAGCCTGTAAAGCATTGCACCCATAATTAGCAGATTGCAGGTGTAATGCCATGGTCTTACAGACTGTCTGCCCCTATCAGAGGTCATTACTGAATGACAGGAAGGGCAATGATTATCAGTGCCCTGGTAGTTCTTTGAGAATTACAAGCTGTCAGACGCAAAGGATGTTGGTACTTGTATTGATGGCAATTCACAAAACTATGTGGATGAAAGACATGGCCCTGTGGGAGGAGCCCTGCATGGCTGTGTTCTTTTCAGATTGTGACAGCGAGTGCGGGGAGCAGATTACTGACCCGCTGTCACAGGGAAGATGGGGAATCAGGGGAAGAGCAGGCAGATGCTGAACATATTACACTCTAAATATGGGAGTGACATGTTCACATAGGTGAACTTATCCTTTAAAAAGATAAAAAATGACTTTGGAAATGACATTAACCTAGTAAAACTTATGGGGTTTCTTGTCATTGGGCTTACATCTGCCTAAATGCACAAGTTAGTAAAGTAGAATGGTTTTTAGTGCAGCAGCTGAAGTCACATTCCAACAACACGTCACATGAAAACCTGCATTCTGCACATTTATGAAGCATTCATTGATCAGTGAACAAGGAGACAATTCTACTCCTACAGACCAGGTTAACTCCCTGTTCAAAAAGCCAAAATATTTGTAGACCTTTAAACGCCTGTCTCTGACCCAGTAAGATATCACTGCATAGATCGCATAACCGCTTGTCAAAATTTTCCTAGCGGAACCTGTGCATGAGCTCTCCTCTAGTTTTATGGAGCTTCACGGACAAACTTGTAAAAGATGTCAAATTGGACAAAAGACATCAATGAGATTGCCAGCACAGGGATGCACAAAACACCTGTGTATCCCCATGCAGGTAAACACAGCCCTGTAAAAGGTATTGAAGGCCCTGTGTGAATGTGGCCTTATGTTGATCGGTCATGGTAGAATTGGTACAAATGTCCATGCGTGCTACAGAACTGATCATAGTACTGTTCAATATGATAATTGGTTTTAATCACTTTGTCACTGACCAAGCATATTTTCCATCTATATTTTATGTCAATCACAAGCAAGGAACAATGCTTGTGTTGCATTGTTGGATATTTTAATCAATGGATCAGTTGTTTGCAATTGATTGTACCTAGATCTGATACAATAAGCTACATACATGACCACCTTTTTTTTTTCCAAAAAAAAATATGAGGACAAACCTAACCAATCTATTCAATTTCCAGCCAATCACACAGGCCCTTTTACTGTTAAGCAATCTAAAGAAGACCATACAATGCATACTGCATGATCAGCTCAAAGTGTATCCAAAGCCAAAACTTTCTTTTAGTACTGAACATGTGAACTGGTCAGGTTTTTATTGCCATGACTAGACAGTGAAAGAAGCAGCAGCACAGTGATGAGCTGTCACACCTCTCTCCTCCTATCAGTATGCTTCTTGTCAGCACATAAACTGATTGGATCTACTTCCCTCTCAAGAGACTGATACCAGGTCAAATCCAGGTACTTACCCTGCTAGTATTTAAAAAAATATATAGATTTGATTATGTATTCATAAAAAAGCTACATCAGAGTGTCTTATATCTACCTGGAGTACAGCTTTAAGATTTCTTTTTGAAGAAAACAGTCTTGTGCAGTGACCATTCATCAGTCGAAATGGAACAAAGACACCAGTAGGTCACTCATTGGAGGACACGCAGAGGTCTCACTGCCCATTTTCATTGTTGGGACACCTGCCAGTGTACTCCAGATAAAATACTGTACACCTTTACACTCTCCAAAACACACCTATAGCAATAAATTCCTCCAAGTGTTATACATCAATTTGACAAAGTTCATGTCTTTGCTACTTTATTATACATTCGTTTCTTGAGATAAGCTCAAATTCTGGCAATGTGAGAAATCGGTTATACATAATGCGAATACGTTTTAGTGTTCCCTATTATGACCCGTACACACAATCCGAATATCGTGCGAAAACGGTCGTCCGAGGTAGGATACACTACTTTCGACAGCCAATCACGACCGTTCATCCGATCGAGCGTGCATGGAAATTTCGGTTAGTCAGTACAGTTGTCGTCCAAAAATTCAATACAAATACATAACACCACATGACATCACTTACGATTTTTTTTTTTTTCTGTCGTACGAGAATTTTTCGTGACTTTATTTAGCTATTCAATTTCTACTTGCGACTATTAAGCGGAAATGGTCGTACGATCTATCGTACGATATTCGGATCGTGTGTACAGGGCATTAGGCTACTACCCAATACATCTGGGTATGTCTCACCCGTCAACTACAAAACGTCATTACAAAACAGAGGTGATGCAGGTGTCAATGGCAAGAACCACAGCACGCAGCAGGGACCACACCTAAAAGTGTCTCAAAAGAAGCAGCACCCAAAGCTCTGCAAGACAGCAAAGAATTCACCAGCCACCTACTGGACACCTACTGGACAGGTAAATATTCTATTATTTTAGGGGGGCAGCTGCTTCAGATTTTCTTATAGTAGAGACAGGGTTGTTATAAAATAACATAGCAAAATATCCAGGGCATTTCAAATTTCTGGTACAATAGGCTTTATTGAAGAATAATACCAAAGTTCAAGCTGAACAAATAAGTCCAACGCAGGGGATTAAAACAAGAAACATGTGGTTACAGAAGGTGCATTTTCAGGAATATCCAAAGCAAGAGAGCAATGGCATCTGGCATCTAGTACTGGAAGTGGCCCAGGGCTTGATGGGGATACTCCTCTTGTGGTTTTGGAGAAACTTAAAAAGAATATTGGGAAAACCAAAAAAAAAAAAAAAAACACAGGAAACAAAAACCAGGGTGGGGGGAGTGGGGAGCGAAAAGATGGAAAAGTGACAGGAGAAGGAGAAAAGGAAAGAAGAGCAGGACTAGGTGAGAGAAGGAGGAACCTACGGGTTAGATAATATTCCAGAACGGTCCGGAATGCCCAGACTGGCCAGGGGGAGAGCATAATACCACCATGGGCTCCACACTTTAAGGAGTTTGGTGTCGGAGTCATGACGGAAAAAAAAAAAAAAACATCTGATGCTGCTAAACGAGCCTAAACACTCTGCGCATTTAGCGCTTGAGTATTAATTCCAATGGGCTGAATAAATTAGTATTCTGGCCAATGAAATGAATGCCCAAGCTCTTCATGCCTGTAAAACCGTTAGCCACTTTTACAAGCGGCAGGATCTTTTGCTGTCAAAACGCTGCTGCCAGGAGGAAAGGCTTCTAGGAGAGTTGGCAAAACATCCTGTGTGCAGGAGGCTTTTTACACTTCATCTCTGGAAAAAACCCTCACACCCCTCCCCTTCCTCACAGTTTACACGGGCACTCCCTGGAAGAGACTTTTAGCCTTACTAGCAGGAGAGCCGAATATCTGGAACGATATCAAATAACAGTAACTTTCTTAATAAGTCTTTTATTCGCATTTGAAAGGAATGTATTAATAGATGTGCATGCACCTGTGGTTTAGGGTTTGAGAGGAAAGATCCACTAACAGGTGTCAACTGCTTTTATGTAAACCTCAAAACTGTTTTTATTATCATTCAGAAGAAGTGGTTTACAAAGGCTTAAAGTGAAGGTAAAGTATTTTTTTTTCTATAAAAATAAAAAACAGATTATACTTACCTTTTCTGTGCAGTGGATTTGCACAGAGCAACCTGCATCCTCCTCTTCTCGGGTGCCTCTTTGGCGCTCCTGGCCCCTCTCTCCTGTCGAGTGCACCCACAGCAAGAAGCTTGCTATGGGGGCACCCGAGTCGAGTGTCAGCTCCCTGTGTCTATTCAGACATGGAGCCATGGCCCGGCCTCACCCCCTCTCTCTCCCGATTGGCTGACTGACTGACTGATTGACAGCAGCGGGAGCCAATGGCGCCGCTGCTGTGTCTCAGCCAATAAGGAGGAGTGTCTCGGACGGCTGAGACACTTGTGAACATCGCTGGACAGAGATGGGGCTCAGATAAGTATTAGGTGGGCCAGGGGGGCTGCTGCACACAGAAGGCTATTTATCTTAAAGCATAGAATGCATTAAGATAAAAGAAAACTTTCTGACTTTACAACCCCTTTTTATAATTGTACCAAAACTACTCCTAGCTATCACACAACTTGTACATTTTTACCTTTGTAGGCAGCCATGGCCTGCACTATAATGAACCTTTTCCCACCACTTACAATCACTTATATGTGTACAGACAGGTTCTACAATATCAGCCAATCCATCTCTGAAAACAATTAAAACTTCCCTTTCTCACAGTCCTGACTGTTTTGTAACTAAAACAGGTTCTGCTGCCGAAGATACTCTTTGGAATGGTCTTTGTAAATAGAATGTATATATTACACAAGAAGGTGGGATGACCTATTGCTAACCAATGAGACTAAGGAGAAGCCTTCTCCCAATATACATATCGGATATTCATAGAGTAGATTACAGTGTCTGCCAAAGACAATATAGAGAAGTACTGACAATGCTGTACCAACCAAACCAGCTGTGCATATAAACTTACAGCAATACAGTTAAAGCAGGGGTCTCAAACTGGCGGCCCTCCAGCTGTTACAAAACTACAAGTCCCATGAGGCATTGCAAGGCTGACCGTTACAAACCTGTCTCCCACAGGGAGAGGCATGATGGGACTTGTAGTTTTGCAACAGCTGGAGGGCCGCCTGTTTGAGACCCCTGAGTTAAAGTGTTACTAAACCCAGGACCCTGCATTCACTATATCTGGTCTCCCACAGTACACAGAACATGGAAATGTAATTATTTTAGTAAATATAACGACCTTTTCTCATCAGAATATAGCAGTCTTGTGATTTCTGTCAGTGTCTGGTTAAAATTTGTAGGGAGGAGTTTTCAGTCTCCGACTGTCCTATGAGGCTTCATGACCCCTGACCCTCTGTCTGGACAGTGCTAATTGGCCCTGTGCTGACATGCACGCCCCCAAGGCTCTGTTCTATCAGTAGATGGATTGGCGACAGTGGAAGGAGGAGAGGATCAGATCAGAACAAACAGCCTTTTTACACAATGTGCAGGAATAACCCCTTTGGGTTCTCCAGTGAGTACAACAAGCATGCTTTGCTGCATATACAGACTGATTTTACTGTTATGGGTTTAGTAACACTTTAAGTAGTGTATGAGACACTTTTTTATTTGCACTACTGTGCCCATGTACACAGAGCAAATTTAAGAAGCTTTTTTGGAAGACTTTAAAAAAGGACCTTCGCCCTCATTATCAGTTCTTCCTATATTACAATTCTCGAACAAAAGGAGTTAAAATGTATTCATTATTTTTTTTCCTAAATACCTATAAAAAAATGATAAAAAAAAAAACAAAAAAAAAACAAACACACACTAGTCCATCTAGTTCAAACAATAAAAGGAAAAAAAAAAATAGAAAACCTCTTCATTCACCATCCTTTACCAAAAATTGAGCCAGAGGAAGGCAAAAAACCAAAACCAAAAAAAGTATGATCCAATTTGCTCTGGTGGGGGGGAAAAATAATTCCTTCCTGATCCCCCAATAGACAGCACGATATTCTCTGGATTAACTACCCCTGGCGGTATTACCTCTAAAAATAAGCAGTTATATTCCGTGCATTTAGCTCTGTTTTTAAACAATCTACTGAGTTGGCCAGAACCAGTTCTTGAGGGAATCCATTACCCATTTTCACAAGACTTTCCGTATGCAAGCCCAGGTTCACACTGCTGCGAAATTGATTTAATTCCCGCATGTTGGTCGAACGATTTCATGGACATCTGTGCTGTTTCCTGCATAGATGTCTATTGAAATCGCAACCTGAAATCGCCAAAAAAGTAGTGCAGAAACTACTTCTGGGAATCGGTGCAGCATCGAAAAGTTGGTGTTGCACCGCTTCGGACGGTTCCATTGCGGGCAATAGCCTCGGATTTGGCATGCGATTTGACATGCCAAATCGCATCAATGTGAACCTGGGCTAAAGGTTAAATCTCTCTACTTCCAGACGTAAAGCATGCACCCTTGTCCTCTTAGGACCTGAAAGTGAATAACTACACCAAATGCAGCATTTGGACCATATATGCATTTGTACATGCTGATCATATACCCCCCCCCCCCCCCCCCCCCCCAACTTAATCTCTTCTTCTAAAGAGAGAATAAATTCAGTTCAGATAATCTTTCCTCATAGTTGAATCTCTGTAATTTCACCAGTTCCAAAATACCTTTTTGTGAATTGGTACCCAAAATTGCATCTGTACAAGTCATTAGTAAGACCTCATCTGGAATATGCAGTTCAACAATAGAAGATTGTGGCGCAGTACAAAGTTTTCAGCAGCTGGAGTTGCTAATTACAATAGACAATGCTAGATTTGCTGGGGGTGTTAGTAAGTTAAATAAGGAGAACGCATCAAAAAAGGGGGGCAAGTTCCTCTTTATAGCAACCTTCATGTCCAGTTAGAAGATGTTAAACACAGATCTTAATGGCAGCACAGGCTGTCAAACAAGCTGCTAGCAGGCTTTAGTAAGCATCAGCACAAGTTGATTAAAGCCTGAGGGAACTTGCTAGCAGCTTGTGATAGTCAGCTCTCCTATGCATATCTGTGTTTAAAGCATATCCAAACCCAAAAACAAAAATATAAAGCGGAACTAAAGTCTGTTATTTCAAAAAACGCGAGCCGGCGGCCTTTTCACTGCAGAATAGGCATGCAATGGAAAAAGCCTGGTAGAAGATCCTGGTGTGGGATCTTGGACCGTTGAAGGAGAGGTAAGTAATACAGACTTAGGCTGCATTCACACCTGAGCGTTTTGTAGCTTGAAGCTACAAAACGCTAGAGGGGAAAAAATACATTATTCTCTATAGAGATGGTTCACATCTCCACTCCAAAACGCCTGAAGCCCTACGCCTGAAGCTCAAACAAGTTCCGGACCCTTTTTTGTCGCGCGAATCGGGCAGATTTGGGCGTTTTTATTCTTTATACATTGATGACCTTTTGCTCTGCACAAAATTTGCGGCAAAACGCAGTAAAAAACGAAGCAAATCGCGGTAAAAACGCAGCAAAAACGCTGCAATTCGCGCAATTTTCTGCCTGAAAAGCTACGCTCAGGTGTGAATGCAGCCTTAAAGTGCAAGTAAAGTCAAAACCTACTCTCAGCGACATTCTAAGCCTAGTCTATCTAGCCCTGTAAAAAAAGAAAGAAAGAGAAAAAATAAAATAAAAATTGCTATACTTACCTGTTCTGAAGTTACCGGTCTGGTCTCCAGCAGCATCCTCTGTGTGCAGGAAAAAGCCAAGGACGGCTGTGAAATGCCTGGGAAGTGACACCACCCATAGCCTTACTATGGGGCTTCTGTTGACAGCTGCCTCTCCTGCACACTGAAGTTACTTCTGACAGCTTAGCCTGGGACCAGATTGGAGCGGCTGCAAAATATGCAAGTGTAGCGCTGCAACACGAGCGCTTTTAACCTCTTCTTAGGCCGCTTGCGGGGGTTAAAAGCGACCCGCTAGCGGGTGTATTACTGCTAACAGACCCACAGCCTTAGAGTTGGTGGCCGTTTCGTTATTAGTTTTTTAGCCTTTATTTGCACCTGGTGATACGGTCAGTAGTGCACTTCCTATCATAGGGTGGTTACACTATCTATAGAGAAGCACCCTTGAGCGGCAGCAATGTCACCATGTGGAGAGGTTAGTGTTAGAGGGAATTGTGGATTTAGTTGGACTTGACATAAGTGAAGTAAAACTCCAACTAACCAGTTACAGAAAGTTTTTTTTTAACTTTGAGAAATAAAGTTTTACATAAATGAATAAAAGCTGACCATTGTAAGTACCAGTCAGTTCTAAATGTCTTAGACCATGTACTGCTTGGCCAATTCAACTGCCATGTTTGTTGGACAGCTTGGTCTTTTAACGGAAGTTGGAAAAATAACACATTTACTGGTTGGATCACCAGGGGAAAAAAAAAAAAAAAAATATTTGGGTTTAAATATCGATTTACCACTTATTGTGTTGTGCTAATAAGGGGCAGGAACATTGGCCATTTCTAAAGAGATTTTTACATTTGTGAAGAAGAGGATCAAGTGCGAGTTTCTTTACAATTTAGAAATTATGCCATCACTGCCGTCTGCTCCATCTAAAAATACCAGTTGCCTGGCCGTCACGCATATCTACAGTTCTTGATTCTTTCTGACTCAGTCACCTGAAACAAGAATGCATCTCAGGAGTTTCAACCTCAGTCTGAATCAATCTGCTACATGCTTGTTTTAGACCAGGATAACAATGTATTGGAACAAGAGGATCTGCATTACTGTCAGGCAAGTGGAATTTTTAGGAGGAGCACAGCACAGGTTTCCTTTCAGTCAACCAAGGAGAATATTCAATATGTAGGATGGGGATTTTCCTTAGATGCTAACAATCTTTGTCATCGCTTAGGTGCATGTGACAAGCAGACTAATTATCTTCTATGGAATTTTTCTGTCTGTGTAAAGGCTGTTTTACTGGAAACCTGCAGAGGAGGGTGGGGTGAGTAGTGTCTTAGCACAAAGGTGCAGCTGTCCTTTAAAAGAAACAAAGCCCCGTAGAGTCATGTCACTTCAGCAACCTTCTAGCTGACATCTGCAGCAATGACAATCTGGCCGATTATGTCCTCTAGCTACAGAGCTGCTGTTGTAGCTGGATACAATGCTTCTCTATGCAGCTACAGGTCACTGGTGTGCTATGCTTCTCTATGCAGCTACAGGTCACTGGTGTGCTATGGTTCTCTATGCAGCTACAGGTCACTGGTGTGCTATGGATCTCTATGCAGCTACAGGTCACTGGTGTGCTATGGATCTCTATGCAGCTACAGGTCACTGGTGTGCTATGGATCTCTATGCAGCTACAGGTCACTGGTGTGCTATGGATCTCTATGCAGCTACAGGTCACTGGTGTGCTATGGATCTCTATGCAGCTACAGGTCACTGGTGTGCTATGGTTCTCTATGCAGCTACAGGTCACTGGTGTGCTATGCTTCTCTATGCAGCTACAGGTCACTGGTGTGCTATGCTTCTCTATGCAGCTACAGGTCACTGGTGTGCTATGCTTCTCTATGCAGCTACAGGTCACTGGTGTGCTATGCTTCTCTATGCAGCTACAGGTCACTGGTGTGCTATGGTTCTCTATGCAGCTACAGGTCACTGGTGTGCTATGGATCTCTATGCAGCTACAGGTCACTGGTGTGCTATGGATCTCTATGCAGCTACAGGTCACTGGTGTGCTATGGATCTCTATGCAGCTACAGGTCACTGGTGTGCTATGGATCTCTATGCAGCTACAGGTCACTGGTGTGCTATGGATCTCTATGCAGCTACAGGTCACTGGTGTGCTATGGATCTCTATGCAGCTACAGGTCACTGGTGTGCTATGGTTCTCTATGCAGCTACAGGTCACTGGTGTGCTATGGTTCTCTATGCAGCTACAGGTCACTGGTGTGCTATGCTTCTCTATGCAGCTACAGGTCACTGGTGTGCTATGCTTCTCTATGCAGCTACAGGTCACTGGTGTGCTATGGTTCTCTATGCAGCTACAGGTCACTGGTGTGCTATGGTTCTCTATGCAGCTACAGGTCACTGGTGTGCCATGGTTCTCTATGCAGCTACAGGTCACTGGTGTGCTATGGTTCTCTATGCAGCTACAGGTCACTGGTGTGCTATGGTTCTCTATGCAGCTACAGGGCACTGGTGTGCTATGGTTCTCTATGCAGCTACAGGTCACTGGTGTGCTATGGTTCTCTGTGCAGCTACAGGGCACTGGTGTGCTATGCTTCTCTATGCAGCTACAGGGCACGGGTGGGCTATGGATCTCTATGCAGCTACAGGTCACTGATGTGCTATGGATCTCTATGCAGCTACAGGTCACTGATGTGCTATGGATATGGCACCCATAGAACATAGAAAACTCTGAAAAAAAGTCACGTGACAGCTAAAAACTCAAAAGAACACCAACCTTTTCAGTAAATGAAATGCATTTTCTCAACTTGTCTAGCAATAAACATACCAAGAGAGATTATAGCTCATAGTTCTCCTTAGGCCTCTTTCACACAGGCAGCTGTTCTGCCGCTGTTAAAAGCATGTTTTGTTATTTTGAAATTCCAAGAAACTCCAGGCACAGCGATCACTTTCCGTTTGCACAATTCGATTAGCTGCGTTTACATGCAGCTGCGTTTAAACAGTCTTGCCATTTCTGATGTGCTTCCTGTTTTTCTTTCCTTGTTGCTGCTGCAATCCGCAGGAGAAATAGTACACTGATTACCTTCAGTTTTGTGCAGATAGCTGCAATAAATCGGTCCTGGACGCAGTCAAATTTATTTTTTCTAACCGCACAAAACCCCATATAATGAAACCATTGCTAAATGCAGTGTTTGAATGGGGCAATAGGAAAGCATTGTGTGAGTTTAGCTGTGGTAGATAACTTGATCTGCAGATAAAAGCTGAAATCTATCCGCCCGTGTGAAAGGGGCCTTATTCTCTACAGACAACTGTATTAGAGTGACACTATCGATAGGATACAAAAACTGTGATAGAGGCACCCAGTATTCAACGATTACCAATACTTGAATGTGTTGTAAGTAACTTTCTTAAGAAAGTGTTTTTTTCACACTTTGATTACTGCCACCCTTATAATCTTAAGTTGGGTAAGTGCGAGAGTATTTTGAAAATACCAACACTTACCTGGAGTGCCCCCACAACCTCCACAGCATCCCCCCCCCCCCGTTAAGGGCCAGTTTACACCACAGAAATGGAGTCCGGATGTGTTTCAGCATGCTTGTTCAATGCATGCCGATGCATTCTTAATGCATTTTTAAATGTGTTCCAGTGCGTCATTCCCCTCTTTTTTTCAAAAGTTGGTTTTGTTTTTTAAATGCGTTCCGTCTGCATTTCTGAGGCATTTTGCTGCGTTCCAGTGCAGTTCCCTACATTAAAAAATGCAGCATGTTCTACTTTAGTTGACTGCACTGGAATGGACTGCAATGGTATGAACTTTGCCATTGAAATCCATGTAACCTACTGTCCATGCATTTTTGATGCAGAAAAAAAAAAAAGCTGCACTGAATTGCATGTGGTGGGAGCTAGTCCTAAATGCTATGGTTTCTCCTGCCAGACATTATTTTACGGCCTGTAACTTATCGTATTGACAAGGTCACTTTAAAGCTGAACTCCGGGATCCTGCAAACGTAGCTTTTCCGGGTCTCCCTGGGCTACATTTCCCATGATGCAAGGTAAAAAAGCAGGACGCGGTGGCCGTGGGTGCATTTGCATAGCCTACGAATCGCAGGCGAGGGTGGGTGTGACAAACCAGGGGTCTCCTGGCTATGGGGTGACAGCACCCAAC